>CM041292.1:195903895-196056107 GCA_023052935.1 Piezodorus guildinii
TATCTTGTTTCTAATTAATTATTTACGGTTGGTCGGTTAAAAAAAATCTAATAATTTTTTTTCTATGTCTTCGAAAAGAACGGAGTTATGAGAGTATATGTTGGCAAGATTTCATTTTTTTTATATTTTACTTTATTTTCACTTTCACTTTCCTATAAATGAAATATATAGTAAGGGGAAATATTGCGATCGTGAACAATTTTTAAATTCCAGTTTTAAACTGAAATACACGTTTTAGGATCCCCTGAGTCCAAATAATTAAGTCCCACAAAAAAGTCTGTGTGTATGTGTAACACCCAGGCAAAAACGAACAGTCCTATGAAACTGAAATTTCATATTTAAGACAACTTATGCCCGAGATGTTACAGAAACTTTTTCATTAAAATCAGCTTACAAGAAGAGCCACTTTATACCATGCATTTTGCACTAATTTTTTCAAAAACGGCTTTCTCTTTTTCAAAAATTTAATGGACTTTAATATCATGTAGATTTAATTCGGATTAAAATAGTCTGACAGGGCTTAAATTATATTTTAAATTTTCTTCCTCTAAAGTACTATTAATTCTGACTACCCGTGGTAGCGGCTTTCTTTGTAATAGAGGAAATATTAAAATTAATTATTTAAAAAAAAAAAAATTACTAGTTGAATTCCATTATATAGTTGTAAAATCCAATAAATAAATTTAAAAAAAATTAAACTTTACTAAAATAACCTTTACCCTTCGTCTTAAACCAATGACATCCTGCCCTAAAGTATCCTTTAATAATATTCCGCTTGTTCCGGTTGAACAGATCCCCTACCTGGGACTTCTACTTGACAAACGTCTAATATGGAATTCCCACAATAGACTGAAACGACAAGAAACTGCTCGCCGCTTTCAGTTACTTCAACACTTACTAGAAAAACGCTCAAACCTTCCTCTTAACTACAAAAGACTCATCTACATGACCATCATAAGACCTATCTTGACTTACAGAGTAGAGCTATGGGGATCTACCAAACCATCGAATTCCTCTCGTATCCAATCCTTACAATCCAAAATCCTCCGTAAAATCCTCAATGCTCCATATTTATCCGAATAAACTTATCCATAAAGACCTTTATGTTCCATATGTTACTGATTTAGCCCGAACCAGGTATCATTCATTCCATGAAAAACTCCATTCCCACACTAATCCACTGGTTTCCATTCTGTCTTCCTCCTCAATTCCTGATAACCCTCCGAGGCGTCTGAAAAAAAGATGGTCCCGAGACCTTCTAGTTTAGGATATATTTAGATTGCTGCCAATGGGTGGTGTCTCAACGTGTATTTCATGTAAATTACCATATGTCCATCACATTTACTTAGATGTATACAGTTGTAAATATCAATAAATATGTTAGAAATGAAAAAAAAATTACTACAATAAACTGATGGCTCAATCTCATTCCATAACTGTGGCCAAGCTCTAGTACTTTTGTCGAATTTTAGAAAAATTGGTGCCCTAGTTTCGGAAAAATGTCGGGTCGGCGGACAAACAATTTTTTTTTTATTCATTATTCGGCTTCATCGTTTTTTTTTAACGTAAGCCCTCAAAATTTGAGGAAGCGGGGGGGAGGGATAATTTTTTTTTATGTCGGTTATAAAGGGAAAATAATTTTTTTTTTTTTCAACAACAATTTTTATTGAGTAAAATTACAATCTGTCCCAATTTGGACATTAATAGTAGTGCTGAAAGATATCATACATACTACATTCATACAATATTTACACGGCATAAAATTACAATAAAATATATACACAATAATGAATCAATACAATAGTCAAAAATTCACTTATACCTATATACACATACACACACTCATACATACATCACATTGAGTGAAGAATCTAGCCAGTGCTAGAACTCCAATATATTTACAAAAGGTCGCGGTGCCACTGCCGTTTCAACCTTCTAGGTGGGTTGTATGGATGAGTGGAGCTGGATAGGGATTGAGCTAGAGGATTAGGATGATGAAATAGGTTCTGGTGGAATTTGGAAAATTTGGATGGAATTAGGTCTGTAATAAATGGAACATTAAGGTCGTGGTGCAAGGTATAGTTGGAGACATAATAAGGAGCATTTACTATTGTACGGAGGACTTTGGATTGAAAGGATTGAATGCGTTTGATATTAGTACGTTTAGCTGTAGCCCACAGTTCAAGTCCGCAGGTAAGGGAAAATAATAAACCATAACGGATGGCAATTTTTGAAGGAATGAAAAAATTATATTCAAGATTTTGAACCAGCGGCATTTGGAAAAATGTTATGAGGTGAATATAAAGGGGTAAGTACTCAAGTAAAAATACCCGGAGAGGAGGTTGAAAGCTGTTTTGTTTGTTTAGGGCGGGGGAATGGGAGCGTATGAAAAACTCCTCTATTGGGGTGAGCTCTTCTTCAGTCAGGTTGAGTTTTTTTTTTTTTTTTTTTTTTTTTTTTTAAATATGTATTTTAATTTACAAATATTGTTGTTAAAGGGATTTAATTCTTTCAGGGTTCATAAGTTCTAATTATGATAAAATAAAATAAAAATACTTGTTTGAATACTTTAAATATATGCTCTTTTGAATGATATTTTATAAATATTTTGGTCACGATTTTTTTTTTATTTTGTAAGATAAATTTTGTGCTATTCTTAAAAGAAGTTGATTTATTTTACCATTTCACAACGTTTCAAACTCTAGAACCATCCTCAAGTAACCGAAAAAAAAATATGATATTACTATACATTTTACAACTTTTTCAACAAAATCAAAATTAGCTACCGGTTTATCACAACACTCCCATAATTATAATTTTTTTAATATAAGTTTTGATTTTGAAAATGTTTTAATCTTACACAAGGAAGAGAATATACGTATGGGAAGGAGAGGGGGGGGGAAGGGTAATTATATCTGTATATGTAAGTTGGCTTCACAGATTTTAGACTCTCACTGTAGCATCGTCCGCAAGCCACAACGGCATAAAGTGACGTTAAATAAACGTACAATCTATTTGACTAAATACACACACACACACACACATATATATATATATTATATATATATATATATATATATAATTTATGGTAAATAAAATTAACCTTGATATCGAAACTGAATTTCTAGGAAAATGAACGAACAATATTTTTAATATGCTTCGATTTCAGTTAAGATACGAATGCACGAGATATGACAGCGCGGGCAATCTAATGCAATTTCACTAAATGCTAACTTAATTGGAAGTTGATAGAAGCAATCCGAGGGAATGGAATGATCTGATATTGCCCGGGCGCGGTGTAGTAATGATTGATTTTATCCAACATGTAACTATGTAATTATCAATTTGATTTCTATCAATCGTCCGGAGTATGGGAAATACAGGTTTATAGAAAATCAATAATATATGCTCTTAATAATGTGTTATTCTTAGAAAGCGACAAGATTAATTATTTACCACAAATGCATCATATTTATACTATTGTAGCTGACCCGGCAAACGTTGCTCTGCCATATAAATTATTTATAGTGAATAAAAATAAAGCTTTATGTGATTACCAAATAACAACAATAACTAAAACAGTACAGAATTAAAAAAATCTTGTGCAGGCAACACACGACTTTTACTTACCTTTGAGATCAAAATGAGTGAAACCATTAATTATATGAATTAATTAAATGGAATTTCTATAGAAACATGTGTTTTATTAAAAAATCTATTATATTATTATCTAAAATAATCAGCTAGTTTTATCGGCTTTTCATCACTCTCTATTAAATTTTAAAAGCTTGTGTATAATAAAATATTATTTCTAAAATCTTTAGCATTCCAACGGTATATTATACATGTATATTACTGCTAGAAAACAAAAAATTGCATTAAAAAAATATGTTTTCAGTGTTCTCCTTTAGTTGTTTATCAAATTTGCTCAAATTGCAAAGTTAGCTGTTTTTTATCAATGCTAACAAGATGGTATGGACAATTTCATAAAAACTACAAAATTAAATGTACATAACAGAAAGAAAATTTAAAATATCGTTATTTAAGTCCTTTCAGACTATTTCAATCAGAATGAAACCTACATGATACTTAAGCCTATTAAATTGTACATAAACATATAGTGAGTTTAATCAAAATCGTTAGGACCGGTTTAGAGGAAAACGTAAAAAGGTGCAAAATGCATAGTATAAAGTGGCTCTTCTGGTCAACCGATTTTAATCAAAAAGTTGTGGAACATCTCGGGCTATTGTTCTCTTAAATATTAAATTTAGACTTATCGTTTTTGCGCTAGACTTACCAGACACACACACACACACAGACCTTTTTGCGGGACTTGGTCATTTGGACTCAGAAGACCCTAAAACGTGTATTTCTGTTGAAAACTAGAATTCGAAAATTTTCACGATCGTAATACTTTATATTTCATATATAGGTAAGTAAAAGTAAAAATACTGTTACAATTGAACCAAAAGAAGTTTCCTAAATAAAAAAAGTTGAAAAATCATAAATAAATACTTGTGGAAAAAAAAAATATTGAATACAATTTTACTAAAAATTAGTAAAGTTTCAGGCAGCGTCATTTTGGTATGCTTGAAGTTACTGGAGAGAGGTATTTGAATATGGAGAGGAAGGGAGCACGCCCGATGTTTGATGGGAGGGAATTCCAGAAACTAGTCGAACGGGCCAGAAAGGAGCATTCGTTTTTTTACTTTCACTTACTATATATAGTAAGAGAAAGTATTGCGATCGTGAACATTTTCGAATTCCAGTTTTAAACGGAAATACACATTTTAGGGTCCCCTGAGTCCAAATAAACAAGTCCCGCATAAAGGTCTGTGTGTGGTTCCGACGATTTTTATTAAACTCGCTATACCGATGTAAAATTTATGGCTTAATGTCATTTAGTTTTCATTCGGATTAAAATGGTCTGACAAGGATTAAATTTTAAATTTTCTTTCTCTAAAGTACCTTTTTTTTCATGATTCTATAAAAAAAACGATATTATCTTGTTACCATTGATGAAAAACAGGTTAATATATAAATTCAATGAATTCGATACCCAACTAAAGGAGAAAACAGAAAAAATATTTTTTATAGTTTTGTTTTTGAACATAAGAGCAGTAATATACATGTATGATTTACCGTTGGAAAGCTAAAGATTTTAGAAAAAACATTATCTTATACTCAAGCTTTTAAAAGTTAATAGAGAGTGATGAAAAGAAGATAAAACTAACTGATTATTTTAGACAACAATATAATAGATTTTTAATAAAACACATGTTTCTATTTAAATTTAATTTAATTAATTCTTAAATAGTTTCACTTTTTTTTTTTTATCTCTTACTGTATTTGAAAATTCTTTCATTGATTTTAAAAATGGAGGTAAGTGAAAGTCGTGTGTTGCCCGCCCAAGATTTTTTTGTTCAGTGGGAAGGGATATATTAAGATTGTAGCACCCAGTGAACCTTCTCTTGTAGTGTAAAAGAAAATATAATGAGCACACTAATCTACAATAGTAAATTTATTTAAACTGATTTTTCACTTACATACAACTCTAGTTCTGAAGAATATAGTTCGAAAAAGAACTAGTTATTGAATAATAGATTGTCAGCCTCAGTACCATAAAAACAAATATATGGATAACATAATCTCCTTATAATATCGGTCATTCAAGCTTTAAAAAGACAATATTTAATAGATAATGGACTATATTCCAGTAAATGATTATTTCAACGTAAATTTCAGTAGCTAGAATTTTAATCAGCTAATGGAAGTCTACATGTCCAAAAATAACCGAACAGGTTACAATTTAGATGGTTAATAACGAAATCGAGTTATGGTTAGCAGATGCGAACAAATATAGCATGCTTGAGCTGAGCAAAGTGATGGCTTTATTGGGGTCAGTAACAGTTTGCTATTGATTGACACAACACCTCTCTTTCTCACGATCACATAAAATTTCTAGTTAATGAGTGTAAACACATATATTCTCTAATATATGAAAAAGCTTAACTATTTGAAAAAAAAAAAACACGACTTTCACTTACCTCCGTTGTTAAAATTAATTTAAGAATTTTCAAATAATTTAAAGATACGAGAAATTTTTAAAGAATTAATTACATTGAATTTCAATAGAAAACATGTGTTTTCTATCAGCAACAGTCAGTCGGTTTTATCGGCTTTTCATCACATTCCATTAACCTTTAAAATTACGTGTATTAGATAATATTTTTTCTAAAATCTTTAGCTATCCAATGGTATATTATAAATCTATATTACTATTCTTGTGTTCAAAAACACGAAAAATTGCATAAAACAATATGTTTGCACTTTTCTCCTCTTAGTTGTTTATCAAATTCGCCTGACGTTATTTATCATATGCTAATAAGATGATGTTCCAATTTTTTTTTTTAAATCTAAAAAATTGAAGGTACTTTAAAAGAAGAAAATTCAAAATATCGGCATTTAAGCCCTGTCATACTATTTCAATCAGAATAAAATCTACATGATATTAAAACCCATTAAATTTTGCATCGATATTATAGTTTAATCAAAATCGTTACAGCCGTTTTCGAGATAATTGTAAAAAGATGCAAAATGCATGGTATAAAGTAGATCTTCCGGTCAGCTGATTTTGATGAAAAAGTTTCTGTAACATCTCAGCGTATAGTTGTCTTAAATATGAAATTTCAGTTTACTTGGACTTATCGTTTTCGCCTAGGAGTTACCACACACACACACACACACACATAAACTAAAATATGTGATAACCAGTAGGAAAGTGAAGGAGACAGTCAGTTTCACCGTCGGGGAGTTCGATATCCTATCCAAGCCATCAATTAGATATCTCGGAGTGCAGATTGACGCCAGAATTCGATTTGATGAACCCTGCATAAAGTTAGTAATAGATCAGCGAATGTGGTAAATGATTGGCCAGAATCATGCCAAATATTGGTGGACCAAGGGGAAACTAGAGGAAGCTTCTTCCAATGTAACCAGATCCAGCTTCTGTAGCACCGATCTGGGCAGAATCCTGCCAAGTGCAATCATATGTCCGGAAAGTTATTAGTGTGTCGCTTGAGCTTTTTGCACTGTGTCCTACGACGCTGTATGCGTCATCGCAGACATGCCTGCAATTGATCTTTTGGCAGATGAACGCAGAAGGATCTACCGACGAAAACGAGAAGAGACGGATGCTCACTGGGCTTCTTTAGCAAAACAAGAGAGAGTTCATACTCTTGATATATGGCAGAGACGCTGGAACGCTTCATCTTGTGGAAGATGGACCCACCGCCTGATTCCGACATGGTTATCCCGGAAACGTGGAGATGTAGATTACGATCTCACTCAGCTGCTTACTGAGCATGGTTGCTTCAGAGCCCATTAGCCCGTACATGTAGCATATACATATAGCCGTACACAGACCTTTTTGCAGGACTTCGTTATTTACACTCAGAGGTGTGTAACAAACGTGTATTTCCGTTGAAAACTGGAATTCGAAAATATTCACGATCGCAATTATTTCCCTTACTATATATTTCATATATAGGTAAGTGAAAGTGAAAATAAGATATATTCCTAAAAGTATATAATATTGGAATAAATAGGGCGGAAAAAAATGACTAGTTTGGTAACTTTAAATGATCTTAAATAATTAATTATTGGCTATAAATGTTTACAAGTTTTACTTCGCAATAATGACACGTATAATTCACAATCTCTCATCAATTAAATAAATTGCATTCACTGCTGCAGGAAATGAATATTAAAAGTAATGGAGTAAAATCAAATAAATAAAAGGATCAATAAATTTAAATATAAGTAACACTTTCTTAAGACATACCTTTAGAAAGATCATCTACACTCTTTTAATGATTCAATAATTCCAGTGATGATGCTACTCACCTGAAAAAAAGGATAAATAAACAGTTAAATTATAGATTTTTAATTATTGAATATATTCCTTATACTAATTACTATACACGCATGGGTAAGTTGACCCGTATAAAATTATTATATTTTGTTTTGTTAATATATATTTTATTGATATTTACATAAGTATCTACTATGAGTTATAGACATTAAAAAGTCAACAGGGAAACTATCCTAGTGGTTGACTTCAGTGTTCATTTAAGGGTCCCGAGGCCATTTTCTTTTCAATTACCTAAGGGGATTGCCGGTAAGAAATAGAGATGAGAGGGGGTTTGAGTGGGCTGGTATTTTAGAATTAACAGAGGTATATTTATTTCCAGCTAAACCTGCAATTAATGGGATATTGAGGCTTTAATGGGTAGTTTTCTTGTGACAAAGTAGGGAAAATTTAGGATTTTGGATTGGAAGGACTGGATGCGGGAGGAATTCGATGGTTAGGCGGAACACCATAGCTCCATTCTATGTCCATATATGCATGATGGTCTTAAAAATAAATAAATATTTTTTGTAATATGTGGGAAGCTTTGAACGTTTGTCAACAAATGTAAAAGTAATCGGTATTTCGATTATTAGTAATATTTCTTTCCTAGTAACCAATAATATTTAATATGCTATTTCAAACATAATTAATAGTTAGTAAATTAATATTTTTAATGATATACGTACAATTATTTTTTAATATAAACTACATAATAGTATTGTAATTTTAACTGTGGTTGAATTATCTTCGACTTTTTTTAAGCAATCAATAGTTAGGCAAACCATAATTTTGGGACCTTTATTGTTATGAATTGAGAATAATGAGGGGTGGAAATTCATATTGGGAAACTATTATATTAATTAATTAAATATTGATAAGTCTAGGTCGGCAAAAGTTCAAAAGGCGTTTACCTACCTAATTTTGGAGACCTCCCTTGGAGGCCTCCCCGCGGTACCAGCGACTTCTGGTAGTAGTTTCCCCCAGCGGCAGCTGACAAGAATATTAAGGATGGTCAAAAGATAAAAGTAATTTCCCAAGGCTTACAACGCCGCCTTAAATATATTAGAAATATTTCTTGAAAATTAGTTTCTATGTATAAAGGCTTGACTTCAACTTTGGGCATTTCCCATATAATTCCCGCTCAAGGTGACGAGGATAAGAAATGAGATTTGAAGTGGAGTCGAGGTTCATCCACGAAAGAGAAGAATCAGATATCGAGAAGTCCTTCGGGGTCAGGAGAAGCTAGAGGATGAAGCCTAAGTGGGATGCCTAAGACTATTCCAAAGCCATAAATCCAGCCAATAAGTGTTTTAAAGGTATTTCTTTGTTTGTAAAATTGTATGGCAAAACAAGTAGTCAAGAATCCCTCAGTATTTTCATTCATAGTTCTAGGTATTGTGTAAATAGATTGCATATGTATAATCTAATTTCAAATAATAATGTCATTCATTGAAACCTGGTTATTTTAATCTTTTCCTACATGCCACTTACTATCGTAACACGATACCTTTGGAAAAGAACTTCAAGTGTCTCAAGAAGTATAATATATAAATACATTAATTAATGCAGTTTTGAAGGTACCGCCGCTTTAAAAAAGCAACGGGTCGAAAACATATCTATATATGCAACCAAAGAACACCTAATTTTCAATGTAAAGGCTTTCCATATCTCATAGTTCAGTGGTTGGAACGGAGTATTCTTCACTTTATCCTACGAGAGAACTGAATGCTGTCCGATATAATTATCTATTTTTAGTTCTTTTTATTTCAAATGGTTTGGTAAAATTAAATTAAAAAATAATATATCACCCGGGTTGCTTTCTAAGCTCCTACAATTTCTCCCTCCTACATATTTCCTCATTATCCAGTCCTACCTCACTGAAAGATCCTTTAAAGTAAATCATTATGGTTCCTATTCTTCCTTTTTTCCTCAGTCTGCTGGTGTTCCTCAAGGCAATATCCTAGGACCCATTCTTTACACAGTCTATACAGCTGACATCCCAACCCATCCTAACACTTTCCTTTCTACTTATGCTGATGATACGTGTGTGCTATCAGTAGATAATGATCCAGTTACTGCCTCGACATTGTGCAATCCCACATCCGATACCTAGAAGTATGGTGTCGAATTGGAGGATAAAAATTAATTCCAACAAATCCCACCAAATTACTTTTACCCTTCGTCGTAAACCTATGACTTCCTGCCCTTCAGTATCCTTTAATAACTCTCCACTAGTCCCTTTTGAACAGATCCGATACTAGGACTCCATCTCGACAAACGTCTACTTTGGAATCCTCATACAAGACTAAAACGACAAGAAACTGCCCGACGTTTCCGACTACTTCAACACTTACTGGACAAACGCTCAAACCTTCCACTTTACTACAAAAGGCTCATCTATATTACCATCGTAAGACCAATATAGACCTACGGGGTAGAGCTATAGGGCTCTACTAAACCATCGAATTCTTCTCGTACTCTAATCCTTACAATCCAAACTCCTTCGGAAAATTCTCAATTCTCCTAATTTTGTCACAAACATACTCATTCATGAGGACCTTAATATTCCATATGTTGCTGACTTAGCCCGAACCAGGTACCATTCCTTCCATGACAAACTCCATTCCCACTTCAATCCATTAGTTTCAATCCTTGCTTCCTCTTCGATCCCTGACAATCCCCGAGGCGTCTGAAAAGAAGATGGCCACGAGATCCTTCTAGTTTAAAATATTTTTAGAGTGCTGCCACTGGGTAGTGTCTCTAATAGGGGTGGACATAATCGAATAATTGTCTTAATCGGATGATCGAATGATTAATATGGATTCTGAGAGACCATATGCCACAATTCTCGTCCCTATGATGGCTGAGCCTTGATAGAAATATGCATATAATTTATGTGATGAGAAAAAAAAAAAAAAAAAAGAAGAAGAATTTCGTTCGCTTCTCCGCGCTCCTTATAATCCTCGATTATCGTTAAACAATTCAGTTCGAATGATCATTCGATTCCCCAAACAAATTAATCCGATAATCGATTAATTCGAATGATTGAAATAATCGAATGATCCGATAATCGTCATTTGATATGCCAACCCCTAGTCTCAACATGCAATTCATGACATTTTTCTATATTATCATCACATTTACTTGATGTATTTTTTGTAATACAGCTGTAGATACCAATAAATATGTTATAAAAAAAAATATATGATAATGGTGGATATTAAAGTTTTTCCCGCTACCTAAGACTGGGATTATCGAAGAAGCCAAGACTATTCGGAAGGTCGGCATAAACTCCTGGGACTTTGTCAAAAGAGTTTTGTCTGGATGCTAAGAGTCAGGCAGCTTAATGAGACTCTTTTTTATCTCCTCTCTACTGCTTCCTTATGCATCAATTATTCTTGAGTAAACTCAACTCATCCGAGGCAATTCGAAGAAAAAAATATTACCGCCATGTATTCCCTGAATATGATGGATTCGAAAATCTGGGATATATCTGTATTTATAAATTAAATTTCTATTTCACTCCATTTCCTGGCCACCGAAGTTCTCAAAAATGACTATAGTCGTGAATCTGAAATATTTCTTGGAAGTTCGTTTTACCGTGCAATGGGGCTAGACCTTTTTTTTTTTTTTTTTTTTTTTTTATTGAGAAATATTACAATTTGTTGCATAATGAACAGTAGCAATATAGATGTAGTACACATTCATACAATATATACAGCCAATAATGATAAAGTCAAATTACATAAAATCGGAAATAAATAAATTCAAATATATACAAAAAAACAACAACAAGAAACAAATCAAAACAACAACCTGTAGTAGAGATAAATACAAGTTGGGAAATAAATAAAAATCATACAAGCAAACTTAACTACATACAATATATACAATCAGCCAAAGGAACCCTAGACTCGGCTGCTCCCCCCACAAGTGGGGGGAGAAGCGGAATCCAAGAGATCCCAGCGCCTCCCACTCAGCGCTTCACTGATGTATGCCAGTGGAGGCCGAGCCAGAGCGGAATAGCCACAAACATACAGTGCATGAGTGGAGGATCTGACCAGTGTCAGAACTCCAGATAAATGTTTACAAAACGTCGCGGGGCCACTGCCGTTTCAATCTTCGAGGAGGATTGTAGGGATGGGTGAAGCTGGAAAGCGATTGAGCAAGAGGATTTGGATGATGAAGAAGGTTCTGATGGAATTTGGAGAATTTGGATGGTACCAGGTCAAAAATAAATGGAATATTAAGGTCATGGTGTAGGGTACAGTTAGTAACGTAATAAGGAGCATTAACTATTGTTCGGAGGACTTTGGATTGGAAGGATTGGATACGTTTGATGTTAGAATGTTTAGTTGTCCCCCATAGTTCAAGTCCGTAGGTCCATATAGGTTTCAGTACTGTCTTATATATTAGTAATTTGTTGTCGACTGTAAGATGAGATTTTCTGTTTAGTAATTTTTATAACCGGCCGAATCTGCGGTTGAGTTCTATCCTTTTAAGTCTCGTATGTGGGTTCCACGTCAGTCTTTTGTATAGTAAAATGCCAAGGTACCGGACTGTGTCTGAGGAAGGAAGCGGTATGGAATTTAATTTAACTGTTGGACAGGATTTACGTCGAAGGGTGAAGGTGACGTATGTACATTTGCTTTCGTTCACCTTAATCCGCCAAGCCTTACACCAGTCTTCGACAAGGGAAAGGTGCCTTTGGAGATTTAGAGATGCTACTTCAGGATTGGAATTGGATGATAAAATGGCTGTGTCGTCAGCAAATGTTGCCAGAAAGGTATCGGGATCGGTAGGGATATCGGCGGTGTAGAGGATGTAGAGGACGGGTCCTAAGACGCTGCCTTGAGGAACACCGGCCACAACAGTATAATGTTTGGAAAATTCGGAACCACAGCGAACTCGGAAGGAGCGGTTTGATAAATAGGATCGGAGGATTAGGTATAAGGATTGAGGTAAATGGGTTTTGAGCTTAAAGAGCAATACCGGGTGCCACACCCGGTCAAAAGCTTGAGCTATGTCCAGAAAGGCACCCGAACAATACTCCTTGCACTCAAGGGCAGAGGAAATGTGATCCACAACTCGGAGTCCTTGCTGAACTGTGGAATGTTGAGAACGAAATCCAAACTGATGCGAAGGAAAATTTTTTAATTTATCTAGGATTCGTTTTAGTAGGAGCTTTTCGAAAATTTTTGAGAGGATCGGAAGTAGGCTAATAGGTCTGTAAGATGACGTGCTGTTGGAAGGTTTGCCTGGTTTCAGGAAAAGGATGATAGTTGAATGTTTCCATAAGAGAGGAAAATAGGTAGTGCGTAGGATACTGTTATAAAGATATGTAAGGAATGTAATGGCTTTCTGTGGAAGTTGTCTTAAGATCTGAGGCGTGAGGAGATCATATCCAGGGGATTTACGGAGAGGAAGCTTTTTAAGAAGATATTTGACCTCAGAGGGATTAACTGCTTTAGGAGGTAAGGAGAGTGGTATTGGCGAAGTAAGGAACTGTCCAACTGTTGAAGTATGGTTTGGATTCAACTCAGGATGAGGAGTGAAAACTTTGGAAAGGTGCTGTGCAAATTCCTGGGCCTTATCCTTGTCAGAAGCAGCCCAGGAACTATCACCGCGCAGGAGAGGATGGGAAATCGTGTGAGTATTCAGGATTCTCTTCGTGACATTCCACAGAGAATTGTCACGAGTCGAGAGAGAGGAGAGGTAGGAATTGTTGGATTGGGAACGAAAGGTCGCCAACTCCCGCTCCAATTGATGGGGCCTCTGATGAATGACGGTGGGAAAGGTTTCGGAATAGGAGTCATAGATACATTTAGGATTAATGGACTATGATCAGAGGATAGTTCATCAAGGCGAGTTACGGAATAGTTCAGGGAGCCTAATCCGCTGTGGATGAAGAAGTCGAGGATGTCTGGATTACGGTTAGGATCTGTTGGCCAGTAGGTAGGGGAATCGGGAGGTAGGAGATTAAGACGTCTGGAGTTGAGTGCAGACTGCAATGTCCGTCCACTAGTATTTGTGGTTCTGCAACCCCATTGTTGGTGCTTCGCGTTTAAGTCTGCACCCAGAATAAAGTGATTCCCCAATGAGTTGAGGAAGGAACCAAATTGGGTAATAGAAATAGAATTTTTAGGAGGGCAGTATGCTGATGTGATGACTAGCGGAAAGGAAAAGGTCTTGATTATAATAGAGGTGGCTTGTAGGAAATCGTAGGCGGGAAGTGGGTGTAAGTGATGGGAGAGGGATCGGTTGACAATGACAGCAGTACCGGCATGGGCTCTGCCGTCTGGATAGTCTGTCCGGTATGTTGTGTATTCAGGTATTTTGAACTATTGTTTAGTGGTTAGTCTAGTTTCAGTAATGAGTGCAACGTCAACGTTTTTGTCTTGGAGTAAGGCTGTAAGTTCGTCAGTGTGAGTTCTAACACCATTCGCATTCCATAGGAGAATAGATAAGGAGTTAGGTGAGGTCATTTATGGATTTTTTTAATTTATTAATAAGATTTGATACAAGATTCGTGAGGATTGTTATTAGGGGCATGACAAGGGATTTGATTTCGGAAATGAAGGATGTCATCAAACTGGTAAGATCTGTGGCATTTGAAGGAGGGGGAATATGAGAGATTTGTTGTGGATGAGGATTTTTAGGACTGATTACGTTTTGAGGAAGAGGTATTTGTGGAAATGGATTGAGGATATTGAGGTACATTTTGTAGTTCCGGCAGGGCCTCGGCTTCAGTACATTGGTTCCCACCTCCAAGTAAGTGGGCAAATGATACATTGGCATCAATTAATTTTGAGGGTTCTCTTCTAGTTCTCGAGGCTAGATCTAGCAATGAATTTTAATTTCACCGTTCCATATCATCTTCACCATATCAGATTCTATCACATAAGTTAATCACATGTCATATAATTTGCAATGGTTCAATTTACTAACCTACTAATTCCATAGATTAACATCTGGCCATCAAGCTTAAATGTCAGTTTTTGTAATATAATTCATTTTTTCTCCATTCAGTGTTTCATTTTATCTAGTCCCAGCCTTCGTTCGATTAAATTTTATGTTTCATACGGTCCACTTCTTTTCTAAAAGGAATGATCATCTTGACATTGAGTTGGAGGTGATTACTCCAAACAATGGTTTTTTTATTTCTAAAACAATACAGAATAACTGGTTAAAAAATCATAAAAATCAAAAACGTTTAGCGGCAAAGTTAATGAAAATTGGACGATTTCAAATAAATTAACCCTTATATAAAAAAAAAAAATTCAAACGTGACTTATACGCTAAACAGCTGATTCGCTAATTAGAGGATAGCTGAATAGATTTATTTTGGCTGAAATGCAGGGTATTTCCGGTCGGGCGGCGCCAGGTATAACTCAGCGGAAACGGTTGCAATTAGCCGAGGATCCAGGATTGGCTGGCCAGATTATAGCCTCACACCATCTGCTTAATATTGCAATGATTGCTCTGGGCTAAACCCCTACTTAAGTCCCTTCCTAATTACAGAGCCAGCTGTCCAAGCCCGAGGAGGTGGCCTTACACCAGCGAGATGGATGGCGCTGAGGCAGCTATGGCGGTCTTCACCTTTCGATTTATTTGGCGGTTCCGTCTGGTCGATGCTACATCAACAAGTCCGATACAGGCTATCTGGAATTCGGGATAATAATCTATGGGTCTTGCGAAGCCAATAATTATTGTCAATCATTTGTTGTTGTTTTTTCAACTCAATCACTTTTTTTTGCACCTCACAACAAAGAAATGTATTCTATAATAAACATTGCCTGAATGGAAATCAGAGAAACCTGACCCAGTGGTGCATGCATTCAAATTTTTTCAAACTATTTCCCTCATCGAAATAGTTTTCACCCTGCTTCAAATTATGCTATGTAAGATTTAGTCATGTTTACCACAAGTTTTTCAATTCGTTCATTTTTTATTATTATTTAATTTTTACTTTCCCTATATATGGAATATACAGGATGGGAAAGTATTGCGATCGTGAAAATTTTCGAATTCTAGTTTTCACCGGAAATACACGTTTTAGGGCCCTCTGAGTCCACCGTTAAGAACCAAACCAAAGCTTGAAAACAATAAGTTCTATAAAATTGAAATTTCATTTGAGACATCCATTCGCACGAGATTTATAGAAAACGAAAACAGACCTATTTTAATAGCTATATCAGTTCATGCTGAAATTTTAAATGTTCTTCCTCTAAACTATCTTGAGTTTTATAGATTCAATACTAATTAACGATAAAAAACGGATAAATATATAATTTGAATGAATTTGAAATCCAACTCAAACAGAAAATACATAAGAGTAGTAGTAATTTAGATATATGATGCACCCGTTTGAAAGCTAAAGATTGCAGAAATAAATATTATCTTATTCACGAAATTTTAAAAGGTAATGGAGAGTGATGAAAATGCGATTAAACAAACTGATTGTTAAATATTATTAAATAAAACACATGTTTCTATCAAAACTAAATTTAATTAATTCTTTAACCTTTTTACTCTCACTTACTTACATATTCTATCTCTAACTGTATATAAATACCCTTAAATTGATTTTAACAACGGTGGTCATTAGAAAGTCGTGTGTTGCGCGCAACCAGATTTTTTTTTTTCGCATTGGCCTACTACTACTACTAATCCCGTCTGTCAACTTTTACGCTGATAGTGTGCTTAGATGTTTGCCAAATACATGCGCATTTTCAGGATATCATTCTACATTCTCTCCTTTGTCCAGAGAGCAGTTGTCTTCTTACAGAATGTTTGAGGATTTGTTGGCACGTCTATTAACCATGGAGTCCTAACCTTTCTCTTTTGCCAGTGGGAAGGAATCTAAACTGGCCCTCTGTTGGAAATCATTCTCGTCTCTTCTGGATGACTTCGGTGATCATAATATTAACAATAACCTTTCTGGTGGTCCCGTGTACTCATTCACCGTCTATTTTCACTAGTCACATTAACCACCTCAGAATCTTCCTAAATTTATTTGAGTTTTCTCCTTCTCCAAGGCAAATTCTCTTTCTAAATGTTAGTCTAAATCAACCACAGAAGACACATTTACATGACTATAATAGAGGACAAACGTAGTTGAGCATTGGCACTTTGTAAACTATCGACTACTTCTTGTATCCAATCTTACGATACGCAATGCTTTGTAAAGTCCTTAATGCTTCTAATTTAGACACTGTTGGCAAAAATTTTCCATAATGATGATTATGTTCTACATATATTCCTACTCTACCCAACTAGTTATGATCAGTGCTCCCTTCCTAGATAATTCGTTTTCTGATAATCTGCAAGGCGTTGGAAAATAATGCTTATTCTAATTTTATAATATCAAATTTATATATTTCGATATACTACGATTTGTACATTAATAAATTGTCTTAATGCAAAATATTAATATTGCTACAAGATCACATTCATACAATGCTTACAATATAAAAAAAAAAGGGAAAAGTCAAATTACACCAAATAAAACTATAAATAAAGGTATATAAAAACAAAATTTATAAATTAAAAATAAATAAATAGGTTAACAAATAAATGAACAAACCACTAAATGAGTGAGGGCGCCATAGCCACAAACACACTGCAAATGAGAGGAGAATCTGACCAAAGTCTCGGGGCCACTGCCGTTTAAACTTTATACGAGGATAGTATGGATGAGTGGAGCTGTATAGGGTTTGTACTAAAGGATCAGGATGATGAATGAGGTTCTGATGGAATTTGGTACATATACTAAAATAAAATTCTAATTTCAATACATTTACCTGATGTATTCATTGTAATAAGTTAATTCCAAAAGAGGTTTTTGGAGAATGTCCTAAAGAACATTAGGACTATAAAACAATAGAAGGAATATGGAAAAAAATTAAGCTTTAGTATTTCTTCTGACCTTGAAAAAAATAGATCATGAGTGTGTCCTTCAATAATCTAATGACTATCGTGGTAAGAGTAAAATCGAGTTTTCGAACATAAGGGCGGGTTGATGAGGTATAGAAGGTAAAGAAAGAAAGAACTAATCTACTAACAAATTACTTTCATCATGTAACTTGTACGTTCGTTTTTTTTTTATTTTTCAAACCAATACAGATCCTAAACGGTAAGTCCTAACAAAATATGTAACATAAAAAATTCTATTTAGTTTGGGATTTTCCTCCGAGGCGCCTGAAAAGACGGTGGCCTCGAGACCTGCTCATAAAATAAACTTTGAAGTACTACCACTGGGTAGATTCTGTACATGTCTATTCATGCCTGTTAATGTAATTCAGCATTTACTTAGTGTATTTTATATACAGTTGTAAAAAACAATAAAATGTATTTAAAAAAAAAAAAGTTTAGGATATGGATAATGTCAGATTGTTGATAAATGCAAAGCCAATAGAGCAACAGTGTGTCAAACGTGTTTTTTGAAGGTGTGAAAAAAACGTTACACAAAAGAACAATAGACTCCCTACTAAACTACATATCCTCTATTCTTTATTTTTTTTAAATTACAAACATTTAATGCTAACCATGCCGAATAAGTCAAAAGTGATAAAAAAATAATTAAATTTTTGTTTAAATTATTCAACCCCAATTTCGAAGGGATATAGAACACATTAATGAAGGGTAAATGATAAATAAGCACCATTAAATAAATTCCACAAAAAATTAAAATACATGTGAGCTTAGAGAATAAAAAAAAAAAAAGGCCATCAAAGAGAAGAGCTCAGAGGGCTGGTAAAAGATTTTTAAGTTAAACTCCCTAAAACCCTTAAAGTGGTAAAGGGTGGCCCTTAAGTAGAACCGAGTGGAGTAGAGAATTTAATTAAATATTTAGTAGCCCACGTTTGCATAAAGCATTAGCTACAAGAGTTAAAAGAAAAGTCTTTAAAACTTGCACAATTAGAGACTTCTACGAAACCGGCTTAAACTTTTCTAGAGGACAACGTGACCGGCCATGTAGCCTGATAAATAAATAAACCTTATGACGCAAGTTAAAATAAATTTTTGATATTAAATCTCCTTTTCATAGAATTTTCTGCTCTCTTTTGAGTCTGATCTTACTTCCTCTAATCTACTTGACATACTAGAAACACTCATTTAGTATGTCCTGGTTTAACATCGACAATATTTTTTTCATGAGAGGTTGGTCAGGGGTGCGGTCATTAAGAAAAACTCACTAACAAGTAAACTTATTTACGCATACATCCTGGGTCTTCACCTGAGCTAACAAGACCAATAACAACCAATACAATTAAAAGAACAAAATTATAATTTAAGTATTGGGTTGATGCAAAATTAATGCAGGTTTTTAGTAGGTATTGTAAATACGCCATATCTTTACTTTCACCATATATATTTAATCAAAATAATTTCCATCTGAATCAATGCACTTTTGCCAACGTTCAACAAGCTTTCTTATTCCACCAGAAAAAAAAATCTAAATCCCTGGACTCAATGAAATCACGAAAAGAATTTTTCAATGTCGTCCTGGTTTTGAAAATTTTTCTCCCTTAAAAAGTTGTCCAGATGCCTGAAAAAGTGGAAGTCTGTAGGAGAGAGGTCAGGTGAATAAGGCGGATGTTGGAGAACTTCGTAGCCCAACTCGTGCAGTCGTCGAAGCGTTGGTTGTGCAACGTGTGGTCTGCTGGCGTTATCGTGGAGCAGGATCGGTCCCTTCCGATTCATCAATGCTGGGCAAAGACGTTGCAATTTTTGAGTTCCGAGTTCCGCCGCCATTTCTCGTGTGGTTTTGGTTGGGTCTTCTTCCACTTTTGACCTCAGCTGGTCGTTGTCCAGAGCAAGATGACGGCCCCCGAAACTTCTGGAACCAACGCTGCACCGTGCACTCATCAATAGCCCCCTGACCCCACACTTCATTAATATTACGAGCCGTTTGCGCAGCGCTGCGCCCTAATTTAAATTCGTAAAAATAAATTTGACGAAAATCGCACTTTGACATTTTCGATTCAAGACCTTTGAACACACTGAACAAAACGATTTTACTAAACAAATTCATGGTGAAGGAGAGGGTATTAGATAAGGTTTGTTTTGGTATAATAATGATCAATGTTAGGATTAGCTTTGTTTACACAATTGGAATTAAGATATTGCAATAGAGGAAACCTGCATTAATTTCGCATCAACCCAATAATATATGTGGCCCATACGAGGTTCTATTCCTTCCATGACAAACACCACTCAAACATTAACCCACTAGTTTCACTCCTTGCTTCCTCTTCCATTCCTGACAATCCTCCGAGCCGTCTGAGAAGAAGATGGCCTCGAGACCGTCTAGTTTAGATTACCTAGTGGAGTGTTGCCAATGGGCATATTCTCTTCATGTCTTTTCATGTATATTATTCATACAAATTATCAGCCAATTCACTTGATGTATTTACTAATACACTTGTAAATTTCAATAATTTAATAAATAAAGTATTATATATAAATAACAGTAATAAAATATGGAAGCTAAAGTATTAGGAACATATTTTAAAATTATAATGAAAAATTAAGCAAATAATTAAAACTAGGTAGGTCTAGCAAGAAAACAAAAATTCGGAGGATAATGAAATTTTAAATTTAAAAATTAAAAATATGCCCGAGATATTATAGCAACTTTTTCACAAAATTCGGTAAAGCAAGAGACACACTTTGTACAATGCATTTTGGAATTTGTTTACGTTTTTCTGGGGAAAAGCTAAAAATATTTTGATCAAACACGCTACATCCATGTAGAAGTACATGGGATTTGATAGCATGTTGTTTTCAATCTGATTTAGCAATTCAGACAGGAGTTAAATGCCGGCTTTTTTATTGTCTTTGTCTCAAGTACCTTTTTACAAGTACAACTGTAAATATCAATCACTAAGTAATGCGGGGTGCTGTCAATGGCCCGCTTCTCCACTCGTGCATGCCTGAGAGTCTGTACCTCTAGCGCCCTCACTCAGCCCCCACTGGCTATGAAGTGACACGGCTGAATGAGTGGCGCTGGGATTTCCTAGCTTAATTCCTCCCCTCCACTATTTGGAGTTCTCAGGGGCATTGTGTAAATATTGTATATATGTGTTTTTTTTCTTTATTCATCTTTCTTAGTAAGTCTTTTATTTATTTTTGTTTACTCTGTATATATGATATATATATATATATATATATATATATATATATATATATATATATATATATATATATATATATATAATATATGATTTCTTACAGCTCTAATACTCACTGTCCCAGATTGTATTATTTATAAATAAAACAATTTAAAAAAACGATAATATTTTCGGCTACTCCAACACTTCCTAGACAGAACCTCTAACCTTTTCACTTAAGTGAAAATACTCATTTACACGACAATCATAAGGCCTATCTGGACCTACGGAGTTGTGGTTTGTGGCTCTACTAAACCATCCAATTCTACCCGTTTCCAAGCATTACAATCCAAATTCCTCAACGCTTCTTGCTTGGTCACTAACAAAATCATTCATAAAGACCTCCATGTTCCGTATGTAGCTGATTTGGCCCGTACCAGGTATCATTCCTTCCATGAAAAACTCCACTCCTACTCTAATCCACAAGTTTCAATCCTTGCTTCCACTTCAATTCCTGATAATCCACCGTGGCGTCTGAAGAGAAGATGCCTCGAGACCTTGTTTAGATGAACTACTAGAGTACTGCCAATGGGCAGTTTCGCTACATGTTTTTCATGTACGCTATCTTTTATCAGCATATTTACTTGATGTATTATAATATACAGTTGTAAATTTCAATAAACTATATATATATATATATTTTTAAAAAATGATAAAATTCTTATTTCGTTGTTCTTAAATAAATTTAAACAACAGAGCTAAGTGAAAGTTGTGAGTTGCCTGCACCAGATTTTTAATAGAAGATGCTCTATCCTAGAGATCGATGATCATTAACTAGACAAGAACCATCTCCAAGACGAGAATAACAGGGCCTAGACTTGTAGAGAATCCTTTGGGCGAGGTGTTTGCGGAGGGATGGCGATAGCCAGGGCTGATTCCTCGGTCAATATTGAACTAGCCCGGCTCCTCAGCCCGCCCAAAAATATAATTTAGTTCTCAATCGATCGTGTCAACTTAAGATTATCGCAGACGGGTCACTACGACTACCTTCGAGAAATTTATTCGAGTTGCCCTTCGGTTCCATCATGGTCAAATATTTATTGGGGAAGGGATGGAGGAAGTTGTGGCCTAGAACTCGGAGACCATCCATCAAAAGCCTCAATGGACTGTACGGCCCATTCACAAACATGAAGGAAATAATAACTTGTTGCAGGGTAAATATTAAATAATTTTACGAGCAGTTGTTACGTTGTATTTTTCTGGCTTTAAGTACTTAATTACATGAAATTATAATCAATAGATTTTAGTTTGTTTGCATATTCATTTAACGCCATTTAATACTGCTGCGGCTAATTAGCCCAGTAACCCCATTCATCATCCTAATCTTCTAGCACAATCCCTATCCTGCTCCACTCATCCATACAACCCTCCTAGAAGGTTGAAACGGCAGTGGCCCCGAGACATATTGTAAACATCTATTCTGGAGTTCTGACACTGGTCAGATTCTCCTTTCATGAGCGGTGTGATTGTGGCTATGGCGCCCTCACTTAGCTTCCGCTGGCTCTCACCAGTGATGCGGCTGAGAGGGAGGCGCTGGGATCCTTTGGATTCTGCTTGTCCTTCCACAAGTGGGGGGACAAGCCCCGTCCGGGGTTCCTGAGCTGATTGTAAATATTGTACATAGGTATGAATGTGACACATTATGTTTATTTATTTGTATTTATTTTGTCCACAAATTTTGTTATTGTATACGTTTAGTTATTTTGATTTTATTTTATGTAATTTGACATTCCTTTTGTTTATATTGTAAATATTGTACGAATGAGATCCTTTAGCACTATTATTATTGTCTATTATGACAAATTGTAATATATACGAATAAATAATAATAAAAAAAAAAAAAAATCCGAAATTCGAGGTTTGTGCAAATTAATTCGGACAAAGCTGGAAATCGTTTTAATACCTCTTAATCATCCTAAATAAAAGTAATCTGAGTTTGCACCATCGCAGGTGGTGAGCTTAACTTTTTGGAGCCCAAAAACCTCGAATTTTTCGCACTTTTTTCAGTTTTTCACTTACAACTCGAAAACGGTGCTTTCTGCTGAAAATATCTTTCTTTTCAAAATAAAAGAACCTTAAATTTCTTTTATAATACTCACCTTAGTTATTGAATTCGGGTCAGGGAATTTGCCGCAATCGTTCGCCAGATATAGGCAAATTTTTCCATTTTTGTTGAAAAACCCAATTCGGTCACTAAGATACAGCTGTAACTTAATATAATACTGTAATTTCATATACATAAATAAAAATGTACATTGTTGAAGTGTTTTTGTATGTATCCATCAGTTGAAAAACATTTTCTTCTCTTAGGGTGTGATTGAAGGGGCGAGGGGAATATTTCCTGGGACGGTTCGGGTTCTTTAGAGAATAAAGGGTCCTGTATGGGATCAGGTAAAGTGGCTTGTGTTGCTATTTCAAGTTACTTGTTTGTTAACCTATTTATTACGATGTTTACCTCGTCGTCGTGGACGTGGAACCCTCGCCCCTTCAATCATACCCCCAAGAGAAGAAAATGATTTTCAACTGATGGATACATACAAAATCACTTCAACAATGTTAATTTTTATTTATGTATATTAAATTACATTATTATATTAGGTTAAAGCTGTATCTTAGTGACCGAATTGGGTTTTTTCAACAAAAATGGAGAAATTTGCTTATTAGTCGCGTCAATGAAGCTTTTTCGTTCACCAGTTTGCTCTGAGTAATCCTAGAGAGAGGACAGCTCCGCTCCGAGGGATTAGCAGTACTTTGTCAGATAAGAACCTTACTTTATATTTACTTTTACTTTTCTTTGTTACTAACTAAAAATTTCACTCCACATATTGGCTCTGTTTGATTATATATTACTTAATTAAACGGAAATTATTCGATAAGTTGAATAATTGACAATAACCAGTAGAAAGGTCCCACTATGGGGCCCGATAGTGATGGGGGGGACAAACCACCTCCTATTACAGCTACCAACGAATTTAATCATAATAACTCTTTAATTTTTCAAAATATAAAATATTTACATTATTTCAAAGGACCATACATAGTGATTGTTGAAAAAAAAGACGACACTAATCCAATTTTTTTCCATGATATGAAATTAGGGAAATTCTTAGGCTTAAGTAACACTCAGGTAAACAGTGTCAAAAGAAAAAACAAAAATCAAATTGAAATCGACTTTCGAACGTATGACATCGCCAACCGGTTCCTAGAAAATCCTTTTATCACTAGCAATAACCTCAAAGCATTTATACCTTTACAATACGTATTAAAGTTCGGAATAATAAGAGATGTTCACACTTCTATAACCGAAGATGAAATTTTAAAAAATCTTAATTCGAATGAAAAAGTTTTAAAGGTTAGACGATTTAATAGAACTATAAAAAATGATTCCGGGGAAATAAATAAGATGCCAACCGGAACCATTCAAATTACTTTTCACTCCCAGAAACTTCCTGACAGCGTTACTTTATATTTAGCTCTTCGAAAAGTCGTGCCTTATATTTCTAAACCGAGATTCTGTGAAAAGTGTCTCCGTTATGGACACCTCAAGGAAAAATGCCGAGGTAAACAAAGGTGTCAAAATTGTGGCGATTACGAGCACACTAATAGTGACTGCACCAACCAAATAAAATGTGTTCATTGTAAATTATCCCATAAAACAAATGACATAAATTGTTCAGAAAAGAAAAGGCAAGAAAAAATTAAACAAATAATGGCGGAAAAACCATTAAGCTATAAACAGGCCTCTGAACTCTTCCCTACTTATACAAACAATCGATTTTCTCTTTTAGATTTTCCTGAAATCGATGATAATACAAACGAATTCAATATCTTGAATTATAGAAATCCCAGGAAAAAGTTCTATCAAGCCAGGCCACAAATGCACAATGAGAAAAAACGAAAAACCGAATTTACAAACGACACATTTCACTCTACGGACTTACAACACGAGAATAATCAAACTAAAAAAGCTTACATACATGAAAATCCTCACAAATCGACAAGCGACTCTAAATATGTGAATATGTTAAATGCGCTTATTAACAAAATTAAGTCAATAGATAATGAAAAAGATACGGTGAATATCATTGGTCAAACTTTTTACAATTTCGTTCATGAAAACCAAGAAATCATTTCCAATATTACTATAAACAATAAACCTGAAAATAATAACATGGCCACGGATTAATCTAATACAATACTTTTTGGAATTTATCTTTCTATTATATTATATTATTTTTATATTTACTTTCTATTATCTTTCTAGTATTTATATTATATTTATATTTACTTTCTATTATTAATCTCATTTTTCTATTCAATGGATCTAAATAATTTACATTGTTTTAATCTTAAAATCTTACAACATAATAGTCGTAGCGTAAATAATAAATTTCAAGAACTCATTAACCAATTAAACGTTCACAAAGTACATGTAGCTTTACTTCAAGAAACCTGGTTTAATCGAAATAGAGAATATAAGGCCAAAAATTATTATATATTACAAAAAAATAGGAGAGATCGATATGGTGGCGTTGGAATATTTCTTCACAGTAATTTTAAATTTGAAAAAGTTGAACTTCGAAATATCGGTCCAATCGAAGCGCTAGGCATTAAAATTACGAATATAAAACCACAATTAATTTTAATTTCGGTTTATATCTCTCCTAGCAGCAAGCCTAGTTCCTCAAATTTTAAAAATTTATTCTCTATTTCTGAAAGTTTTCCGGAATGCGGCATTATCATTGGAGGAGATTTTAATGCTCACTCGTCATACTTTGGGGTTAATGAAACGGATTCACAAAGAGGAGATGTTCTGATTCATGAATTGCTACAGTCTTCCTTCCTACTATTGAACGAACCTGACGTTTCGACGAGAATCACCACACCAAGAGTAAAACCATCTATACTAGACCTCACCTTCTCAACACCTGATATAGGTCATAAATTATCATGGATCGTATCTTCTGAAAACCTTGGCAGTGACCATTTTCAAATCATAATAGAATTGAGTGATGCTATCATTGACCGAAGGAAATTTTACGCTAGAAGAAATTTTAAGAAAATGGATAAAGATCTCTATATAGCTACCTTAAACCAATTATGGGGTAACAACCGCGAAAAAAATCTTTCAGTTACCAGTATATGCAATCTACTTAACCAAGCTGGAGAATCTGCTATCCCACGAACAAAGAATCTCTATAAACCGAATTTTCATCCAAAAAGTTGGTGGAATAACGCGTTAAGCATCGCTAACAATGAAAAATTACGAGCCATAAAGGATTATAAACACAATATGACCGTCGAAAACTACAATCTAATGCGGAAAAAAATAAATAAAATGAAAACTCTAATTAAGAAAGCAAAAAAAGAATCGTGGAAAAAGTACGTTGAAACCATAATCCCCAGCATATTAGCAACATGTGGAACAAAGTAACAGCATTAAAAGGAAAATCAGCCAAAAAAGAAAACGTAGTATCCTCAAAGTTAGAAACTGCTGTAATGTTCCTCCAACAGTTCTGCAACATATTTGAACCAAGACATAGAGTTTCTTTTGAACAACCCATCTCATGTAGCAACAATGATCCTCTGACTATGCCTCTACAATTGACTGAACTAGAAGCAGTATTGAAAGGAAAGAAAGGTACTGCCCCAGGTGTAGACGAAATCAACTATACCATGATTCAGCTCCTACCACCGCTCTGGAAAGACCAATTAATAAAGACTTTAAACCAAGTATGGTACAAGTCCCAAGTCCCGAATGAATGGAGAATAATTCAGATTGTACCAATTTCTAAACCAGGTAAGGATCCTTCCCTCATATCATCTTACAGACCCATAGCACTAATACCTTGTCTAGCCAAAGTTTTCAACCTGATAGTCAAACACAGGTTAGAATGGTTTCTAGAACAAAAAGAAATACTTAGCCCATACTGTTTTGGTTTTCGCAAAAATAGATCCACTACTGACTCAATTTGGTACTTAACAAACAACATCTACAAAGCCTTCAACCAAAAAAAGATTCTACTTGCAGTAACAATAGACGTAGAAAGAGCATACGACAATGTCAAACCGGCAATACTCATAGACAAATTGAAAGAACATGGTGTTACATCACTCATAACCAACTGGATATCTAGTTACCTTTCAGTGCGCACCTACCTGATTCAAACCGATGAAGGCCCAGTGACATTTGATTCATATAATGGTTTACCCCAAGGAGACGTCCTCAGTCCCATACTATTTAATTTATACACTGAGCACATCACTAATAACCCACCAGATGACTGCGAAATCATACAATTTGCAGACGATTTCCTTATTTTCGCCATAGTAGAAACCCCAGAGAAAGGAATACAGCTACTAAAAAGTGCTTATGAAAGCTTAATGGAAGGGTTCAAAAAAATCGGATTAGAAATCAATCCTAGAAAAAGCAAATTGATACCATTTACAAGAAAACGAAAATTCGACTTAACAAGCTTTAACATCATCACTCCTAACTATAGCCTCGTTGCGCAAGAACAAATAAAATTCCTGGGAATGACTTTTGATCGTAAGCTTCATTTCAAAACGCACTTGACGAATATAAAGAATCAAGCTCAAAAAAATGTCGATTTATTAAAACTCTTAGCAGGGGTTTACTGGGGTTCCCACCCCCATAATATGCTCATGCTTTATAAATCTATTGTCCGATCCATTTTTGACTACTGCTGCTTGATTTACAACGAAACGAAATCTCCTCTTATTAAAAAATTAAATACCGTTCAGAATTGTGCAATAAAAATATGCATTGGGGCATTTAAAACTACTCCGTTAAATGCACTGCTGAATGAAGCAGGAGAGATGCCGCTACCCTTGAGGAGAGCCTGGCTTACCAAGAAGTACATCATAAAAAGTTTTTCCGATCAAAGGCACCCAGTAAGAAAAGCAATAACCTCTAATAACATTTATTGCCCCCACATGAAAAGTCTGATTACAGAAATGCAACACCTACTTCAGGCAACAAAAACAGCTAAACGTCCCTTAGATTGCAATACGCCGCTTCCGATTAAAATGCTGCAAATCAATAGCAATCCTAAATTACCTACCACACACGGAAGGAAATCGTCATATAACCCAACCGTATTGAAACAATTGGCTTTAAACACAATAGTACACGATTACCCAAACCATGTTCATATCTTCACGGATGCCTCCAAATCCTCCCACCAAACTGCAATAGCTGTTATTGATACAGTCAAGGATTACACAATTTCGGTTGCTCTACCTTCGAAATTCAGTATTCTTAGTGCTGAACTGTATGCCATTCTCAAAGCAGTTTGTTACAGTCAACGTGAATACTCCAACACCAATATAGTCATATTCACAGACTCGGCATCCTCGTGCAAACTATTGGAAAATGTTTATAAAAACAAATTAACAACCTATATAGCTCTAGACATTATCCGGAATATACAAACCGGCAGCAACAGTTATAGCTTCCAATGGATACCAAGTCATATAGGACTGTCAGGAAATGAAGCGGCAGATAGAGCCGCCGGGGAAAAACAAATTACGATAGAAAATGCCAAAGTACCTCTCCAAGACCTTTTAAAATGTCTACAGAAAGAAGCAGTCCAGGAATGGCAGGAGAAATATGACTGGGAGTCACAATTTAAAGGCAAAGATTACTATCAAACCCAGCCAACCATTAGCCTTATACCATGGTTCTCCAATAACCGACAACTTGATAGAAAAGAAATTTCACAATTAGTAAGACTACGGACTAACCATGGCTGCACAAAAAAATTTCTCAGTTTGATGAAAATAGAAAAAGATGGCAATTGCCTAACATGCAAAGTCCCTGAAGACCCGCGCCATATTCTATTTCAATGCAAAAAATATAGAAAGCAAAGGGAAGTAGTGGTTCCCCCAGAAACAGAAGCAATGTTTTTACATAAGTTGGACAAAGAAAAGTTCATGATCATCAAGAAATTTTTCATTAACGCTCAATGTAAAATCTAAAAAAAAAATAAATAAAAAAAAAAAATTAAAATTAAAAAAAAAAATTAAAATTAAAAAAAAAAATAAAAATGAGGCACTTCACAGAGCTTAATTTAATTTTAATATTATTTCATTTCTTCTAGTTATTTTGAGTCACCTTCCTGTCTCATTTACATAATCTTATTTTATACTCTATTTAATTAATTTATTGATCTTTTTCTATTATACTTGGTTCCGTAACCTATGTTTCTATTAAATTATAGCAAACAAGTACTGACCATATAGGATTTGGATTCAAGTCTTGACGGTCATTTGGAAAAAAAAAAAAAAAAAAAAAAAAAAAAAAAGCTTTTTCGTCGAAAGTCCTCCGAAACAGCTCCGATTTCGATCATTTCTTTTTTAAAATTTTTGTTTTTTTATATTAATCAAAATCAAAAACCTTTCAAAGGGGGGAAATGATTATTTATATTGTTTAAACAATATGTACCTTATTTATATAAAGAAATCAGTTTCTGCGTGGTTTTCTTTGAAAAACATTATCCGTGTATTAATTTTGGTGTTAAGAATATTTGTTAAAAGTACAATTGTACATGAATTCAATTGATAAAACAATTTTTTTATTTTATTATTTTTATTTTTATTTATTTATTTTTATTGAGTAGTATTATAATCTGTCCCACTTTGCAGTGGTGAAAGATAACATTCATACAATATTTATACAGCAATAAAATTACAATAATATATACATATATATATATATATATATATATATATATATATATATATATATATATATATATATATATATATATATACAATAATGAATCAATAAAATGTTTAGAAAGTCGATGAAACAATAGAGCAAACTCTCATAAAGTCCATGAAAATAGAGGGTCAACCTCTCGGACGCACCTCATCATCATACCAGCATACTGACGTCAGTGATGTCTTTCACCACTGATGACCAAATTGGAACAGATTATAATAATACTGAATAAAAAAAAAAAAAAAAAAAAAAAAAATTGTTTTATCAACTGAATTCATGTACAATTGTACTTTTAACAACTATTCCTAACACCAAAATTATTAAACGAATAATGTTTTTTAAAGAAAACTAAACAGAAACTACTGATTTCTATAAATAAAAAACGTATATATTGTTTAAACAATATTAATAATTATGTCCCCCCTTTGAAAGGTTTCAGATTTTTATTAATATAAAAAAAACAAAAATTTAAAAAAGAAATTATTAAAATCGGAGCTGTTTCTGAGGACTTTCGAAGATTGCCTGTTTTGAGGCTTTATTGACGCGACTATATATCTGGCGAACGATTGCGACAATATCCCTCACCCGAATTCAATAACTAAGGTGAGTTTTAGAAAGGAAATTTAACGTCCTTTTATTTTGAAAAGAAAGATATTTTCAGTAGGAAGCACCGTTTTTGAGTTGTAAGTGAAAAACTGAAAAAAGTGGGAAAAACTGGAGGTTTTTCGGCTCCAAAAAATTAAGCTCACCACATGCGATGATGCAAACTCAGATTACTTTTATTTAGGATTATTAAGAGGTATTAAAACGATTTCCAGCTTTGTCCGAATTAATTCCCACAAATATCCTTATTTTACTGGACTAAATCGGACGATGCTACAGTGTGAAAATTGTGTCTTTTCAGGTTCAACTAGGAAAGGAGTATCCCACATCGCACAGGCTTGGGATGCTTTTCTTCCCCTCCGAATAACGGCATATCTAAGGATTTTTTAATGGAATTTTTCATATTATCTGCAGGTCGTTAAAATTAAAATTGTTAAATTTTATATTTTGGACACGAAGAAGAAAATATCTGCTTGTTATGTTATTTAGTTTTTTTTGTTTTTTTTTAACTTGGCGATAAAAGAATACATAAACCGATCTGATATCAAAGGACCACTATGTTGCAAATAAGACTGAAATGCTAAAATACGAATTGAAATGAAGATTTTCTCAAATATAAATTTTTATGGGTCAATCCATTTGATATTGTAGAGAACCTAGCCTTCATAATTCTACTTATAAAATTGATATTGAGAAAATCGAAATTCTACAAACAAGTATTGATAAGATAAGACTTAATAAGGAATACAAAATTAAGCATGAAACTTCTTTCAAGCCTCTCATGTTATAGCCACGCTATATGTTTCAGTTAATGTAAATTATCGTGAATTTGTTTAACGATTTTCTTCGCTTCTTTGGCAATATTTAGTAAAGGCCTCCATTGCATACAGCACACTTATCATAACTGTAGTTTTTATTTGTTTTATATAGTCTTGAAATATCTATTACCGGAGTTAATTAAAAAATAAACGTTATTTTAAAGGAGTACTTTCTTTACTAATTAGGTTATGTGTTGTGATGGCAAAAAAGTGTAAAGAGGATTCTTCTCATATTTATAGTATAAATATAGTTTTATATTTTGATTTGATATCTGCAAAATTACCAGAATTAGAGAGATTTTCCCAACAACCGCAAAGATGAATTAGAACGTAGACAGCTGTTATACAAGCTGTTCAACTTTCTTATTTAGCCACTATTTATCATTCCTCATAACATTATAGGGATATTTTTTCTGAATCTATAAAATTGGAGGTATTTTAAAGGAAGAGAATTTAAAATATCTTCATTGAACCCCTGTCAGAATATTTCAATCAGTATAAAACCTACATGATATTAAAGTCCATACAATTTTATTTCCATGTAGCGAGTTTAATCAAAATCATTAGAGACGTTTTTGAGAAAATCGTAAAAAGATTCTAAATGCATTGTATGAAGTGGCTCTTCTGGTTAGCTGATTTTGATGAAAAAGCTGCTGTAACATTCGCGTTGGACTTAACACACACACACGAATTTTTTTTGGGACTTGGTTCTATATTTTCTATACTATAACTATATTTTGGTATAATATAGTAATTTTTATAGAATATACAGAGTTAATGGTACTTTAGAGGAAGTAGGGAGGAGGAAAATATCGGCATTTAAGTCCTGTCAGACTATTTCAATCCGAATGAAATCTACCTGATATTAAAGCCCAATTAATTTTTGAAAAAGAGAGAGCCGATTTTGAGAAAATCGTAAACAGGTGCAAAATGCATGGTATAAAGTGGCTCTTCTAGTAAGCTGATTTTAATGAAAAAGTTTCTGTAACATCTCGGGCATAAGTTGTCTTAAATATGAAATTTCAGTTTCATAGGATTGTTCGTTTTTGCCAGGGAGTTACTACACATACACACACACACACACACACACACACACACACACACACACACATACACACACAGACCTTTTTGTGGGACTTAAGTATTTGGACTCATGGGACTATAAAACGTGTATTTCCGTTGAAAACTGAAGTTCGAAAATTTTAACGATCGCAATACTTTCCCTTACTATATATTTCATGTATAGATAAGTAAAAGTAAAAACAAGATCACCTATACGCAGACAAAAATATATACTTCTTATATTAAAATTCTAAACCCAGGTTTAAACAAGACAGTATCGTACTCTGAGAGATCTATCCACATCCTTCGGTCAGTCGTGTATAAGAGATTGAGAGGAGTGAGTTACGACGGGAAACTTATTCTGAAGTGCTTAAGAAAACAAAGGAGCTCTTGATGCGGTTCCTAGATAGCGGCTATCTCCTTTTCGGCCTAACATCTACTCCTTTATTTCGGCTGTTAGGGTTCATTGTGGCCCTCTCTTTTTCGGCTATCTGTGAGTGTTTCGGCAACCTCATCTAGGTCTATGTTCTCACACGACATGAAATGGTGTAATATCAATTACACAGTCATTCCAAATTTATAAATATGAGATTCAAACAAGAAGTCCCTGACGCACACTAATAACATGGCAGACGAAAGTCCAACTAACTTAAAAGAAAAAACGCTGCTTATTACACAATGGTTTATTATTTCCAAATATCAATATTAGTGCATAACTGTTTATAGGCAATTAACTGATATGAAAAGCAATAAATGATCCAAAGGAAAATGTCATATCACCACTGTTAATTTCAAAACGCTATACCTCTGCAACTTCTTAACCAATTTCAAAGATTCTTTCAATGATTCACCACAAACTTGCAGCTCAAGCTCATGTTTAAGTTAATTTAAATAATAATATAATTTATTGAAACTTTTCTAATTTAATGTTACCTTGCATACCACCTATTGTGATTCGTAAACACGATATCTTTAGAAAAGAAATCCAATGGTTTCAGTAATATTATTCTATACATAATTAAAAAAAAAAAATGATCAAAATCGGAGCTGTTTGATGAGGACTTTCGAAGATTGCCTGTTTTAAGGCTTTATTGACGCGACTATATATCTGGCGAACGATTGCGACAATATCCCTCACCCGAATTCAATAACTAAGGTGAGTTTTAGAAAGGACATTTAACGTCCTTTTATTTTGAAAAGAAAGATATTTTCAGTAGGTAGCACCGTTTTTGAGTTGTAATTGAAAAACTGAAAAAAGTGCGAAAAACTCAAGGTTTTTCGGCTCCAAATTATAGGAGTACCTGACATCGCACAAGATTGGGACGCTTTTCTTCCCCTCCGATTGATATACATACATTAAATATATCAAGTAAGCTAGATTTTGAAGGTACCGCTGCCTTAGAAAAGCAGTCGGTCAAAAACATAGCAATACAAAAAAAAAAAAATATATTCAGGTAGCATTAATCAGAGTCCTTCGATTACTTTCAACATATTGTAACGGGCTACGTGGTATGAGAAATGAACTACTTCAATTTACAAATTACAGATATTTATTAAGTACAGAATGTACAAATACAAAGGGATTACTAACCACTATACTTACAATAATAATTGAATTACTAGCTTAACTACTAAACATTCTACATATAAAATCAGGTATTCCTAACAAATTAACTGCGCAAACTTACGGAAATTTATACAATCTGCTAGACTTATTCTGAAACTTACAACAATAACTTATAACCTACAGTCTTCTAATTTCCCACCGACCGGTACTCTCTGGAATTCCCTACCTACTCAAATCCGCCATGCTTCTTCCCTAACATCATTCAAGTCCCAGCTGTTCGAGTACCTATTGTCATCTCAAACAGACGCTCCACAAGCCTGAGTTTTCAAATCAAATATCTATTCAAAAAGAAAATTTATTATTTATTGTTCATGATTCTGTGTCGATCAATTATTATGAATCAGTTTCAATGTTAAGTTTTGTTCAACATATCAGAAGTTAGTCATTTATTTTACTATTTTAGTTATTTTATTCTATTGTTTTATTGTATCCTACTTTTCTTCTTAAAGATTTGAAAATAAAAATGAATTATAATCCTTTGGTCTTGTGGCCAGAAACAGTGTATATATTAATTGTACATATCATATTGTTCTTAAGGGACCCAGTCCCAGAATAAAAATTATTTTTCTATTCTATTCTATTCTATAACAAGACCGACACACAGAGTTTTAATACACTGAGTCACAGTTCACTGATACATCACTGATAATTGTTGAGCCGGATTAAGACTGACTCTCTCAGGCGTAGTGGACCGGTATTTATACCACAACAGAAGAGTCTAGACACGACAGGTGGGCAGGTAAACCCAGAGAGGTGGATGGGCCGTTCTAGGTACTTCGAAGACCGTCTAGGTCCAGAAGTCTCTAGCCATCCGGACCCCTCTAGGTGTGGTTTACCTGTCATTGTCTTGACCGTAACAATATATTATCTTAAATTTGTCGTTTAGGTTTTGTTTGTACATTTAACGTCACTGTATGCTACTATAACTAATCGGAAGATGTCACAGTGGAATTACTAAATTATGCCTATCCAGTTTTAATTAGTATTCGATATTAAACACATTTATTTTTTTTACTGTAATGTATTGAGGAGACTGAGGGGAGTTCATAATTAAATAATTTTAATATTAAACAATAAAAGATTGAGAAAACTTTGTCGGCGAAACCTCCATGGGGTCCCCCAGCAATATGTACCTCGGGAAACGTCTTAGACACAAAGGACCCCCGGCATGGGGCACTTTCCAGATCAGCCCCTCCTGTGGTGACGAGGATGAGGAGAAGATTAGAAAGAGTCAGTCAAGTTTCATCCTAAATAAGAGTGAGTCGGGTTCCATCTACAAGAAGGAGAGGTGGCCGTCGGGGTTCTGAGAGCAGCCGGAGGATGAAGCAGAGAATGGACGTCTTAAGATGATTCCACCTTCGCCAGCCGACAGTGGTTTAAAGGTATCTCGTTATTTGTAATATTGTATGGCAAAGGTAGTTGTGAAAATGACCCTCAGTATTCTCAATCAGAGTTCTAGGCAATGTGTTAATATAATACATATGTGTAAATTTAATAATTATAGTAATGTATTAATTGAACTCTTGCTTACTTTAATCTTGCCCTGCATGCCACCTATTGGATTGGTAATCGCGATACCTTTGGAAAGGAAATCCAACGGTATCATTAGATATAGTTTATATATTGACTAAATATAGTAAGTAAGCTAGTTTTTTAAGCTGCCGCTGCCTTAGAAAAGCAGCCGGTCAAAAACATAGCATTACATTATATTCTAGAATCCTAGAGGATGCTTATTTACTTGATCCTTACAAGGCCAATCTAGACAGTGTCGTGAGTTGGGAATCTTTACTTCTTTGCTGATAATCTTCCTGGACCGTGACCTTATTACTAGATTTATTTATTCTGATAAAAAAGCGAGTTTTAATAAATACATTTAAATTTAAAAAAAACTTTTTTGCCAATGGTTATTATGAAAAATATATAATTTGGGTCAGTGGTTTCTCCTTATAGCCTGCAGATATATGAGAAGAACACGTAAGGGAGATAAGACGGAGGCTGAAGAGCTGGAGATAAAGGTAAAAGAATAATATATCTTTACCCCACCCTTTCTTCCCATCTTTTCTCCCCCATCTTTTCCCTTCTGATATTCCACTTGATAAACTGTTATTACAAGATGGGCTTGTATAGAAAATTCTTGCCCTGATAAATTGTTTGACCTTTTAGCGTTAAGAAATATTGCTCCATCACCATCTCGGAGAATAAATAATAGTAATAATGATACGAAAATTATTATATGATTTTAAAAAGGAATAGAAGTGTTTCATTATTTACATTTAAAAATAAAGGGATGAGTAATAAAAAAAATCTGGTGCGGGCAACACACGACTTTCACTTACTTAATGAATGAATTTTCAAATACAGTAAGAGATAAAAATACTTGAAACTGTTAAAGAATTAATTAAATTGAATTTATATAGATACATTCGTTTTATTAAATAATCTATTATATTATTATCTAAAATAATCAGTTAGTTTTATCTTCTATTCATCACTCACTATTAACTTTTAAAAGCTTGTGTATGAGATGATAATTTTTCTAAAATCTTTAGCTTTCCAACGGTATATCATACATGTACATTACTGCTCTTATGTTCAAAAACAAAAAATTGCATTAAAAAAATATTTTTTTCTGTTTTCTCCTTTAGTTGGGTATCGAATTCATTAATTTATATATTTTTCTGTTTTACATCAGTGGTAACAAGATAATATAGTTATTTTTATAGAATCAACAAAATTAAAGGTACTTTTAAAAGAAAATTTAAATTATCGGCATTTAAGATCTGTCAAACCATTTTAATCCATATGAAACCTAAATGATACTAAAGCCGATTAAATTTTACATTGATACAGTGAGTTTGATCAAAATCGCCGGAACCGTTTTCGAGAAAATCGAAAAAAGGTGCAAAATGCATAGTATAAAGTGGCTCTTCTGGTAAACTCATTTCGATGAAAAAGGTTTTGTAACGTCTCGGGCGTATGGTTGTTTCTTAAGTATGATATTTCAGTTTCATAGGACTTACCGTTTCCGCCCGGGAGTTACCATACACACACACACAGACACCGACACAGACACAGACACACATACACCACACACACACAAACAGACACACACACACACACACACACACAGACACACACACAGACACAGACACAGACACACAGACACACACACACACACATACACCACACACATACAAACAGACACAAACACACAGACCTTTTTGCCGGACTTGGTAATTTGGACTCAGGGGACCCTAAAATGTGTATTTTCGTTGAAAACTGGATTTCGAAAATTTTCACTATGACAATACTTTCCCTTACTATATATAGCAAGTGAAAGTAAAAATACCGTTTTATTGACATTACTTACTCTTTCAGTTTCCAATGTTATTGTTATTGGCATCATTTTAATCTTGAAACTTGTTTATTTATTTAACGTCCCTTTATGCTGCTGTGGCTAATCGGACGATGCTGCAGTGGGAGTCCTAAATTTTGCCTATTAAGTTTAAACAAGGATAGGGATCTTTAACAAGTACCTGACACCGTACAGGCTCGGGAACACGTTTAACGTGCCCTCCGAAGGACGACATAATCAACGATTTTTTACTCCCATTAGAAAATCATCGGACCACCAGCGGGTTTGAACCGGTGACCTTTGGCATATTAACTACCATGCTGCAGGTTACCTCTAATCTTACTACTATATTAAATGATTTTCTAAACACAATGCCTCCCTGTGAGAATGAGTACGTTAGGCATTCCTTCAACCAAAATGATACCAAGTTACGAAATTCAAGTCTTGTTCTGGCACTATTGGAAACGTTAATTTACAGCCGCCGATACAACGCATTTAATTTAGTAAAATGAAAAGGAACCTCGCCTAAATGAACAGACTGTGAGAAGGTGGTTTACTAAATTTAAAAGTGACGATACAAGCTTACGAAGGCAGTCAGGCTCAGGACGACTATTTATGGTTATGGGCAGAAAGGCTCTACGGATGCAATTGAAGATTACCCGACACAAAGCACTTAGATGATTCCCGAACTTAGTGCACCCGAGTCAAGTGTTACTCGTCACTTACACCATCAGGGGAAAGCGAAAAGATCCCGTAAAGAAGTTCCCCAAGAGCTCACCCAGCAGTAAGCCGAACCTCGCGTGGAAACATGTCGTTTGCTCCTCTAAAATCCATGTGACGAATGCTTCTTCAAAAGAATTGCCACCTGTGACGAAATTTGGCTTTACTGGCGCAGTCATAACACATCAGGACAATGGATAGAATAAGGCTAGCCAGCTTTACCGGTCGCTGAGAGAAGTCAATTTAAAATAGGACCATGCTTTCGGTTTATTTTGAATGATCAGTTAAACATGAGTTTGTGCCAGGAAGTAGTTCTGTTGATATAGTACTCTATTCAGAACAGCTTTTGTAGAGGCGATATCCAGCTTTGGTGTATCGGAAGAAAGTTTTGTTCCAACAAGACAACGCCCAGCCACACCTCTCAATATACGAAGCAGGATGCCATCGAACTTCTACCGCATACAACATTTAGTCTTAATCTTGTACCATCCGACTAGTGCCTCTCCAGAGCTATGGCTCACTTCCTTAAGGGTAAGAGTTTTCGTACATTGGAGGAAGTCAAAATTGGGTTAGAAAATTTTTTTTTAATTCAAAACCCAAATCTTGGTTTCGGAAGGGAATTCGACAGTATATTTGACATACAGTAAAGTACATTTGATGCCTAAAACGAAATAAATGAAAAATCAAGTTAATTTTAATAATTGAGACGGTCATTTCATTTCTCATCTCAATATATAGTAAGGAAAAGTATTGCTATCGTGAAAATGTCCAAATTCTAGTTTTCAACGGAAACACACGTTTTAGGATCCTCTGTTTCCAAATGAATAAGCTCTGCAAAATGGCGTGTGTATATGGTAAATCTAGCCCAAAAAACGAGAAATCTTACGGCACTGAAATTTTATATTTTAGAAACGTATATGCCTACAACAACATTTTCACCAAAATCGAAAAACCATAAAAGCCAATTACTTCATGAAATTTTGCATCTTTTAACGACTTTTTTTTTCAAAAACGGCTCAAACGATTTAAATTTGACTCTCTATATCGATGGAAAATTTAATGGGATTTAGCATCATGTAGGTTGCATTCTGACTGTAAAAGTCCTACTGGGCTTAAATGCCGATATTTGAAAATCCTATGACCTAAAGCACGATTCGTTTCGTAGATTAAAAAAAAAAAATGACAATTTCATCTTTTTGGAATTAATAAAAATGGTTAGGTATACAAGTAGACGAGTTCTATAACCAAATAAAGGATAAAATAGTGCAAATATTACTCAAGTACTTAATTTTTAAATCCTAAATTTAGTAATATAGATTTACAATATACTGTTAGAAAGCTAATGATTTTAGTCAAAATGTTATTTTATATACGAGGTGTAGAATAATTTAAAATTATTGTTTCCATAAAAATTAAAAGTAATTCTTCAAACTTTTTTTAAGCTCTTACTTCAATAGAAGCTTCTCTAATAAATTTTAACTACTCAGGTTAGTGAATTTGTATATGTTAGGCGCTACCAGATTTTTTTCCAGTTATGTTGTAGAAATTATTAATCTTAGATTTAAGGTTAAGTAATATGCTTGGGCACGTATGTTTTTACTTTCACTTACTATTTATAGTAAGGCAAATTATTGCGATCGTGAAAATTTTGGACTTCTAGTTTTCAACGGAAATACTCTGTGTGTGGTAACTCCCGGGCGAAAATGGCAAGTCCTATGAAACTGTAATTTCATATTTAAGACAAATAACCAACCGAGACGTTGCAAAACCTTTTTTCATCAAACTGAGCTTACCAGAAGAGCCACTTTATACCATGCATTTTGCACCTTTTTCGATATTCTCTAAAACGGTTCCGAAGATTTTGATTAAACTCGCTATATCCGTATAATATACGGTTGGAAAGCTAAAGCTTTTAGAATAAATATTATCTAATGCACAAACTTTTAAAAGTTAATATAGTGATGAAAAGCAGATAAAACTGATTATTTTAAATAATAATATAATAGATTTTTTAACAAAACACATGTGTCTATATAAATTCAATTTAATTAATTATTTAATAGTTTCATGTATTTTTACTGTATTTGAAAATTCTTTCAGTGATTTTAAAAATGGAGGTAAGTGAAAGTGGTGTGTTGCCCGCACCAGATGTTTTACAATACTAAACCGCCGTGAATGGTGTGGTCCTGTTGCTGGAGCGTTAGTTTTTCAAGCCAAATATAGTGTTTTCCAATCCCAGTATTGATTACTATTCTCACAACCAAATAATAAAAAAAACAACAACAACATGGAATGAATTAAAATAAATAAAACGAACATTTATTATATCCGAAAATTAATTTGTCATTGGAGGATTTGAGTGTAATTAAAAATCTAATGATCGAGTTAATTGCAACACAAGGGTATTATCATTATCGTGTGCCATGATCAGTAAAAGCAGTTATTGCATTTGGATTATCATGTTTAGCCCCGGTTGTGTGTTTGTGAAATGAGGAAAATGATCACCCTTCGATAGAATTATTAATAAGGTTTGCGGATTAATCAAATCTCTGTTGATAATCAAGACCCCTTCATTGGAATATTTAATCATTTTATCCAGCAAATGAGTTAGTGTAAAACACATTTTTTTTTTTTTTTGTACCATTAGATTCGAAAATAATGACTGGTTTAAAATTTATTATATCTACAAATGTTCAGAAATAAAGAAAAAATCTGGTGAAGTATACACACAAATTTTACTTACCTCTCATGTTAAATAAATTTAGGAAAATATTTAATAAAGTAAATTTGAATTGAATAAAAAAATAGATAAAAATAATATAACAATATAATATTAGGTACAATAATTACTTAAGTTTATGCCCTATTCTTTACCTTCCACAAATTTGTAATACAATAACATTTTAGATCATATCTTCAGCTTTCCAACGATCCTTATTACTATTTTTATGTTTGAAAAAAAATATTTTTGCTTTTTTCTTCTTTAGCTAGTTATCATATTCGTTCCACTTATATATTTAGTCAATTTTTATCAAAGCCCATAAGATGATATGGTTAGTATTTCTAATTACTAAATCAAAGGTACTTTAGAGAATGAAAAAAAAAAAAAAAAAATCGGCATTTAATCCTTGTCAAACTGTTTTCAATCAGAAAGAAACCTACATGATATTAAAGCTCATTAAATTTTACATCGATATATATATATATATATATATATATATATATATATATATATATATATATATATATATATAACAATTAAGTAGTTTTAACTATTTATTTTCTGCCAACGTTTGATCCCCATTATGGAGCATCATCAGGGCGTATTGTAGGCGAATGAAAACCCTTGAGAATTCCTTCCAATTATCCTTAACGGCCTACTAATTGTATCTACTATGATATATATATATATATATATATATATATATATATATATATATATATAACTATATAACTATATATTCAAGAAAACCAAGATACAATTAAAGGAGGAATAGCTCCAGATTTTATCAAACTAAACGAAGTAACAACATAAGAATAAAGAATAGGTAGTATCACCTACTTTCCTATTACATCACATTATCAAATGCAATAAAATAAAATATTTATAAGTAGTTTTGTTCTATAAGTGGTTAATAACCACACTTTTGGAATTAGAGCACAGAAATGAAAATTGTGAGTAATAGTAAAAACGTGCGAAATGCATAGTGACTCTTCTAGTTGGCCAATTTTAATAAAAAAAGTTGCTGTACTATCTGAGGCAATCAATGCTAGACTAACACCATACACACAACATTTTAAGGGAATGAGCATCTTCCGATCAGTCTCAATAGGATGATTTTTAAGTTCAGGGTTTAAACAATAAACAACATTTATTAGTATTTTTTTAAATTATTCATTGATACTTCTTACAACCTGAATTATATCGTCCTTCGTCAAAAGAAAATGTTTGTTTCATTTATCAATAATTGCCAATCAACTTCAATTCAATGGATGAGCCAGTATTATTTTCTTTGCAAAGATGGAGTAGAATACCCCAGGAATATCCCCTGGCAAAGGGAACCTCTACAAGGACAGGTCTTTCTTCAGAACTTCAGGGTTTCAAAAATCAGCAGCCATTTAAGTTTAATTGCCTTTTATATGTTCAATAGTTAATTGCATCACTAAGATATTAACACAATAGATCAATTAAGACGTTGATTTCCAAAAGGTACTATATCCATTCTAGGAAATTTTACAGGAAGCGCGAAAATCTCTCATTACTATATTATTAAACTAGCTAATTTGGGTCGTTTTGCCTTAAAATGTAGAATTATTTTTTTACTATAATAATAAAATCATATTAAAGTTATTAAATGATTTTTTTTAGAATGATTTGGAACGAAAATATATGCGTAATTAGTATTTATAGAAAATGACCGCATTTCTAAATCACGTTTTTTAAGGACTTGAGAATTCATTAGATAACATCAAATAGAATATTTAGATAAAACTAAATGATGAGAATACAAGTATGACAAAAAATCAGTTTCGTAAAAAATGTCCTTTAGTACCTTTTGGAAATCAACGTCTCGATTTCTGCCCTCTAAAGTGTAAATGCATAGTTCTGTTATTTCACAAGTACTTAGTTATTCATTTCTATCTAGGCCCAGCTTCATTTAATTAGCTTAATGAATTTCATACAATCCACTCTTTCAAAGGAGTAATCATCTTTGAATTAAGTTGAAGGTGATTACCCTAAACAAGAAATGAAATATAATAGAATAACTAATACCAATAAGAAGTATTGATAAGGGTTACAACTGTAATTGATTGCTCTTTGCTAATTTCATAACATTAATATTCATGGAACCGAAGTTCCATGAATTGCCGCTAGCGACCTTTGCAAGTACTTCCAACACTTGAAATGCCAGGCAGTCAATTCTCAAAGCTAACTGACCATAACTCCATGTGGAGGAGGCAATAACACTTCGCAGGTAGGATACAGTCTCTCTACAACCTTTCAGCTGTATCTAAAAGAAGTTTCTGGTAGAAGAGAGGAATATACTTGTCTGAAGTGATGTTCGACTTTATAGTCTGTGCGTATGGAGTTTGTCACAGTAGGAAAGATGGATAGACAGTTCTAGGGCGTAAATCGGCGATATTTGTAATTTAAATGTCATAACGGATGATATTATTCGTATAAATTAATGAGAATTGAAAAATTTCGGAAAGAATTCGGATGTTAAAAATTAGATACGACTGGAATCAGCCAAGAGTGAGATTTTTCATTATATTTTGAGGGAATAATAGAGTAAATAATCTCTCTCTCTCTCTCTCTCTCTCTCTCTCTCTCTCTCTATATATATATATATATATATATATATATATATATATATATATATATATATATATATAATGATAACGCGATTTTGGTTTCCGCTAACTCCTTCTAAACGACAAAACGGATTTAAATACGGTTTTCACCATCATGAAGGGTGTTCTTTCCTCATGGTTTATGAGTAAAATACATTGCAATTTAGCTTTTATTCAAACGGGAAAAAAAATGTCTATAACCAATTCGTCAAAAAATGATTCCTTAAATATAGGTAGTAACATAAGCATACAATATAGCGTTGGAAAGCGCAAGAATTCAGAAAAGTTAATAAGCAATAAAAGAACTCGTACGAGTTAATATAAAAATGTTGTAAGACCATAAACATATGAACATAATTAATTGGTAAAGAGGAAGCTTATAATTAAATGTACAGAATCGTGCATGTTATATTCTCCCAATCAGTACGCAAGATTTTAGAAACAATATTACTTACCGAATCGTAACTAAGTTGTTAACATAAATAGTAAGTTGCTGTAAATCTATGAACTAACAGTGTTATTATTTATTTCAACTTTTAAATTATTTTCTAAATACTGACCTTTAACTGTAAAATAAATGGTATTCCCTTCAAAACTAAATTAAATATTTAAAACTGGCTGTGTCACGCAGCTTTGCTCGCGAATATTGCATTTCGTATTATTTTCTGTGCGTTTATGGTGAGATTGGCTATAATAAATATCAACTATCAGCTACTCATTGTTATAATTTAAAGCCCGATCTTGACTTCTTCCTGTCAAATTTACAATAGCAAACCAGTAGAAGTGGTTATACCCATAATCACTTAATATGTAAAAATAATCGTCACAAACCATTTAAAAAACATTAGCCATAGTAGTATAAAAGTGACGTTAAACGAACAGATAACGACAGTAATATCCTTAAATATATTTTTTATAAAATCTTTGTACCTTTGCTGATACATATCAGATTAAGAAAATGTTACGTTTAGGTTGTTCAACCACTTTTTGGGTGAAGATTTTCTTCGCAACCCGATCTTGACGTAAATCTATTCCTACGTGTTTAAATGGAAAAATATAAATTAACGGGAAATTGAATTATTTAAAAATAAAAGGTAAATCATTTGGAATCATTGGGAAGCGAGGTTTTTTTCATCCCAAATTTTCCCCGTTTTTTCCCAGATATTCGACTGATTCTTCGGTCCTATTGGTCGCAGCGTGATGTTATATAGCCTATAACCTTCCTCGATAAATGGACTATCCAACACAAAAAGAATTTTTGAACCAGTAGTTTCTGAGATTAGCGCATTCAAACAAACAAACAAGCTCTTCAGCTTTATAATATTAGTATAGATTAATTTTAAATATTTTATGTAAATATAAAATAGTAATGAACCTGATAGAACAGGGACATACCATGTGATCAAGATACACCTGGGTTGCGAAAAACTGGTCCATTTCATACAAACATTCATAAAACAATTTCAATTACCTTGAGGAAGCTGGTCAGGAAAAATGTCCATCAATGCGAAACTAAAGAAGCTTGGGACCGGATTTGGCAGGAAGTGAATGAAAGCAACTTGCTAAAAACAATTAGAACCCACACGACGCCCTGGAACCTCATCTCAGGCCAAAGAAGGGATCAATTAGTGTTAACCAGACTGAGGATAGGGCACACAAGGCTCACGCACAGTCATTTATTGGAAGGCACAACTCCACCAATATGTGCGCACTGTAAGGTAAAAGTCACAGCAAAACACATAATGTTAGAGTGCAACAGATACCAAGAAGAAAGAAGAAAAAATGGAATCGACTGCCTCGAGCTTCAGCATCTACTAGGAGATGACACGAAGTTCCACAATACAGTTATAGAATTCATCAAAAAGATTAATGTATACAAAAAATCTGGTGCAAGCAACACACGACTTTCACTTACCTCCGTTTTTAGAATCAATTAAAGAATTTTCAAAAACAGTTAGAGATAAAAATACGTGAAACTATTAAGCAATTAATTAAATTGAATTTATATAGAAACATGTGTTTTATTAAAAAATCTATTATATTATTATCTAAAATAATCACTTAGTTTTATCGGCTTTTCATCACTCCCTACTAACTTTTAAAAGCTTGTGTATGAGATAATATTTTTTCTAAAATCTCAAGTTTTCCAACGGTATATCATACATGTATATTACTGTTCTTATGTTCAAAAATAGATGTCCACCAGTTTACTTTAATTCCATTCCAATTCCTCTTTCAGATACATTCCTGTATCTTGGCTTACTACTAGACAAAAGATTGACGTGGAACCCACATACAAGACTTAAACGAAAAGAACTCAACAGACGATTCGGACAGTTATACAGACTACTAAACAGAAAATCTAAGCTTACAGTTGACAACAAATTATTACTTTACAAGACAATCCTGAAGCCAATCTGGACCTACAGACTTGAGCTGTGGGGGACAGCTAAACGTTCTAACATCAAACGCATTCAATCCTTTCAATCCAAAGTCCTCCGAACAATAGTAAATGCTCCTTATTATGTCTCCAACTATACCTTACACCACGACCTTAATGTTCCATTTATTTCAGACCTGATTCCATCCAAATTCCACCAGAACCTCATTCATCATCCTAATCCTCTAGCACAATCCCTATCCAGCTCCACTCATCCATACAACCCTCCTAGAAGGTTGAAACGGCAGTGGCCCCGAGACATATTGTAAACATTTATTCTGAAGTTCTGAAACTGGTCAGATTCTCCTCTCATGTGCGGTGTGATTGTGGCTGTGGCGTCCTCACTTAGCTTCCGCTGGCTCTTACCAGTGATGCGGCTGAGAGGAAAGCGCTGGGATCCTTTGGACTCTGCCCCGTCCGGGGTTCCGAGCTGATTGTAAATATTGTACATAGGTATGAATGTGACATGTTTTGTTAACTTCATTTATATGTATTTATTTTGTCTACAAATTTTGTTATTGTATACGTTTATTAATTATGATTTTATTTTATGTAATTTGACTTTCCTCTTGTTTATATTGTAAATATTGTATGAATGAGATCCTGTAGCACTATTATTATTGTCTATTATGACAAATCGTAATATATACGAATAAAAAAAATAAAAAAATTTTAAATTACTTTTTACTTTTAAGACTTTGGTTTTAGCCATAGACTTTTGAATCCAATCCCATAATTATTCCAAGCACAATATTTTAAGTTGCGTTTAAAATACTAACATATTTCAGTTCAGTAATTTATTATATATAAAATATACGACATTTATCTTCTCTGAATGATCCTTCAAAATAAATCGCATTAGCTCTTATTTATCCTTTTTACTCAGTCTGCTGGTGTTCCTCAAGGCAGTATATCCTAGGACCAATTCTATACAGTCTATACAGCTGATATCCCAAAACCACCCTAATACTTTATCTCATTTTTATCGATGTTGATGACACCTGCTTGTTATCAGTTAATAATGATTCATTTGTTGCCTCATATACTCTCCAAGCCCACATCACATATAAATATGGTGTAAGACCTGGATAATAAAACTGAACTCCAACAAATCTCACCAAATAACCTTTACTCGTCGTGAAACTATGACTTCCTGTCCTACAGTATATTTTAATTACACTGTCAAGTGTTGTTAGGAACCTGTTGAAGTTCCTGTTAAATAGATCCGATACCTAGGAAACGTATAACTTGGTATCCACATACAAGACTAAAACGACTATTATTATTCAATATATTATTTAATATAAAGAAATAGGTATATTTAAGGTAAAGAAATAGGACTCGAATTAAATACCGATAAGACGAAATATATGATTAGTAGCAGAAACGGTGGCGATCTTGGTGATATTGATGTATCAGGGCATACTTTTGAACACGTTGAGAAATTTAAGTATTTAGGTTCAATAATAACAAGAAAATATGAAATCCAGGAAGAAATAAAGTCCCGGTTAAAGGTGGGAAATGCGTGTTATTATTCAGTTGCTAAGTTACTCAGTTCGCGGCTTCTATCTAAAAACTTAAAGGTTAGAATTTATAAAACTATTATTCTTCCGACGGTTCTTTACGGATGTGAAACGTGGCCGCTTACTTTGAAGGATGAAAAACGGCTTAAGGTGTTCGAAAATAAGGTACTGCGTAAAATATTTGGTCCGAAGAGAGATGAGGCCACTGGGGAGTTTAGAAGGTTGCACAACGCGGAATTGCGGGACTTGTATCCTGTGAATATAATTGATTTGATAGCACCTCGGAGACTCAAATGGGCGAGTAAAGTTGTTGGGCTCGATGAAGAGCGGATTCCGAGAAAGATGGTATTCGCTGAACCGACTGGTAGGCGTCCGAAAGGCAAGCCGAAGCGTCGATGGGAGGATTGCGTTAAGGCTGATCTCGGGGGCTTGGGCTTGAACGGTGAACATTGGACGAGTCTGTGTAGGTGGAATTTGGTGGTATCGGCATCGAACCTACGGGTTCGCTAAGCCTATTATTATTATATTATTTAATATTATATTAAATATTATTATTATTTCCATCACATTTACTTGATGCATTTCTTAATACAGTTTTAAATATCAATACATATGTTTACAAATAAAATTAAATAAATTACTGTAATGAATCAAGTGTGGTATATCAAGAACCTTAAATCGGGAAATCTGGGTCTCAAACGAGAATCGGACCAATCCAGTTTGACCGCACCCCCCGAAATAACCTTATCTAAAGGCCTTTGTAGGCTCTAGTTCTTTAGCACTAATCGTCAGTAGGGATCGAATGAGCTTCAGATTCAGATAAACGGGACGGGATAATTCACTTCAAAGTCTAAAACGAAAGGCATTTATTTAATTTAAAATAAATCCATTTTTAAAACTCCGTGGAGGTATTTCTCAATGAGCCAGAACAGCTTTTTTAATTATTATATTCTTTTTTTACTAGCAAACCCAAAAGTTAAGCGCACATTTGAGAATGAGTCAAGCGTACTTGTACTTTGTTTTTAGGTTATATTTTTTTATTTGCAGATTGATCTGAAAACAATTTGTAATTTAAAAACAAATTCTATATAGTAATTTATACAGTTAGGCCTTGACTAGAATATAGGAGAATATTGAGCAGAAGTCACTTAGAAGGTACAGTTTCTGCTTTAAAAAAAAAAAAAAAAAAAAAAAAAAAACCTGTACCACTACAACCCAATTACATACAGAGATTCGTACTGTTTCTTGGCCAGTGACCATGGAATGATGTGATTAGGCCTTTTTTTACACTCAGCCGCCATGTTTTTCTCCAATTTGGGTACCCAGTTTCAAGTGGCTGTTCATGCCCCAGGAGGGTCTCTATACCCCCCCGGCTGAATAAACAATAAAAATATTATTATTTTATAATCGGGATTCGAACCTAGGACCCTGAGAACAGTAGACAGTGCTCAATCCACTAAACCACGCCGCTCCCTCATTATGATAGAATACAGATCAATAATTATTTTCATTTATTTAACGTATAAAACAATCTATGATTTCACTCAACTCTAATATCCTTCGGCTGTTTATAAAATTTATAAATTCTTCTTCAAAAATGTATAATCTCTTCTATAGTAATAAGTATAATGAAATGAGCCGTATTAGCATATCGTATCTAAAAAAATATATAGTAATGAAAGAAAAAAACAACCTCTGAAAATACCTGAATTCTATTAGGCGTAAATAAAAAACATCAGATAAACCAGAAACGCCCGAAGCTGTTTTGTAGCAATCGTATTGGATATAAAACGTCTGCTCCTTTCTGAGAATCATAGTAAGTTTATCAGTTCCGAACAAAAAATGAAAAAAATGAACATTACTGTACTAATACAGGAAAACAAAGAACACGATTACAATGTTTTCTCTGATTAAAAAATAAAACATAAAAAACAAAAATAAAACTGAAATAAACAACAATTAAGTATTTTTTTATGGTAGAACCTTAAGAACGTATATATAAAAAAAATCCTTCTATCTACCTTAAGAATTAATGAATAGCAATAAAAATGTTTTTTATTTAGATTCATTAATTCTTACGGTGCAATATTGTGCCATCGGGAATTCAGGTAGGAGGAACGATTTTAAAAAAATTGTACCAAATCTTTAGCCGACGCTGATGAACTAGATACTATTGGACACAGTGATTTTATCATGAAGATTGCCTTTATGAATCTCCATAAAACAGCTGATAAAAATAGACTACTGGCGAATGAGAAGAAAACGAAGTTTATGCTCTGCAATGCAAATAGAGAAGATTATAGACTCTAGACTCTATACTATAGAGTGTGAAAATAGAGTTCTTAAGGTTTGATTGTGTAGACGAATTGTTCTACCTTGGAACACATCTAAATTCAGGCAATGATAAGCAACCGTCGGGTTTCAGCGGCCAATAGGTGCTGTAACCGACTTCTAAAGCATCTAAGGAGCAAGTCCCTCCAGGAAAACGAAGATGAGAATATATAAGACCCTAATCAGGCCTGTTCCAACATTTTTGTCAGAGTATGGACCATGACATAGACCCAGGAATCGTCCTTATTCAGATTTGAATGGAAGATCACAGGAAGAATTCTGGGGCCTCTGTATGACAACGATGCTTGGATAATTAAAATACGCTGAGCTTATGCGTCACTATATTATACATTTTATAAAGTCTGGGCGTCTGAAATGCCCATATTGTGATGAGTTATAACGAAATCCCACAAAACCTCTTCGAAAGAAAGATTTTTGGACGCTGAAATGTTGAAAGATCTCGTTTGGGGTAGGTGGGTGGCGAAAGATGCGCAGTAAATGCTGGGAATTGGAAAATTGAGAATAAGAGCACAAAGCAGAGAAGACTGGCGGTTCAGTGTAAGGGAGGCCTTAACTCTTCATGAGTTGTAGCGCCATCGAGGGGAAAACAATTGTATTACTGCCCTCGTAGCTAATCACTTCTTATAAAGTATGAATTTCTTAAACAATTTGATTAATTGATCGCTGTACATATTAGTCAATTGCCTAAAAAGCTATATAAATCTAGTTTCAAATCACTATCACAAAGAGTATATTCAATTGGAACAATCTCCTCTCATTAATATATTTACTATCACATCAATTATAATAATAATTATTTTTTTATTATTCCTTAGAGTCCCTTTAGAATAATACAGCAGGAAACATAAAGTGGCCTTAAGACTATAGTCTTAGAGTATAATACTTGAAAACAATAGAATTGAAGTAATAACCTAGACAAAGAAGATAACATAAAGGATAATTTCTAATAAAAATGCACAAACAAGAGAAATAAATGTATGTTACCATGAGAACAATAAAATAAAAAAGAACTGATTTCTTTTTATATTTTTAAATAAAATATACGAAGAAAAGAAATTACAATTCTTCAATGTATGTTAACGTAAGAACAAAAAAATATATAATAAGATTTAAAAAGCACAAAAAAATTATATATATATACAGTTTTAAAATGAAATATAAGAAGAAAATAAATTAACAATTCTTCAATGTACCAAAACATAAAAACAAAAAAAAAATATATGTTTACAGTTTTAAATTAAATAAAAAAAGAAAAGAAATTACAACTCTTCTGAGTGTTTGTATAATAATTTAATCTTACGTCTTTGAAAAGATTAAAAGAAAAACTTTAAATAATATTTGCTGTTAATGGAAACGAGAATTGAATAATAAATAAATGTATCTGTCTGCTTTATCTATTGATCTTTCCTGAAATTAGCATCTACTTGGGATTGTTTGGGAATCGTATTGATAGGAAATGGCTAAATAGACGGGATTTAAATGTTGAGAGAGTTTGGGAGTTCCGGATATTATAAGGAATGGAGTTCCATAAGGATACGGATCTGATTATGATGATCTGATCTGATCTATCGAAAGCAGTGAATCGATGGGACGTTATATACAGATCAGAAGGCCGCGAGCGGGTGTCACGGGAACGAACAGAGGATTTTAATTTAAGGAGATCAAAGTTGTACGATGGACACTGGGATTGAATAACCTGGTAGAGGAAGGATGCTAGGAAATAATTAGGGCGGAAGGAAGGGTAAAGCCACTTCATCTCTTGGTAAAATCGGGTGATAGAGGTGTCTCTGGATATCCCAAAGATGAAACGTATAAAGCAATTAAACATTCGTTTTAGTTTTGCCTCGAGATCTCCAGAGACACCTCCATACACTTTACAGCAGTAGTCAAAGTGGGGAAATATTTAGGAGCTAGCCAAGAGCTTACGGGTTTCGATTGGAAGGAGAGGACGTAGGTAATTCAGAAGTTTTAAGGTGGAGAATGTTCGACGGGAGATTTCGGAAACATGATTTTTCCAGGAAAGGCTTTGATCAAGGATGACCCCGAGGTTTTTAACGGATTGGTGGAATTGTATTGGATTGTTATTCAGAAACAGAGTGGGAATCGATGGAAGGGCCTTAAGGAGGGGATTGGAACCTATTACAATTGCCTTGGTCTTCTCAGCATTTAAGTTGAGCTTGTTGTCAGCTGCCCAATTGCTGATACGATTCAGATCCTCTTGAAGCATTTCCATGGCTAGTAATAGGTCAGAAGGAGGAAAGGATAGATAGATTTGGAGATCATCAGCATAGATATGGTATTGGGAGTGATTGATCTGAAGGGAAAGGTCATTAATATAAACTGCAAATAGGGTGGAGGATACTGATGATCCCTGAGGCACACCACAGGATACAGGCAGGGTTCTGGAAGGAGGTTGACCTCGGGTCACTACGTACTGTGAGCGGTTGGAGAGGAAGGATTTGAAGCAGTGCAGAGCACTGTTTGATAATGGTATTTTTCGTAGTTTGGCCAGAAGGATATTATGGTCTACTGTAGCTTTGGAGAAATCTAGAAGGATGAGGATGGTTAGTTTTTAGTTTTCTATGGCGGATTGGAGATCTTGAGTTATTTTTAGTAGGGTGCATTGAGTTTAATAACCAGATCGGAAGCCGGATTGGAGAGGGTTGATAAGGGAACGTTCTTATAAAAAAATTGATAACTGGACTTGTTCCCGGCGTTCGAGGTGTTTGGATTATACATATTTTATGTTTCGATTTATTCTGAAGATGAGGTTGTAAGACCTCGAAACGCAAAATATGTATAATTGATGTGATTCTTCATCTGGTGCGGCAGGCTGTGTCGGACTCTTTGCCACGTGGTGTAATCTCCTGGGAGAATATACTCACCACGTTTCTCGATGATATTTTAAAGGGTAAAAATCACTTCCTACACTTATTTTTGTGAGAGGCTACCAGTAAGCTGAAGGGTCTCACATAACGGAGGCAGAGGCTGTGAGTGAATCCCTATTTAATTATATGCTTATAAAAGTCCGGGACGGAGATTTGAACTCACATCCTATGACGTGCGAAGCTAGCGCGCTAAACAATCAGCCACAGGCTTCCCTTGTTGTGATAGTAACTATATTTATGAGAAAAGATTTTGAATACATAATGTAGTTATACTCTTCGCGATAGTGATTTGAAACTAAATGAATCTAAAATATGGAGTGGAGTTCTGCGCTTGCGCTAGTTCATTAACATACGTCTTTATATCGTCTCTTCTTTATGAACAGTTTTTAGTGTGTAATAATTGTTTTTATTACATATAAACAATTAGTGATTGTGCAACAACATTCGTTGTCAACAATGGACTAATCCTACTGACTGTAAGTAGTAATATTTACGATTACTTAGTTGTCGTATGAAGTTGAGCTGAGAAGCCTTATCTTTTTCGCCATATTGCGATCCCCACTCAGCTTCCTCAGCTTGCCAGTCTTCCACTGACCCCTGGAGGGGCCACGTCGCGCTCCGGACAACAAGGTCAAGGTCGCGCGGACGTATTTTTTTTTGTTTTATTTTTTATTTATTTTTTTATTTTTTATGTATCAATGAGATACTATCACCAAGTCATGGCGGGAAAGGCAAGCATTAAACGCTCCAGGTCAGCTGGCTCTTCTGCTTCCCCGGTCAAGCAAAGGCAAAGACGTAATAACAAACGCCCTACGCCCCCTCATCAGCTGCTTCTAACGAACAGGAACCACAACCCGGGACTTCATCGCAAGGGATGACTGAGGAATCTCCCTTTTTTACTCCTAACCCCTACCAAGTACTCCATATCGAGAAAGAGGTCATGGAATCAGAATCTACACCGAGAGATCCCGCCCTCCTCCCATATTTGTTAAAAATATAAGAAATTTTCAACTACTATGCACCCAATTAAATAAAATCATTGATAACAAAAGCTACACATGTCTTACGCGTATCAATGACACAAAAATATCACCCGATTCAGCTGATGTGTACCGCAAAATAGTAAAATATCTTACTGAAACAAAAGCTGATTTTCACACGTATCAGCTAAGAGAGGAGAGGGCATTAAGGGTGGTAATAAGAAATTTACACCCCTCTACACCAGCTGAGGAAATAAAGCAAGAACTGACGTCTCTTGGGTTCAAAGTGCGTCAGATAACTAATGTCATGAAAGATATTATAGAAGAATCAGGTGACAGGAGTAAAATTCCTTTACCTCTATTTTTTGTGGACTTAGAACCGTCCCCAGGAGTAGAAAAAATTTATGAATTGGAAAAACTCTATTACACGAGAGTAAAGATTGAAAAGCCCTATGTAAAAAGAGACATTATACAATGCCACAATTGTCAAGCATACGGCCACACGAAAACGTATTGCCACCACATACCGCGCTGTGTTAAATGTGGTGAACAGCACAAGTCTGAGCAGTGCAATAAATCTCGGATAATCCCAGCAGTTTGCGCTCTGTGCCACAAGGGACATCCGGCGAATTACAAAGGCTGCGAGATTTACAAAAATCTCAAGTCAAGATTTCTGAAGCCCCAGCGCCAAGAGGAGACTAGACCGAGGAGAAACCCATCAAAATTCGTCGACCCGACAGTTTCGTTCGCCCAACAACTTGGTGGTGGTGACCAGTCTACTCAGTGTGAGGCCACGCCGGTTCAACATACCCTCAAGCATCCCGAACCTGAATCTCAACCACCTCAAAATTTTAATTCTCAAAAACTTCCCCAGTATCAAATTTCTCCTATCCCTCCTCCATCAAATGTCACAGACCTCACCAGTTTAATGACATCATTCATCTCAGAAATAAAATCAATAGTTATGCCTCTGATATCAGTCCTAACAAACCTAGTATCAAATTTAATTCCTGCCTTGAAAAAGCCCTAAATGATTCCATCCAACTCCATTTCCATTCTCCTCTGGAATGCGAATGGTGTTCGAAATCATATTAATGAACTAACTTTATTACTACACGACAAACGTATTGACGTAGCTCTTATCACTGAAACACGACTAACTAACAAACGATCATTCAACATCCCAGACTACCAAATATACCGAACTGACCATCCGATGGAACAGCTCATGCCGGCACTGCTGTCATCATCCATCGCTCCCTCTCCCATAATTTATTACCCTTACCAGTCCATAACTTCCTCCAAACCACTGCTGTAATTATACAAACCCGTCATTTTCCTATAACAGTAGTTGCAGCATACTCTCCTCCAAAAATACCTATTTCCGAAATCCAATTTAATTTATTCCTTAATTCCTTAGGGCATCATTTCCTCATAGGTGCGGACTTAAATGCCAAACACCAGCAATGGGGAGCCAGAACTACAAATTCTCGCGGGCGAACATTGCTGTCTGCACTCTATTCCACTCACTGTAATATCCTCTCCCCGATTCCCCTACCTATTGGCCTACTGATCTTCACCGTAACCCCGACCTCCTTGATTATTTTATCCACAAAGGGCTAGGACCTTTAAATCATTCCGTTTCCCGGCTCGATGACCTTTCCTCCGATCATAGCCCTCTTACCCTGACTCTCTCATTATCTCCTATTCCGAAACTCCCTCCACCATCATTCCTAAGAGGCCCAGTTAATTGGAACCTCTTCCGCGAAATAATAACGGATGGAATAGACCTCAGAGTATCCCTCAAATCTCCACAAGATCTTGACGATGCAGTTGATTCCTTTACTACCCTTATCCAACAAGCAGCCTGGAATGCATCTTCACCTTCTCCTTCCCCAAAATACTACCAGAAGAATCCTATACCCCAAAACCTCCTAGATCTAATCCATACCAAACGACGCTCTAGAACCCTCTGGCAAAGAACCAGGCACCCAGACGATCGTAAATCCTACAATTATTACACCAAATTAGCTAAAAAGAAATTAGATACCTTCCGATCCCAATCCTACAATTCCTATCTTTCTTCACTATCTATCTGCGACAATTCCCTCTGGAAAGTAACCAAAAAAGTTCTTAAATACCAATTCTTCTCCCATCCCATCCGACGTGAAGATGGATCCTGGGCTTCGTCGGATGAGACTAGAGCGGAAGAATTTGCCAAATACCTTTCTAAAGTTTTTATCCCACACCCCGAGCTCAATCCTGCCCATACAGCTAACGTAAAAGAATTCCTCTCCTCTCCAATTCCTCTCTCTCCACCCCCTAAAGCTATTAACCCCTCTGAGGTCAAATTCCTTATAAAGAAACTAAAACCTCGAAAAGCTCCTGGCTATGACCTCCTCAATTCTAAGATCCTTCGTCAACTGCCCCAAAAAGCAATTATATTCCTTACCTACCTCTATAATAGTATCCTCCGTACAACCCACTTTCCTTTGGTGTGGAAACACTCCATCATTCTCCTTTTTCCCAAACCTGGTAAACCTCCCAACAACACCTCATCCTATAGGCCTATTAGTCTCCTTCCGATCCTTTCAAAAATCTTTGAAAAAAATCCTTCTCAAGCGTATCCTACAGTTAATTGAAATTCCTTTCCACCAGTTCGGATTCCGCTCACAGCACTCCACTGTACAACAAGGCCTACGAGTGGTTGACTATATATCCTTTGCACTTGAAAACAAGCAATATTGCACTGGTGCCTTTCTGGACGTTGCTCAGGCATTCGACCGGGTCTGGCACGATGGCTTGCTTTTCAAACTAAAAACCCATTTACCCCAATCCTTATATCTAATCCTACAATCATACCTTTCAAACCGTTCCTTCAGAGTCCGCTCTGGTTCAGAATTTTCCAATAGTTACCTGATCGAGGCTGGTGTACCTCAAGGCAGTGTCCTAGGTCCTGTCCTCTATCTCCTATTTACAGCTGACATACCTACGGATCCTGATACCTTCTTAGCAACCTTTGCCGACGATACTGCCATTTTATCAACCCAATCAGATCCCGAAATTGCATCTTCCTATCTACAAAGACATCTATCCTTGATTGAATTTTGGTGCGCTAATTGGCGTATCAAAATTAATGAATCCAAATGTAAGCACATCACCTTTACCCTTCGCCGCAGATCCTGTCCACAAGTCAATTTTAACGCCATACCCCTTCCCTGCTCTGACACAGTCCGGTATCTGGGATTCTTACTAGACAAAAGACTAACGTGGAACCCACACACTCGACTTAAACGACAAGAACTCAACAGACGATACGGCCAACTATATAGACTACTAAACAGAACATCAAAACTTTCTGTTGCTAATAAACTATTAATTTACAAGACGATTCTAAAACCCATATGGACCTACGGACTCGAACTGTGGGGGGACAACTAAATTTTCGAACATCAGGCGTATCCAATCCTTTCAGTCCAAAGTCCTTAGAACAATAGTCAATGCTCCCTATTATGTTACAAACAAGACCTTACACAATGATCTGAATATCCCATTTGTCCTCGATTTAATCCCATCTAAATTCCTAAACTTCCACCAGAGGCTAACTCACATCCCTAATCCTTTATCCCAATCCCTATCTAGCTCCAGCCATCCCTATAACCCTCCTCGTAGGTTGAAACGGCAGTGGCCTAGAGATCTCTTATAACTAAGCAATGCTGAGTGTTGGCAATGGCCAGCTTCTCCACTCACGCCTGAGAGTCTGTGGCTCTAGCGCCCTCTCTCAGTCTCCACTGGCTTATTAGACCGGTGACGCGACTGACTGAGAGGCGCTGGGATCTCCTAGCCTTGGGCCCCAACACCACTTGTGGGCGTCGGGGTTTAATTCGGAGTTCCCAGGGGCAGTATGTAAATATTGTATATATAAGTATGAATGTGACCAAGATTATTATTATTTATTTCTTTTATTTTCTTTTTATCTTTATTTACGGTTATTTATTCTTCTTTATATTTTATTTATTTTGTATTCATTTATTTTTATTTCTTTATTTTGTGTACATAAGGAATGAATGAACTCTAATATCACTAATACTTATTGCCCAAGATTGTGGCAGATTGTATTATTTCTAAATAAATAAAAGTTATTATAAAAAAAAAAAAAAAAAAAAAATATGGAGTTGAACCACCATATAATAAACGCTAGAAAACTTTAGAATTAGAACTAGGAACCATTATGAGTGAGCATCAGGATGAATTTTTATTCTGCTATTCTGAAGAAGAAGAGATAAGACCTCGAAACGTAAAGTATGTCTAATTGATGTGATCGTAAATATATTTATGAGAAGAGATTGTTCAGTCATTATACCTAATATAAGTATTTGGAAATCATTAATCATTGAGAAATATAATATTATTTTTTAATTCCGTTATCTTGAAACTTATTAGTCTCTAAAACTGAATTAACTACAACAGTGGTAGGAATTTAATGTCCCTTATTCCAGGCATGGAGTGCACATATTGGCACTGCAGCTGACCTCCATTTTCGGCCATCTTCATTCCTTGCGTTGAATGGGAGGAACTTTAATCTCGTTACAGGGAGCAGTTATTTGTAGTAATTTATAGGAACCAATTCCTTTATTATCATTACTCAATTAATGATTTACCTAACCCACATTAATTAATATCATAGTACTTTATAACATATGAAATAGTATGTCTTTTTTGAGTGTGTGATGTGAATAAGGCAATTCGCAGATCGTCCGTTCCGAGATTGTTAACAAATATATTTACATATTTAACATATTTTAGGGATTTTCAGGAGCCAGTAACATACAGAAATTATTGATTTCATTAAGTGCCAGTTAGGAAATATAGTTAGATATTTTCAAATCTAATTTTGATAATTTTATTTCCACATTCCCTTAATATATATGAAATATATCGTAAGGGCAAATTTCGGGGTAATAAAAATTTGCGAAAGTGAGTTTTTAACAAAAATGTTGGTTCTAGCCTATCTCGAGTTCAAATGACCTAATCCCGTTAATGCTTAATAGAAAAGTCGTACGAAACTGCGACTGTTATAGCAATTTTTTTAAAAACGAAATCCTTTATCTCAAAAATGGCTCAAACCATTTCGACTAAACCTACAATATTAATGTAAAATAAAATGAGCTTTAATGTCATGAAGGTTTTATCTTTAATAAATAGTCTGACAAGCCAAAATTTTTGAATTTATAACATTCCCTCCTCTGAAGTATCATTAGTTTTGTTAAAGATAAATAATTAATCATTTATGGATTAACAAAAATATTAATATGTATAATAATAATAAAAGAATTTGATAATAAGATAAACTAAAAAAAAATAAAAGTTAAAAAAAAAAATATTGTGACTAAGAAATAATATCAAGCGAATAGGGGTTGTCGTGTGGAGCTAGTCTTCTGTTCTCCAGGTCCAGGGTTCGAATCCGGGCTGAGGCAAATATTTATCCTGTTACTTCAGCTGTGGGACGACCCTGTGGTATGACGAACCCGTTTTGGGGCACACCCATTCTAAAACGTGGGGATCCCTAACATGGGAAAAAACCTGACGGCTGAGTGTGATCCTGTTCTAATTATCTCATTTCACTGCTCTTGACATAAAAACAATATGAATCTCTATATGCATTGAGCCCTAAACCCTTTAAAAATTGCAGAGGTACAGGTTTTATTTGTTTGTTTTTTACTTTCACTTACCTATATATGTGATAATTTTCGAATTCCAGTTTTCAACGGAAATACACGTTTTAGGGCCGCCTGAGTTTAAATAACCAAGTCCCGCAAAAAAATCTGTGTGTCTTTGTGTGGTAACTCCTGAGCAAAAATGAAAAGTCCTATGGAACTGAAATTTCATATTTAGGACAACTATACGCCCGAGATGTTACAGCAAATTTTTCATCTAAATCAGCTGACTGGAAGATTTACTTTACACCATGCATTTTGTACCTTTTTACGATTTTTTCTAAACGGCTTTAACGATTTTGATTAAACTCGCTATATCGATGTCAAAGTGGACGGGCTTTAATAAGATGTAGATTTAATTCTGATTGAAATAGCATGACATGGCTTAAATGCCAATATTTTAAAATTTTCCCTCTAAAGTACCTTCAATTTGGTAGATTTAATAATAATAACTAAATTATCTTGTTAACGCTGATGAAAAACTGGATTAGCACTGCAAAAGAATAGGTAAATATATTAGTTGAACGAATTCGATATCTAACTAAAGGAGAAAACTGCAAAATATTTTTTAAATGCAATTTTTTTTTTTTTTACTCAAGAACAGTAATATAAATGTATAATATACCGTTGGAATGCTTAAGATTTTAGAAAAAATATTTTTCTTATTTATAATATAGTAAAAGTTAACGGACAGTGATGAAATGCCGATTAAACAAACTGATTGTCGTGGATAAGGAGGAAATTCCAATTTGGATCTGCTGCTCAACTTCGGTGAGTTGCTACAGTACACAGCATACCGCATCAATCCCGAAGACAATCTTAAAGAAAAAAGATAGAGAGAGATTCTGCCAAATAGGAAATACATATATTTTACTAATTTTGAATTCGATCATGGACATCTGAAAATCCAGACCAGCCTCAATATATATGGTGATGCAGGATTCCCAGTGAGTCCAAGATTATGGTCTCCGCATGTTTTGTGTCTCATTTTTTCCGAGTCCGTAGTTCTCTAAAAATAATCCAGTGGCTACTGGGATGGTCCCTCTGCTTCCGAACCAAAGTCCCACGGATAATATAATATATTATCTTACAAAACACATGTTTCCATTAAAATCGAATGTAAATAATTATTTAACAATTTATTTCGTATCTAAATTTGTTTAAAAATTCTTAAATCGATATAAATAACGGAGGTAAGTGAAAGTTGTGTGTTTCGCGCACCAGATTTTTATATATTGTACATGAATATCGTATGCAGGAGATCCATGTACTTTAAAGCAGCTAAAAAGTTTATGGGTCAACAAAGTGGCATTGAAGAGGCTACAGAGATAACTGCCTAATGAGTATCTACTAGAAAGAGAGCCATTCATTAATGGCGGAGGATATATTATTCAATAAAAGAGCTCACACGCGACCCGAATCTACATCTACAATCATGGCAATAAAATGTTTTATGAGGCAATTTACACAACGAAAATACATAATTAATTAGGATCCAACATTTTTATATCAGGTGCGGCTAGCGAACCTAGCAAGAATTAAATTTCTGAAGCAGTGGAATGGTTTTGTAGTAATTTACCATTTTTACTTTCACTTAAGGGTGAGTATTGCGATTGTGAAAATTTTTGAATTCCAGTTTTCAACGGAAATACACTTTTTAGGGTCCCCTGAGTCCGAATAAGCAAGTCCCGCAAAAAGGTGTGTGTGGTAACTTCCGGGCAGAAACGGTAAGTCCTATGAAACTGAAATTTCATATTTAAGACAAATCTAGGCTCGAGACATTACAAAACCTTTTTCATCAAAATGAGATTACCAGAAGAGACACTTTATACGATGCATTTTGCACCTTTTTTTGATTTTCTCGAAAACGGTTCCGACGATTTTGATTAAACTCGCTATATCGATGTAAAATATAATGGGGTTTAATATTATGTAGTTTCATTCTGATTAAAATGATCTGACAGGGCTTAAATGTCGATATTTTAAATTTTCGTTCTCTAAAGAACCTTCAATTTGGTCGATTCTTTAAAAATAACTATATTATCTTGTTAGCACTGATGAAAAACAGGTAAATGTAAAAATTAAATGAATTCGATACCCATCTAAAGGAGAAAACAGAAGAAATTTTTTTTAATGCAATTTTTCGTTTTTGAACATATGAACAGTAATATACATGTATGATACACCGTTGGAAAGCTAATGATTATAGAAAAAATATTATCTTACACACAATATTTTAAAATGGTAATAGAGAGTGATAAAAATAAATTGGTAAGTTGAACTTGCAGACCAAGAATTGTTTGGCAGTCATCCCTAAGAATGGTGTAAACGTGGGATCGAGGAGATGGCTAATGAAAGTAGACTTTACTCAATTATGGGTCTTACTTTACTTTACTTGATTTGTGTTTTATATCAAAGAAAATAATAAATATTTGGTCGTATAAAGTTCATTTTTACTTTCACCTGCCTATATATGAAATAAATAGTTAGAGAAAGTATTGCGATCGCAAACATTTTCGAATTAGAGTTTTCACCGGAAATACTAGTTTTATAGTATTCGGAGTCCAAATGAGCTAATCCCGCCTAATAGTCTGTGAGATAATGGTAAGTCTAGCTCTAACTTGTATAGAACCAAAGTTTCATATTTAAGAAGCGTTATGCCTCGGAAGCTACATGCTACTTTTTTATCGAAATTAGCCAACCATGAGATCCACTTTACACCATGTATTTTGCAATTTTTTTTCAATGTTTTCTCAAAAACGGTTGTAACGATTTTTTTAAACTCACTATATCGATATAAACTTTAAAGGGCTTTAACAACATTTAGGTTTCATTCTGATTTAAATAGTATGACAGGGCCTTAATGCGGAATTTTCAAATATTCTTTTTCTACTACTACTAAGTACTTTTAATTCTGTGGGATCTCGTGGACTCAACAAGCGGAAGAAAAGGCCCAGTCCTGGGATTCCTTCAGAAAATTGCAAATATTGTATATAGTAATGATTGTGTGTATGATGTTATTGTATGTCTTACTTCTTTATTTGTATTTATCTCAATTATAGGTTGTTGTTTTATATTATATATATATATATATATATATATATATATATTATATATATTTTATTTATATTTATGTAATTTGACATTATTTACGTATATATTGTGTGAATGTGGTCTCATATCACTATTAATAATATTCATTTATAAATTTGTAATATATCTCAATAATAAAATTATGTGGCTTTCAAAAAATTAACCATATGATTTTATTTTATTGGCTAAATATCCAAGTTGAACGAATTTTATACATAACTAAAGGAGCAAACATATTTTTAGTATTTTTTTTTTTTTTTTTTTTTTTTTGTCCTACTATACCGTTGGAAAGCTAAACATTTTAGAAATAATGTTTTCTTATATACAAAGTTGAAAAATGTAATGCAAAAAGATGAAAAGAGAATAAACTTAAGACATTATTGTTGATAATAATTTATATTAGGGGTTACCGGTAGCATGGTGGTTAACATAACAGCCTCCTATGCCCAAGGTGCCGGGCTTAAACACGCAGTAGACCCGAGGATTTTTTGATGGTAGTAAAAAATCCTTAGATATGCCGTCCTTCGGGAGGGACGTTAAAAGGTGGTCCCGAACCTGTGAGATATCTGGCACTCGGAAAGATCCTTATGCTAATTAAACCTGGATAGGGAAAAATGGAGGACTCCCACTGTAGCATCATCCGATGAGCCACAGAAGCATAAAGGGACTATAAATAAATAAAGAAACAAATAATTTATATTGTTTAATTTAAAGCATACGTTTCTAATGAAATTTAATCTAATTTTTTAAACTTGTTTCAACACATATATTTATTTAATAATTCTTAAATTCAATAAACCAACGGTGGTAAGTGAAAATTGTACGTTGCCAGCATCAGATTTTTTGTTTACATATCCCGTTACCACTCTCCGTATAACATTTGAATAACATAATTATCATCAGGCTTGGATGAATTCTAGAGGGCCTATTAATCAACTCAGATCTCGCACTCCCTTTCCCCTATTTGTTTATTTATGCTAAAACTCTAACTTATTGGACTGGCTTCGTGATTACTATCGTATCAGTAACTACATATATCAACGAAGGGGTGCCTATCTGATGGTTCAGGCGTTTTATTTATTTATGTCCCTATACAAGTGGTTCTTTAGATAAATATTTTGTTTTAATATTCCCCATGTTTTCTTTATTGGTTACAATTCCGAATTCAATTTATGTAATGGATAAAAACCAAATTGATAGACCGATGGATAAGCACACCGAGAGAAACATATTACATTTTAGTATTCATAAAGCAATCCATTTGAAAAGTAAATAATGAGGCTCAGCGTTTACCTTTATCATTGAGAGAATAATTAACAAGGGGTACTACCTATATCCTTTTTTGGAATTTTTTTTACAGGAAATGAGAAAATCTCGTTCGTGTGTATTAAATCTATTATTGTTTATTTATTAATTATTAAATATTATTAATTATTTAACGTCACTTTATTAAACTGCGGCTAATCGGAGGATATATAGTAGGAGCCCTAAATTTTGCCTATCGATTTAATGAGGATAGGGATCTTTAACGAACACCTGACATCGCAGAGGCTCGGGAAGATCATTTTACGAGTGACGGCATAATTAAGGATCTTTTACTCACATTAAAAATAATAGATACATCTGCCAGATTTGAAACCATGACCTTAGGCATAGAAGGCTCTTACTACACAAAAGATGATCCCAGGAAAAAACAGTAATACCTCTAAGTAATAACTACAATTGACAGTATTTGTTTTACACATCCCAAACCGATCATTATGTGTTAGAGCAGTTCTGAGCTTAGTTTGTTTCTTATTAGCCCACAATGACATATGATGAGTGTAATGTTTATATTACATTCTATTATATTTACATAAATTCATTTAAAAATACACTTTATTATTATAAAGGTTAGCTTAGATTTTACGTCCCCTACGAAGGACGGTATAAATAAGGATTTTTTACTCACATTAAAAATCATAGATACATCTGCCAGATTTGAATCCATGACATTATGCATAGAAGGCTCTTACTACACGAAAGATGATCCCAGGAAAAAACAGTAATACCTCTAAGTAATAACTACAATTGACATTCTTTGTTTTACACATCCCAAACCGATCATTATGTGTTAGAGCAGTTCTGAGCTTATTTTGCTTCTTATTAGCCCACAATGACATATGATGAGTGTAATGTTTGTATTACATTCTATTATATTTACATAAATTCATTTAAAAATACACTTTATTATTATAAAGGTTAGCTTAGATTTTACGTCCCCTACGAAGGACGGTATAAATAAGGATTTTTTACTCACATTAAAAATCATAGATACATCTGCCAGATTTAAATCCATGACATTAGGCATAGAAGGCTCTTACTACACGAAAGATGATCCCAGGAAAAAACAGTAATACCTCTAAGTAATAACTACAATTGACATTCTTTGTTTTACACATCCCAAACCGATCATTATGTGTTAGAGCAGTTCTGAGCTTATTTTGCTTCTTATTAGCCCACAATGACATATGATGAGTGTAATGTTTGTATTACATTCTATTATATTTACATAAATTCATTTAAAAATACACTTTATTATTATAAAGGTTAGCTTAGATTTTACGTCCCCTACGAAGGACAGTATAAATAAGGATTTTTTACTCACATTAAAAATCATAGATACATCTGTCAGATTTGAACCCATGACCTTAGGCATAGAAGGCTCTTACTACACCAAAGATGATCCCAGGAAAAAACAGTAATACCTCTAAGTAATAACTACAATTGACATTCTTTGTTTTACACATCCCAAACCGATTATTATATGTTAGAGCAGTTCTGAGCTTAGTTTGCTTCTTATTAGCCCACAATGACATATGATGAGTGTAATGTTTATATTACATTCTATTATATTTACATAAATTCATTTAAAAATACACTTTATTTTATAAAGGTTAGCTTTTTTACTCACATTAGAAAAGCCTAGGGCCACCAGCGAGTTTGAACCCGTGACCTTGGGCATAGAAGGCTAGCTACCTATTTATATCTAAATCTATTTATTCTCTCCTCTCTCTCTCTCTCTCTCTATATATATATATATATATATATATATATATATATATATATATATATATATATATATTTATATATATATACATATATATATATATTTTTTTTTTTTTTTTTTTTTTTCTACATTATTCTGTATGCAAAAAATAAACTCATTTTTTTTGTCATAAAGTATCTATCATATATTATTAAAAGATATTCAAAGATTGCTCTAGATTGCGAAATCTTGTATATATAAGTTACGGAAAATTATCTTCTAAATGGTTGAAAAAAAAAAATATGGTGTCTACAATACACGACTGTCACTTACTTTCTCGTAATAAATTGAATTAAAGAAAAGTATGTAGTTTGAAATGGAAACATTTATCAGTTATATAACTTTAGAAATTGATCTACTATTGTCTCTTTTACATCCTATTTGTCAATTTTTACAACCTTCTGGAGCTTTGTATGGAGACCACATCTAATAAAAATGTCATTATCATTCAAACGGTATGCAATACATCTAAATTCCTAATTCAGTGTTCACAAGCTTTACAGAAATAATAAAATCATTATATCAACTAGAATATAAATAATTATATAAAATTAAAAAATTTTTTGCTCATTTTTCCTTCAGTTGTTTATCGAATACTTACTTCCAGTGTATTTACTATTTATTATACCAATCTCAACATGCTGAAATGACTGTATGTTTCTAATTAACAAAATTAAAGTTAATTTAGAGAAAGAAATTGAAATAAATATAACATTTAAGTCCTGTCACACCATTTTAATCTCAATAAAATTTATATAAAATAAAAGACATTATAATTTTAGCAAAATAATAATTTTAATCAATTGTTTAAGAACTCTTTTTTTTTTTTTTTTTTTTTTTTTTTTTTTTTTTTTTTTTTTCCTTTTTTTTTTTTTTAAATACTTTGAAACGCAAACTATAAAGTAGCCCTTCTGGTTCACTGCTTTCATTAAAAAGCTGTTGTAAAATCTCATGCAATACAACATGTCCTATTCGGAGAAATAACAAAGTCGTAGGTCGTTAATTAATTCTAGCTCATGAGTGCTTGGGAGTATCGGAGAGGATCAATTGAATCAATTACAGGATAATTTTCACTTAAGGTGAGGATGGGTCGGTCAGCTTGTAAGTGAAGTCTCAATCGATATCCAACACGCTCAACTCTTCGTCGAGCTCGAAAACGGCTTTTATTATTCGTCATTAATTTCATTAGATTAATATCATTTAATTATGTGCGAAATATAATGCAATGAGAAGTATTGGGATCTTGAAAAGTTTCTAATTCAAATTTTCAACGAAAATACACATTTTTACGTCATATGAGTCCAAAATACTTTCAAGTCTTTCAAAAATATTAGTGAGAAGTCATGCTCATAAACGTAATGCAATGCCATAGACATTACAGTAACTGTTTCACCAACATAGACGACATATCTTAATAAAATATCATGAATTCTAAACAATTTGACATTTATCTTCGAAATTTCAGTGAATCTAGTCATATCAATGACTAATTGAATGGGTTTCAAGATGTTATAGCTATTACCTTCATCAGTTTCAGGAGGCTTTAGTGATGAATTTTTGTATCTTTCTTTAACGTACTTTTAATTTTATATTTTTCACAAGAATTTATTAAGTCCATAATTCTAATTATTAACATTTACTTGTATTTTTTTGTTTGTTATTCTCAATATTCAACCAGTGTAATTAAGTAATAAAAAATAAAATAAAAAACCTTAATCGGTATATAAGTAGTGTATTGAAGTTCGCAGTTGTGATTACCAATTTTCTTGAATATAACTTAATAAGTGCTGGTTCCTATTTCTTTAGCTACTTTGTTTTATTTGAATAAATACCAATTACGGACAACTTTGATAAGTAAGTAGAAAAAGAGTAAAATAATTTGACAAAATATTTAGAAATAGATAAAGATTTATGTAAAAAATCGTCAATTCAGACAGCAGAGCTATATTTCTATAAAAGTATAGATATGTAACCGTTGTAATTAATCAATTCTACTAAAAGGTTATTCCAGTTATTTTCAATGAAAACTTAATAAAATTTCTGTGAAACATTTTTATAATCACATTTACTAATGAAAAATTTGAAATATAAAGGTTTCCCCTTATCCTTTAACTGAGAGCCGACTCCCATTTGAAAATCATTTTTTCAAAACTATTCTACCCTTAAACTAATTTCCGTCTTTCGCATAATTTTTTTTGTTACTAGTTTTTTGCGCAAAATGCATTCTTCATCGATTAAACTCAAAAAGATAGATTCATTGCATGGATTCAACAAAGGTTTCTGTAGTGGTTTTTTAACGGCGCTACTACAATACACTCCACGCAACGCACAACTAAAACGTTTCCCAAATGATACAATGTCCACTTTACAAAATTTTATAGGAATCAAAAATCGCATTTATTTAAATCGGACCAATTTATTTAGTTATTTTTAAAAATTAAAATCTGAATTTGATTTATTACTGCATTAAAGACTTACTTTTTTATATTACAGAACTTTGTCCCTGACTTTTCAACAATAAACTATTCAGAATGGAGTGGATACAGTATTACTTCACTTACTATATATAGTAAGGGAAAGTATTGCGATCGTGAAAATTTTCGATTCCAGTTTATAACGGAAATACACATTTAGGGTCTCCCGAGTCCAAATAACCAAGTCCCGCAAAAAAGTATGTGTGTGTGTTTGGTAACTCCCGGACGGAAACGAAAAGTACTATGAAACTGAAATTTCATATTTAAGACAACTATACGCCCGAGACGTTACAAAACTTTTTCATCAAAATGAGCTTACCAGAAAAGCCACATTTATACCAAGCATTTTGCACTTTTTTTTCGTTTTTCCCTCAAACGATTCCGACGATTTTGATTAAACTCGCTATACCGATGTAAAATTTAATGGGTTTTAATATAATTTAGGTTTTATTAGGATTAAAATGGTCTAACAGGGCTTAAACGCCAATATTTTAAATTTTCTTTCTCTAAAGTACCTTTAATTTTGTTGATTATATAAAAATAACTATAATATCTTGTTACTAATGATGAAAAACATGTAAATATATAAACTGAATGAATTCGATACCCAACTAAAAGAGAAAACAGAAATAATATTTTTTTTAATGGAATTTTCTGTTTTTGAACATAAGAAATAAGTAATATACATGTATGATATACCGATGGAAAGCTAAAGATTTTAGAAAAAATATTTTCTGCTACTCAAGCTTTTAAAAGTTAATAGAGAGTGATGAGAAGAAGATAAAACTAACTGATTATTTTAGATAATAATATAATAGATTTTTTAATAAAACACATGTTTCTATATAAATTCAATTTAATTAATTCATTAATAGTAGCACGTATTTGTATCTCTTACTGTATTTGAAAATTCTTACATTGATTCTAAAAATAGAGGTAAGTGAAAGTCGTGTGTTGCCCGCACCAGATTTTTTTGTGGAAGAATATACCGCGCGATAACAGTCGGTAACAGTCACTATAAACTTCATTATACAACATAACTGATAAATCTCCTCTTATTTATGTTAATTACTAAATAATGTATATTTGCTTATTATCTATCAGAGAAGTACAATATCTGTCCTTATTTATAAATTTCATTTTACATTGCACTGTCTATTAATCATAAAAAAAGAGAATATTCAAAAGACCTTTTATTTATTTGTGAAACTATAATAAGAAAGTATGTAATTATCAAGTTTGTTGACAACATTACTTTAATATTTATAGTGAATTTAGCAAATGTACCTATATCATAATTTTTATTTCATATATCTTTATTTACACCTTTCAGAAGCTATCTGACAATCAGCAATTTTGCTGTATGAAAAGTGAGATCAGGCATGGTAGACATGGGGGAAGTAAAGTGCCCAGCAGCACCTTCCTAGCCTTTAATCTAGCTGAGGAGGTCCCTCATCCAGCTTTTCTTTAGCAATCTTAATTATTCCGTGAAAAAATATTTAACCATAGAGATTGATAAATAAATAACTTTGAAGCTTTCATTTTAGTGTTTTTCATTTTTTTTTTCTATTAGGTTAAATTAGGCACGGTTTTCCTTTTCCTTTTTTGCTTTTCCTTGTCAAGTACTATATTTATTTTAAAATGTGAGCTTTTAAAAATATTTAAACCAAATTTATGTGACTGCAAAAAAAAAAAAAAAAAAAAAAATGCTATGTAAAACTTAATTTAATTGAGAAACTTCGAGATCTAAAGCTACGAAACTAAGTTGTTTAAACCAATCTAAAAACTGTTTGTTAGGTTAAAATAAAAACGGTGATTCAATACGTGCTAAATTAACCAATACAAATGCACAACATGAAGAAACATTTAATTAATGGCAATATACATATTATAAAAGTTAGGGGGTTATGATGCATTATAGGAAATATAAAAACCTTTAAGAAGAAACTGAAAGAAAAGGTTATCTGTTTTTGAAGCATAAAGTACGTTTTAAAAATAAACGAAATGTATATTCAGTGCCTTTTGGAAGGAAATGCATATTTGCAAATACTCTTTTTAAAGGATATTTATGTTTTTTAATATAAAATCGGATGATAGATTTAGGTTAAAGTAAACTATTAGATTAAAAATATGCCAAAGTATAAATTTCTTAAAAAAACGCCCTTTAGTACCTTTTATAAGTCAAACAATCAATTGACTACAATGAAATATTACACGGTCGCAAAATATTTTTTTAGTGTATCATGCACATAAGCAAAAATGTTGTGAAGCGCTCACCACATTTTTACTGCAACCGAATAAAATCAAAATAATGACGATAGACTAATAAATTCGCTTACGAATGCAGCCATAGTAAAATATACAATATATCAATACTCTAAGTTGAAGACAGATGATCTGGTTTTGTGGAAAGAGCAATCATGGAATAGAAGTGAATCTATTTCCCACAAAACAGCAAGAGTTGGGCCATTTAAGAGAATTGCTGCTCACTGGGAAAAATAAGAGAACATTAAGGGGATTGATGCCTGCTCCTTGCCAAACTTTTAGATTTGTGGCTTCAATATTGACCATATCACTCAGTTAAAGTGAAATACTCTGACTTTAAAAACAAAATTCAATAAATTACACAGAGATTATGAAGATTCTAAATTTATTTAACTATCAGTAACGTAAAAATAAAATAAAACAAATCCAGTGCGCGCAAAACATTTGAATTTCGCTTCCCACCGCTGTTACCAATTTGAGGTGAAAACAGGTTAAATAATTAAATACATTAAGTTTCGATAGAAACATGAATTCAATCAAAGAAAAAGAAAAAAACCTGTACCTCTACAACTCAGGAAGAGTCTTCGGCTCAGTAAATGTAGAGATTCGTACTGTTTCTAAGCCAACGACAGTGCAATGAGGTTCTTGGACCGAGATCACACTCAACGCCCAGTTTTTTTCCCTAATAATTCGGATAACCACTTTCTGAAGGCCGAGTCTGCTCCAGAAACGTCTCCATATCCAAGGGTTGCCACAAGGCCTAAAATAAACAGGCGGGATTCGAACCCAGGATGCGGAGAACATTATAATAGTGCTCTATCAATGTTTTAATTTATTGATCTATTATATTATTACATAAAATATTCAATATTTTACAATTTTGTGTATAAGATAATATTTTCTGAGATCAATAGCTTTCCAACGGTATATTATTCATCTATATTAATTTTCTTATGTCCCGAAACTGTTTGTTCTTTTCTCCTATAGATAGATATTGAATTCGTTTGACCTATATTCAGGTCTCTGTTGTTTTCTTCCAAATGTTTACATATTTAAAGTAAACAGTACTAATCCTCTACCTTTGTATTATAAACATTAGCTTCCCAATCAATTACCCACTTTTTAGTATACCTCCAAATATGAAATGGAAACACGCGATTTTCGAGTAATATTTTGGTACGAGCTCAAACTCGCCATTCAGCATCTGAGGCCGCTAGAAATATTTACCAGCGTTTAGGGAGGGGAGTGTTAATGAACGGACCATTCGCCGTTGGTTTGCTAAGTTTTCAGCTGGGATACCGACTCGGAAAACTTGCCCCGAGGAAGACCTCCGTCCGTAATAGACAAAGATTTCCGCAAACACACAGTAGAAGGAAACCCCTACCATACAGTTAAAGCACTCTTAGCACAACTGAATGCAAGTGCATCTACCGTTTTCCAGACATTTAAAGTGCATTGGGATAGTAAAAAAGCTCGATACATCGGTACCTCATGATCTCACTGAGCGGCAGCAAGACCCCATGTTTCAAAACATAGCATGCAAAAATTGAAAGAACTGGGCTACGAAGTTCTTACGCACCCACCATATTCTCCCGACTTGTCCCCAACAGATTACTACCTGTTCAAGAATTTAGACAACTTCGTCAAAGGAAAACTTTTTGAAAATGATGATCAAGTGAAAAGTACATTTTCAGATTTTGTTTCACTTCAAAGCTCAGGGTTTTTCGGTTAGGGGATAAAAAAGTTGGTGTCACGTTAGGAAAAATGTGTAAAAAAGAAGGTAAATACTTCGAATAAAATTATCTGTTTTCACATCGTATTTTAATAAAAATTCTTTACCTGAAAAAGGACATTTCATGTAATACAACCAATATTAACCCTTTTTGATCTATGGTAACATTGCGATATGATTATATTTATTATATCTAATCTACTAAATTAAGGGTACTAAAAAAAAGAAAATTTATAATATCGAAATTCAAGCCCTGTAACACTATTTCAATGAGAACAAAACCTACATTATATCAAAATCACTAGAGAAGTTTTCGAGAAAATGATAACATACATAGTATAAAATTTCTCTTCTGGTTTCGTTTTTGTTTTGTTTACTTATTTAACGTCACTTTATGCTGTTGTGGCTAATCCTACGATGCTATAGTGGGAGTTCTAAATTTTGCCTTACCAGGTTTTTAGAATAGGGATTTTTAACGAGTACCTGAAATCGCGCAGGCTCGGGACCACCTTTTAACGTCCCCTCCGAAGGACGGTATAACTAAGGAATTTTTACTCCCATTAAAAAATCCTAGGATCACCTGTGGGTTTGAGCCCGGGACCTTAAGCATAGGAGGCTGTAGCATGCTAACCACCATGCTGCAGGCAACCCCTAATATAAATTATTATCTACAATAATACTTTAGTTTATTTCCTTTTCATCTTTTTGCATTACATTTTTCACCTTTGCATATATGAAAACATTGTTTCTAAAATGTTTACCTTTCCAACGGCATATTAGGACAAAAATACCCAAATAAAAATGTTTGCTCCTTTAGTTGGTTATAAAATTCGTTCAACTTGTACATTCAGCCGTTTTTATAGATACCAATAAAATTATATGGTTGATTTTTTGAAATTGTGACATTTGGCACAGAAGGCTGTTATGCTAGCTATAGTTTCCTTTTTTTTTTAATGAAAATTTTGATACAACATCTGGGTTGTAAATTTCTAGAATATGAAATTTCAATTTTATACAACATACCCTTTTTGAGCTATTCTAACCATGTACTTACGGGAAAACATTTTCGATGAAGAGTTGAATTCGAAATCATTCCCGATCTAATTATTTTTCCTTAATATATATTTCATATATAGATAAGTGAAAGAAAAATTAAAAAATGACAAGCTAATAAAAAAAAATTGTTTTCTCCCTAAATCTAAGAAGTCTAAACTTTCTTCGAATTAAGAGAAGATCAGCTTCCCAACATCCAGGATACCTCAGAGGAAGTAGGATAATTGTCCATTTACCTGCCAACTTCCGCTCGTCGTTTCCCTCTGCAACCTGTTGCTGCCCTACGAAGGAGTTCGATGCTTTAATTCACAGCCATCCTATCTCCCTAAGAGATTCCGGTCATTAAAATTACCGGGGTAGTACTACTATATACTTGGGGTAGTAGCCTCCAGCAGGCTGGAAGGCCTACAAGGAGCATCACGTTTCAAGGACCGGACAAATCGCTGGAGGTGGAGGCAGGGCAGTGGGATCTCCCAGGGTCAAATCGATAACCACAGGGTCCTAAGCAGGTGTCACTACCGCCTTGTTCTTCTTCACGATTATCTGCTGAATTGATTCTTTGATCATACACCCCACCTTGCACATCTGTTTCCTTAATTATTAAATCAAGGTAATATCGATATGTAATGTAATGAGAATACTGAGGGAAGTAATAAATCGCTTTTAATTGATTTGAATGAAGTAATATTAATAATTATTAACTAGCATTTGTCGGAAAAAGTACAAAAGCCATTTACCTATCTCCTTGAGACTACCCTCAACCATATACCAAACCCAGCAAGTTGGGTTGATGACAAATGACATTTTGATGCGGTCTTTACTATCGTCAGGACATTTTTGGCTGAAGATTTAAAAGCAAAATACATAAAAATTTAGCTATTCTTTAAAAATTTACTGTAACCAAGTCATCTTCGTCTTCTTCCAGTGGCGCGACAGGCCCTATAGGCCCTTCGCCACGCTGTGTAATCTCCCTTGGGAGATTATTATTAAGTTTATTAATAGATTAAGAGATATATATTAAGAGATTATTAATTAGTTTATTATTATGATTATTTATCTTACTCTCGGTATTTTCGATACACATAATACTAAACCACGCAGAAGCAATGAGCATTGAATAAAGGCTAATGACGAGATGATATATGACGAAAGGTGGAGTGCTAACTTCCTAATCCAGAGAGAGTAGGCTGGAAGTGAGGCAGAAGTAGAGGCAGGAGAGGAGGCAAGCACCGAGGCACTTTACTAATGGCAGATGTTGGAGTTGGCGGAGCGGCCCTAATGGATAGCTAACGGGTCCTCGCTGCCGAGCATCTTCGGGGAGGAAGTCATAACTAACCGAGGAAAAGAAGTTGGCTGCACGAGAGCAAGGGTTCAAACGAAAATCATACATGCCTAAGGGTAATTCCATCTGAAATAGTCCAAATTTAATTAATTTTGCCGCTCGACATTTTTCAGGATGTTAAAAATATGATAAATATGTACTTTACATTTTTACTTTCACTTATCTATACATGAAATATATAATAAAAGAAAGTATTGCGATCGTGAAAATTTTCGAATTCCAGTTTTCAACGGAAATACGCGTTTTAGGGTTCCGTGGTCCAAATGACCAAGTCCCACGAAAAGGTCTGTGTGTCCGTTTTTTGTGTGTTGTGGTAAGCGCGAAAACAGAAAGTTCTATAAAACTGAAACTACATATTTAAAATGGATATAAGCCTGGGGTGTTAGATTAACTTTTTCATTAAAATTAGCAAACCAGAAGAGCCACTTTATATCACGTATTTCGCAACTCCTTATGATCTTCTCAAAAACGGCTCTAACGATTTTGATTAAACTCGCTATATCGTTGTAAAAATTGATTAATCTTAATATGATGTAGTTTTCATCCTCATTGAAATGCCGATATTTTAAATTTTCTTCCTCTAAAGTACCTTTAATTTCATATATTTCAAAAATTAGGCCCATTAACTTGTAAGCTTTGATAAATAACCGCTAAATATGAATGTTGAGCAAATTTAATAAACAACTAAAGGAGAAAAGTACAAATTGTTTTTGAAAGCAATTTTTGTGTTTTAAGCACAAGAATTGTAGTATAGATGTATAAAACAGAAATTCCTATAAAGCTGAAACTACATATTTAAAATGAATATAAGCCTGAGGTGTTACAGTCACTTTTTTATCGAAATTAGCTAACCAGAAGAGCCACTTTATACCACGCATTTTGCACCTCGTTACGGTTTTCTCAAAAACGGCTTTAACGATTTTGATTAAACTCGCTATATCGATGTAAAATGTTATAGGCTTTAATATTACGTAGGATTTTTTCTGATTGAAATAGTCTCACAGGGCTTAAATGCCGATATTTTATCATATCATAGGCACATCATCTAATTAGAATTGCTAAATAATGGCTAAATATGCAAGTTGAGCGAATCGGATAAACAAATAAAGGAGATAACAGAAATATAGATATTTAATATACCGTTGGAAACCTAAAGATTTTTTTTTTACATAATTTATTGAAATTTATAACTGTACTTCAAAGTACAACAAGTAAATGAGACAAAAGATAAATGGCGTGAAACAAACTTGAAGAAGAACTACCCAATGGCAGCACTCCTGTAACTTAAAAGATTTTAGAAAAAATAATATCATGTACACAAAATTCTAAAATTTAACGGAGGGTGATGTAAAGCTAATAAAACAAACTGATTGTCGTTGATGATAATATAATTGATTATTTAATAAAACACATGTTTCTATTCAAACATAATTTAATTATTTTTTAACAATATTTAAATGTATTTAAAAATTCTAAAATTGATGTTAACAACGGAGGTAACTAAAAGTCGTGTGTTGCGTTTTTTTTATTTTTTTTTTATTAGAATATAAAGCCTAAATGGAGAAGATATCAGTCAAAAACATTAAAAAAATGGAGACTTTCAGCATGTTCAAAATCTATAAAGGAAAAGTGAAATTAGGTTAATGAGACTCCGGTGATTTCCGAGTTTTAAAAAACAAAACAAAAAATCCTTATTCAAAACTTCTACAATTTTGCATATTTCAATATATTACCTAAGTAGTGTGGAGGTCCATGGAAAAATTCACATCAACCAAATCTTTTAACGCCCTCAAAAAAGCAAGATTAGAAAGGTGTCTCAAGCTTAATTTGTTTCCAGTGGTTCAAAACAATCACTTTTCGCGGATCCCTTCATCCAATCATTTCAATGGCAAGGAAATGGTGAAGAAATTAGTTAAAAACATTCTCGAAAATTAATTAAAAATCGAGACTTTCAGCAGGTTGAAAATCTAAGAAGGAAAAGAGACTCAACTTAAATTATTTTTCTACAATTTTTCAATAGTCATAACCCTACTTAGTGTAAAAATCACTAAACCATGAGAAAATCCAGTGTTTCGCGATATTTAAATAGAAATATCTTGAAAAGAAATTGACATATATAGGTACAATGAGTTCTACAAGTGAAATTTGGAGAATGAGACTCACGTTATTTCAGAGTTTAAAAAAAAAAAAAAAAAACATTCTTTAAAAATTATAGGTGAAATAATCAGAAGACAGTTTTTTTCTAAATATTTTTAATTTTGCCGACGTTTCGGCTCAAGCTTGTGAGCCATCATCAGGGCATTGCTGAGCCATGTCAAGCATAAATCAATTTAAGCTGTTAAGATACTGTACGGCGGCAGCACTGGATAACCATAACCTCTCTTATCAAAATATTAAAAACTACATATGTTGATAAGTTTATGCACTTATAACAACTTCCTATCAACTTACGGCTTTTTTCATGCATATTTCTAATTCTGAAATCTTTTCAACGGTGTATCATACGTCTACATTACTACTCATATTTCAAGAAAGATTTTTCGATGCCTTGTTACCGAAAAATTAATTTTTCCATTTAAAGAAAAAAATCTTGATTGCGATGTGTTTTACTTATAAACCTTCAGGGAATTTCAATAAATGATATTGAAAACCGTATTAAAATCCTTCGCGTGTTTTAGGAGTTCCTGGAAACCTAGAGTCGCATTATAATTATATACATATATATATATATATATATATATATATATATATATATATATATATATATATATATAGAGAGAGAGAGAGAGAGAGAGAGAGAGAGAGAGAGAAATTGAGAAAAAGGTTTTTTTTTTTAACTTCTTCTCTCTTCTATCTTGAATTGGTAAAAAAAAAAAAAAAAAAAAAAGTATGAGAAGAACCTTCAGTCAAATCTAAAAATTATCTTAATATTTGTAGATTGTTACCTGACATATAAAAAAAATCCCTACCGATTGCAAAAAATATATTAACGTGACAGTGGAAAGGCGTGAAATAGCAGATACAACGAAAATACCACAAAATACACAAGCAATATGAATCAGAGAGCGGCGAGCCTTCGGGATAAACACAATACCCGCCGTAGGAAAATAAACTGTCCTTTTGTATATGTTTACCCTTGCAAAAAGGATAAATATTTATCCTGGCTATAAACAGATCCTTCGATAGATCAATTTCATCCAAATATACACCCCCGTTTTTGGATATTGGTGGGCGGGTGTGAGATATCCTCAATACCGTTTATTAATATATCCCAGGCTGATTGATCATTGAGCAATGAAAACGAAAAATTAACATTAGATATTTTTTATTTGAACAGTTATTTAACTTAACGAATGATCCTCGATTACCGATATAAAGCGTATATACTTAAAATAGTATATTTTATTAAATTAGCTTAATAGGTTTGTCTGTAAAATTAAAAAAAAAAGTAAATAAATAAAAAAAATCTGGTGCCTAGCTCCTTTGTTGAAATATAGTTAATGTAAAAAAAAAAAGAATACACCAGGTTAGAATTTTGTAGAAAACGTATAGACAGATTATTACAAAAAAAAAAAAAAATAATAAATCATAATTTTGTTTCTATTATATTATATAAATATATTCCAAACAACAGAAGATCTCGCATGATATTAATGGTAGATATTTGGGCTGAATGATTTCTTCCAAAGAACTTAATTTGTTATTTTTTTATTTTTTTTTTAGAAACAATTCTTTATTGAGTAATATTACAATCCGTCCAATTTAGAACATTTTTAATAGTGATAAATTACAACATTCATCCTACATTCACACGATATATACAAAACAATAAAAAAATAATACAATATGCATATATACAAAACAAAATCAATAAAATATATACAAAAGTCACTCATACCTTTATACAATTCACAAGCATACAGCACGTGAGTGGAGAATCTAGCCAATGCTAGATCTCCAATATACATGTTACAAGAGGTCTCGAGGCCACTGCCGTTTCAACCTTCTAGGGGGATGGTAAGGATGTGTGGAGCTGGATAAGGATTGAGCTAGGGGATTAGGGTGATGGATAAGGTTCTGATGAAATTTAGAGGATTTTAATGGTATAAGGTCTAAAATAAATGGAATATTTAGGTCGTGGTGTAAGGTATGGTTGGATACATAATAATGGGCATTAACTATTGTTCGGAGGACTTTAGATTGGAAGGATTGAATGCGTTTGATGTTAGAAAATTTGGCTATCCCCCACAGTTCAATTTGTTATTAAAAACACACATTCAACGTTTCGGGATCTTCTCCCATCTTCAGGACTCTGGTATATAACATTTTGAAATTCAACTGTTCCTTCCAACATTTTCACTGACACGAAACAATTAAAAAGAAAAATCATTAACAACTAGTCATTTAAGTGAAACATTAGATCTGAGCAGGGCATTGCTTAGATGTATGTCCTCAACATCAGAAAAAGAAATAACAAATATCAGCGATTATGCTATACACCTACATCCTATTTAAGGCTATTTAATTTTCCTTGATATTATCACCTCTCGGACAATAATCAAATGGAGTGTATAATAAGTGGGATCAGACATGATAGACATGGGGAAGTGCCCAGCGGCGCCCTTCCTTGGCTTCAATTTAGCAGAGGAGGTCTCTCATCCAGCTTCTATTAGTTAGTTTTTCTTGATGTTTCAACGATTTCTTAGCATGCTTCCATAAGCTTCCGTCGTCAGTTGATAGGTTGTTTAAATAGGCATCATAGTTAGTTCTATTGAATTTTCGTATCTGTCGTTTAAATTCGTTGTTCAGTCTGTTAAATCGACCATTTAATATAAAATCTATATATTGGTTTTAATCAAATTCAAACTTTAAAAGAAGTTGTGTGTACATAAGTAAAATAACCTAACCTAACCTTAAATTTATTTGTTTATTTATTCAAAGCCCCTTCATGCTGCCGCGGCTAATCGGACGATGCTACAGTGGAAGTCCTAACCATATTTAATTAGGATAGGGATCTTTACCTGACATTGCACAGGCTCGGGAACACCTTTTCATTAAAAAATCCCAGGGCTGCCTAGAGTTTAAACCGAGACCTTGGGCATTGAAGGCTGTTATGCTAACCACCATGCTACAGGTAACCTCAAACCTCAGGTTTGAAAAAGGTTTGAAATTGTCAGTTCTGATTTGTCGAGTTCTGCTTCGTACTAAATCTGATGCGGGCAACACACGACTTTCACTTACCTCCGTTTTTAGAATCTATTAAAGAATTTTCAAACACAGTAAGAGGTAAAAATAAGTAAAACCATTAAAGATTTAATTAAATAAAATTTCTATAGAAACATGTGTTTTATTAAAAGATCTGTAATATTATTATCTAAAATAATCACTTAGTTTTATCGGCTTTTCATCACTCCCTATTAACTTTTAAAACCTTGTGTATAAGATAATATTTTTTTCTAAAATCTTTAGCTTTCCAATGGTATATCATACATTTATATTACTGTTCTTATGTTCAAAAAAATAAATTTGCACTAAAAAAATATTTTTCTGTTTTCTCCTTTAGTTTGGTATCGAATTTATTCAATTTATATATTTACCTGTTTTTCATCAGTGTTAACAAGATAATATAGTTATTTTTATTGAATATACAAAATTAAAGTTACTTTAAAGAAAGAAAATTTAAAATATCGGCATTTAAGCCCTTTCAGACCATTTTAATCAGAATAAATCCTACATGATATTAAAGCCCATTATATTTGACACCGATATAGCGAGTTTAATCAAAACCGTTTTCGAGAAAATAGAAAAAAAAAGTGCAAAATGAATGGTAAAGTGGCTTTTCTGGTGAGCTCATTTTAATAAAAGGTTTTGTAATGCCCCGGGCGTATATTTGTTTTAAATATGAAATTTCAGTTTCATAGGACTTACTGTTTCCGCCCGGGAGTTACCACACACACACACACAGACCTTTTTGCGAGACTTTGTTATTTGGACTCAGGGGACCCTAAAATGTGTATGTACGTTGAAAACTGGAATTCGAAAATTTTCACAATCACAATACTTTCCCTTACTATATATATTAAGTGAAAGTAAGTAAAAAGTAAAATAAGTATAGTTATGTTGATCAATGATCTAGATTCAAGAATTCTCAAAGAATCTCAATTAGCCTAGACCTAGATATTATGTAAATAAAAATACTACGACCCCAGGTTAGGAACAAAAATAGCACGACTATATCATTACGGATATGTTTCGAATCAGCATAACTTTTCATTGGCCCTAAGTCAAATGGCAGGATGTTTTGAGACGGGAATAACTCAACTATTTCCAGGACTATTACGAGACCGAAATTCGTCAACCTTGGCTTTTTTCAAAGTTCTCATTAGGATATGAAACGGGGTGATTAAAATTGTTAGAAGTTCAAAAGATGATTACCAAAAAAAAAAAAAAAAAAAAAAAAATAGCGTTAAACTACATTGATCATCAGACATTGACTGATCTCTCAAATATATAATTGTAATTTGAACTAGCTAGTGAACTGATATGACTAAATTCGGAAACGTCTTTAAAAGTTAAATGAAAACTCAAAATCAAAGCTCAAGAATATGAAATATAAAGCGCTGAAAAGTATTATGCAATGATTTATTTATTCCATATGACTACTTCCATATTAGAGTTTAAACATTTATATCTCTTTACAGACAATGTATAAAAACTTATATGTATAGTGATTGATCGAATTATTCAAAGGATAATGTCCAATCACCACTTATTTAAAAAAAAAAAAAAATAATATCTCTGTTATTTCCTAACAAATGGAAATGATATATTTTTATTTTGTAGAAAATTTAATTCTCTATAGAACAGCATCAAAGTGAGAAAACTTTTCTTTCATTCTTTGTTCAAATTTATCATATCTTAAAACATAAGACCTCAAATTTTGAGGGGGAGTGGTGTAATTTTCTTTGTTTTTTTGTCGATTACAATGGTTCATTTAAAAAAAAAAAAAAAGAAAAAAGTTTATATGTATATGTATATAATTAATACGTAATTTTTACGTCATTAAAAAAAAATCCTTTTTATAACTTTAGTCTTTTATGCTTGGTGATGAATCAATAATACAATGAAAAATAAAAATTATCATATCATAATCAGCTACTTACAAATTCAAAGTTCAATTCAGAAATCAGGCTTCTGGGTGAAATCACCTACTTACCTTATGATAAAAAGTGGTTTTTGTGCTAAACGATGGCATATTAGCCGAAACTTCATTAATTTTATAAGTTGTGCATTATAATTCAGCCTTCAATTCAATGTAAAACTTTGGCCTATTAACTAAAATTATACACACCTAATTAATACAAGTTTTTTTTCACTTTATTTATTGATTTGCACCTGTCAGCAGTATGTGACAATCAGCAAATAGGATGAAATAATAAACAGAATAATGACATGTCAGGCATGAGGAAGGACAGTACCCAGCAGCACGTCTTCTCGTCAGGTTTTTCTTTCATGTATGGTGTCCATCATTTTTTTAAATGATTGAAACCTTATTTTACGTCGGATTGTTAATAAGGCTATCATTACCCGATTAGGGACCATTTGGAGCGTTCATAGGTTGAGTGAAGTAAGCGAGCTCTTGGAGAAGGCTCAAAAGGGGCTGAATAAGATTATTCAACCCTCTAATTATTTGTGAAATTTGGAATGAATTTTCACCTGAAGACGGATGCTGTGGTATTTCCCTCCTCACACCCGAGCCTGTTGGTTCGTTGTTAGAAGGCGGAAAATCGTGATTTGGTCCTATCTGGAGGGCTGATGATTCCCGTGGATGGTTCGGTAGTCCAGAGACTGGATTGGTGGTTCCAGTGGCTGGAGTTCTGGTTCCTGTCGAGTCGGAGCTCTCAGCTGCTGAACTGGCAACTCTATCTGTGTACCATTATTATGAGCTGGTGGGTTGGTTGATGTATTTTGACGAAAATCAGGATATTCGTCGAAATTTCGTGGTGGAGGATGAGGTCGTTCGGAGCGGTATGTTCGAGAAGTTCGTTGAATCCTCAACTCCTTCAGAACTTGGCACCCACGGTAGTTGGCTGGATGTCCTCCCTGGCAGTTGGCGCATGTCGCTGGTGTTTCCTTTGCCTTTGTACAAGTTGCGCTGTCGTGGCTAAGACCACATCTTACACAACGTGGAGGGTGGTTACAGTACGCCTTCGTGTGACCGTACTGCTGGCATCTGATACATTCTAGGTTCTTCTACTCCTATTTTTGTGTAAAATATAGATTGAATCTCAAAAATTTTTTCATTGTAGGTTGATTTGGAGATGTCAACGAAAAACATTGTGAGTGGGTTTTTTAACCTAGAAATAACATTAGTGATGTTTACAACACTTAATCCTTATGTAAAGACAGGAACGCCATATACAATGGCTTTGTACTCTGTGACAGTGAAAAAAATACATGTTTATGCAATAGTTTGAATAATAATTTATTAATCTGGCATAATTAACTTTTTTTTTCAACACAGTTTAGGAGTTTGTTATTCAGAAAAAATATTTATTTATATACTTTTTCCTAACTAAATTAAATATAAATTGTTATTTTATTATTCCACCTTTGCATCACCTTTAATTTCAATGTATAAGCATTGATTGAATAAGCATGACGATATTATAAAATGTTCTTTGGAACCTGTGACAATCGTTTTTGATACAGCTATGAAAAAAATATATGTATATGCAATAGTGAGGTTTATAATTAATTTATCTTCACATATTAAAATTTTTATTTAATTTTTTTATTATAAGTGATTAAAAAATGGGCATTTTTCATACCGTTTTATGTCAAAATTAGGACTCTAAAAAGCGTGGAGGTGGTGTCGAATTTTTTTTCCGAGAATAAATAACAAAGGACCTTTTAAGAACTTTTTTTTTATTGAGATTTCTTGGACTCGAAAGAATTAATCAGTTTGAGAACAAAAATACTCCAATATCCAAACAATGTTTCTTTGTATAGTAGTTACTTAAGGAAAGCGGATTATTTCAACAGGAAAGAATTTCATTTCGAAACTTCGAAACAAAATTTATTTTAAAATGGAAAGACAAAAAAACTTTTATGACTCTTCAAACTTTTTTTTTTTACTCTGTTTTAATCAACTTCTTTCTCACTCGAATTCTAGGTCAGGCAAGATAGTTTTATTCTAAAAATATTCTAGAAGAACTTTATTAGAGAAAGGGAGTATTAATGAATTCCAAACGTTTATTTTATATTTGATACTTTACTAGCAGTGACTAGTGACTTTGCTCAAAAGCATTCCGTGACCTCACATGTATATAACCAGCCGGATAATACATACTACACCGGAAGGTTTGATGCCGATACCACCAAATTCCGCTTACACAGGTTCGTCCAATTATCACCGTTCAAGCCCATACCCCCAAGATTAGCCTTAACGTAATCCTCCCATCGACGCTTCGGTCTACCTTTCGGAGTCTCCGCGATGCTATCAACTCAATTATATTCACAGGGTATAAGCTCTGCAATTCCGCGCTGTGCAAGCTTCTAAATTCCCCAGTGCCCTCATCTTTCTTCGGACCAAATATTTTACGCAGTAGCTTATTTTCGAAAACCTTAAGCCGCTATTCATCCTTTAAAGTAAGCAGCCACGTTTCACATCCGTAAAGGATCATCGGAAGAATAATATGTTTAAAAATTATAACCTTTAAGTTTTTAGACAGAAGCCGCGAACTAAGTAACTTAGCAACTGAATAATAACACGCATTTCCCACCTTTAACCGGGACTTTATTTCTTCCTGGATTTCATTTTTTCTAGTTATAATTGGACCTAAATACTTGAATTTCTCTACGTGTTCAAATGTATGCCCTGATACATCAATATCACTAAGATCGACACCGTTTCTGCTACTAATCATATATTTCGTCTTATCGGTATTTAATTCGAGTCCTATTTCTTTATCGGTTTTTATTAACACACTTGTATTTAGTTGTATGGTTTCCGTGTCTTCACCTAGCAGTACCAGATCATCGGCATACCCCAAAACCGGAATCTTGTCACCCATATTTAAGCCTTTCTCGGTACACATCACCTTTTCTATGACATATTCTAAAGCTATATTAAATAACACAGGTGAAAGGGAGTCATCCTGTTTCAAACCCGATCGCACCTCAAATCTCTAGGAGTAATTATGACCTATAGACAGAAGCCGCGAGGCAAGTAATTTAGCAACTAAATAATAACACGCATTTCCCGCCTTTAACCGGGACTTTATTTACTCCAGTATTTCATTTTTTCTTTTTATCCTTGAACCTAAATACTTAAACATCTCAACGTGTACAAAAGTATGTCCTGATATATCAATATTATATTTCTTTACTGGTTTTTTTTAAATCACTTGTATTAGTTGTTTCTATTTCTTCACCTAGCAGTACCAAATCATCGGCGTATCACAAATCCGGAATTTATTAAAACCTTTTCCAGTACACGTCACCTTTTCTATGACATATTCTAAAGCTATATTAAATAAAAGAGATGAAAGGGAGTCACCCTGTTTTAGACCTGATCGTACCTCAAATCTCTCGGGGTAAATATGATCGATTCTAATAACCAACCGAATACATTTTAAAAACAGAATGACAACGAAATCAGTCATCATTCTATTGTACGAACGATACCAACGCACACACTCAACAGTTTTTCACTCATATTACTTTTACTTACCTATATATGAAACATATAGTAAGGGAAAGTAATGCGATCTTGAAAATTCTCCTGAGTTTAAATAACCAGATTACGATAAAAGGTGTGTGTGACTGTGTAAGTGTGTGTGGTAAGTCTAGCACGAAAAACTAAAAGTCGTGCAACTATTAACTATATCGAGATGTTACAGAAACATTTTTACCGAAATCAGCAGTACTACATTATACCATGCACTTTGCACCTTTTTACGGTTTTCTCGAAAACGGCTCTAACGATTTTGATTAAACTTGCTTTAATGATGTTAACATATATCGGCTTTGAGATGGTGTACGTTTTATATCTGATAAAAATAGTGTGACAGGTTTTAATGCTAATATTTTATTATTTTCTCTAAAGTACCTTTTAAGTTTATATATTTAAAATAATTAGCCCAGATCGTCCTATTATAATTGATAAAAAGCGGCTAAGGATTTAAGTTGAACGAATTTTATAACCAAGAAAAATAGGAAAGAGCAAAAATAATTTTTTAATGTTAATTTGTTTTTTATTGACATAAGAACAGCAAGATGTATAATATACCGTTAGAAATCTGAAGATTTTACAAATTGCCTTATATTCAAAGTTGTAAAAGATATTGTAAAGTGAAAAATTGGTAATAAAATTATTTATACGTAAAATATACTGATAATCATGAGCAAATAAATTATATGTTTTCAACGAAACTGAATACAATTTTAACTAAATTAACTTTAAATTTAAGTACGGACTTACAGCAACCTAGAGTTGACCAACATATACGAACACTCTATTCTCGTTTTCACATTAAACTTAACGGATACGACAATAGACTGATTAACAACATGTCAGTTGCTGAAATGCCGGTCAGAAGAAGGCTAAAACGAAGCTGGATGAGGGACCTCCTCTGCTAGATAAAAGCCTTGGAAGGGGTGCTGCTGGGCACTTTACTTCCCATGCCTATCATGTCTGATTTTACTTTTGTCCAACACAATTGCTCATTGTCAGACATCTTCTGACAGGTGTAAATAAAGATATAAAGAGAAAAAAAATGTTTATTTAATAATTCTTAAATTGATATAAACAGCTGAGGTAAGAGAAAGTCGTGTTTTGCCGCACCAAATTTTTTTTGTTTTTTCTTACAGCATATTCTCGTATCAGTTCGAAGTGTCATGTAATTATGGATTTTTGTTCCACTCGGGTTAAAAACAATACAATTTAGCTAAATTTATCAATAAAAATTTAACTTTTATCATCTAATTAACAAGGTATACAGTCTTTTCAGTCAAAAATAGTGAACGCACCGTCCTACGGGACAGATAACGTTATACACGACTTGAACATTGCAAATATTACATAACATTACAATAACATTCGCCAAAGTTGAGCAGTTGCTTCAGCAGTTTACACATTTGCTTGCAAAAGAAATTGCATTGCATGCTAGTTAAATTTCTTGATTGCAATAAATAAAAATTCATTAAATTTCAATTTCATAAACTGGTGTTAGGAAGGAGATGAGTACATTATACATGAAATATAATGTAAGTGAAAGTAATGCGTACGTGAAAATTTTTGAATTTTCGAAATACCAAAAAAGGCGTGTGCCCCCGTAAGTCTTAAGTCTGGAGCAAAAATGATAAGACGTACAAACCTCACTAAAATCGGCTTACCAGAAATACAACTTTATACCATGCATTTAGCACCTTTTTAGGATTTTCTCAATACGGCTACAACGATTCTGATTAAACTCTTTATATCAATGTAAAATTTAATGGGCTTTAATATCATGTAGGTTTCATTCTGTTCCAAATAGTGTGACAGAGCTTAAATGGCGATATTTTAAATTGTTTTATTTTAAACTAACTTTAATTAGCATCGCTAAAAAACGGGTAAATATGTAAGTTGGGCGAATTAAATAAATAACCAAAGAAGAAAGAGCAAACATATTTTTTAATGGAACTTTTGTGTTTTTGAAAATAAGTACAGTAATATACATGTATTATATACCGTTGGAAAGTTACAGAGTTTAGAAAAAGTATTATCTTATACACAAGCTTGTAAAAGTTAATATAAAGTGATGAAAAGCTGATAAAACTAACAGATTGTTTTATATAGATATATATAAAAAAAAAAAAAAAACGCATGTTTCTATCGAAATTCAATTTAATTGATGCTTAATTTGTTTCAATCAATCTTATCTCTAACTGTATTTGAAAATGATTTAATGGATTTTAACAACAGAGGTAAGTAAAAATCGTGTGTTGCACGCACCAGATTTTTTATTTAAAATTATTTTAAAATTTTGGCTGATATACCTATATATAGAAGATCAGCAGAAAGTCGAACGTGGTGTTAGCAAACCTTCCTGGAGCTCAAATAAACTTTATATGGAATTTATATTTTACTTTTAAGAGGATAGTACTGTACCTATTATAACTCCAAAAAGCCTAGACCAATTATGCTATACAGACTTAATAATATAGTCAATTTATTCAGGACCCATTTGAGTACAGGATAAAAGTCTAACAAGGTGATCCAGAGGGAATTCTAGTCAAGAACTTGTAGTGCGGGAAGTTATTTGTAAAAAAATCTTTTCACTTCCAATGACAACTGAACAAACTTAAATGATTGAAAACTTTCCATTAGAGTTCGACTTTGAAATAGCCCTAAGGAGTATGTTTAGATATGGCTACAAGGCGGAAAACAGCTGGCTGTTAGGGGACTTCTTGAAGTTAGAGCTTAAGAAGTTAGCTTAAAAGCGATACTTACAAACAAAGTCGAGCGACACCAAGTCAACAAGTTAGTAGCGAGGAAGTGGCAGGGGCTTAGGCGTGATCACTAAAATTTGAGAACCGTTCGACTTTACTTAATTTTCTTTTATGAGTAAAATATTGTGAGAAATTAAAAGGAAATAGAATCAAAGTCTAATATAAAGTTGCTTAAAACGACGCACAGTGGGAAAAATATCGCTTTGTTGGCCAAAATTCTACAACTTTTATTCAATGAAGATAAATAAAAACTTATTTTTTCGCTTATCACTATGGGATGCCCTTTGTTAGTGGAGGGGGAAAAATTAAACCTAATTCTCCTTTTTTGAGTTCTAGTAAAAAATCAACATTGTTGAGTGGAAACATTATTGGGTTGTGTCACATGAAATGTCCGGTGTCAAGGTAAAGGATTTTTATTAAAAATACGATGTGAAAACAAGATAATTTTATTCTTATATTATTATTCTTATTATTATATTATAATTTTATTCTTATAGTATTTACCTTCTTTTTCTACACATTTTTTCCAACGTGTCACCAACTTTTTTATTCCCGAACTGAAAAACTCTGAACTTTAAAGTGAAACAAAATCTGAAAACGCACTTTTCACTTGATCATCATTTTCAAAATGTTTTCCTTTGAAGAAGTTGTCTAAATTCCTAAACAGGTGGTAATCTGTTGGAGACAAGTCGGGAGAATACGGTGGGTGCGGAAGAACTTCGTAGCCCAGTTCTTTCGATTTTTGCACGGTATGTTTTGAAACATGGGGTCTTGCTGCCGCTCAGTGAGATCATGAGGTACCCATGTATCGAGCTTTTTTACTTTCCCAATACACTTTAAATGTCAGGAAACGGTAGATGCACTATTCCTTCTACAGTATGTTTGAGGACATCATCGTCTATTACGGACAGAGGTCTTTCTCGGGGCAAGTTTTCCAAGGCGGTATCCCCAGCTGAAAACTTAGCAAACCAACGGCGAATGGTCCGTTCATTAACACACCCTTCCCCAAATGCCTTGCAAAAATTTCTAGCGGCCTCACCTGCTGAATGGCCGAGTTTAAACTCGTACAAAAATATTACTCGAAAATCGCGTGTTTCCATGTTCACATTTGGAGGTATACTAAAAAATGGGTAATTGATTGGGAAGCTAATGTTTATAATACAAGGGTAGAGGATTAGTAACTGTTTACTTCAAATATGTAAACATTCGGAAGAAAACAACAGAGACCTGCAAAATCCTTAATGTATTTCAGAAACTATAAAAACGGACATTTCATGTGAAACAACCCAATAGTATGAATGTTGTAATTTATCACTATTAAAAATGTCCTGATAAGGACATATTGTAATATAACCGAATACACATTTTTTTCTGGAAAACTGTGAAATTACATGAAGTAGATCAATTTTCATAAAAAACAGCAGTGACAAAATCAGCTGTGATTATAGTTCTCAACATTATTATTATATTATATATTATATTATATTATATATTATATTTATATATATATATATATATATATATATATATATATATATATATATATATATATATATATATATATATATATATATATATATATATAAGTTAAGGACTGATAAGGTAGACTATCAGCCTTAATTCCAAACCACCTCTTGTAAACAATAGAAATGTATATATAGAGGATTAGAAGACCAAATAAAGTTAGTGTTTGAATAGCCATCAAGCGTGTTTTTTATGCCCCTTTCTTTATTTTTTTTAATTCATATTCCGGACAACGCATAAGTGGTGCCGAAATCCGGGACCTTTAGATAAGTTCGAAACATAATTTTTTTTTCGTACTTGCCTGTTACTCAGCGTACGTGAGTTCATTTATTTTTTTTTATTATTTAATCTCTTGCCAGTGAAAAACCGATATCATGGCATAAAACGTAGTTTTGAGGCCAGCCGTTCTGAATGTCCCACCGGCTGTGCCCCAGCAGGCGGCAGCAGCGGCAGTTGAGTTACCGCCACTACCGGAAGTTTCACTGGCGCAGGCGCATAGGACGACGCTGGAGTGGGTGAAGATCCAAACAGCGACAGCTCAGGAATTGAGGAAGGCTACATCCGACCTTGACAGATTTACTGGAGAGATTGGTGAGCTCAACCACTTTTTAAAAGGGGGCGATCGCTTCAGTCTAAGTTGTCCGAAAGACTATTAGACGGGGAAGATGCTGAGGCGTTAAAGGCTGCAGTGGTTTGCAGGGTGAGGAGGAGCATCCTGAACCATATCCAAGCCGACGAGGAGACACCCTGGAGCGTCGTGAAAGAGCGACTAAAGAAGGCCTACGGAGGGGGAAGATGGGCCCCTGAAGAAGATGTGTTTCACCTAATAAGGGAAACTAAGAAGCCGCGGCAGTCTAATGGCCAGTATGCGGGGGAACTTCTCACGAAATTTAATCGGATCACAGAGAAAATGCGAGAGACCGCTAGTGTTGAGGAGGTCCACTTTAGGATGGATTTCTTAGCGATAATTCTGAAGGTGCAGCTGGCGAAGGAAGCCGGTAAAAGAGAAGGGTTCCAGAGGGAGCGCTCGTTCATCGAATGCGCTCAAGAAATGATGGACGCCAGTGCCCGCGAGGAAGAATCTCGGATGGAGACGGAGGAACACGGTTGGACACGGGTCTCGCAACATCAGCCCAGGACCACTCCCGTTTGGAAAAGAAGAGAATTTCGGGAGAATAGGAGAGAGAGGCCTCCGCAAGGTGATCGACGGCCAGCAAAACCGAGAAGCAGCGGGAGGCGGGAGGACCGCAAGTGCCATGGTTGTGGCAAGCTCGGGCATCTGGTGGCCCAATGTCCACGCACTAGGTGCTTTGAGTGCGGAGTGGAGGGACATATGGCAAGACATTGCCCTTACATGTACCGGCGGCGCGATGCGTACCAACCGGAACCCATGGATGTAAATGCCCAAAGAGTCCGACCGGGACGGTTCCAGAGGAGGCATATAGCATCGGCAAGCGAATCATCCGGAGGGTCTGAGGAAACGGAAACGGAGACTGAGGCGGACGTTCCCGCTCGAGGAGGTGGCCAGAAGAGCAGGAGGAGTGTGTGGAGGCGACCGGAAACGGCAGCGCAGTCATCCCGTGAGGAAATCTGAGGCGGGTAACAGCAGAGTGGCAACCGCACGTTGGTGAGCTACCATGCGAGGGGAGAGAGCGGCGGTCTGCCTATCATCAGCGTGGAGGGAGTCGCATGCCTGGTGGACACCGGGAGCTCGTGCACCATCGCATGCAGAGAGGCGCTAGAGAAGTGGAAAGGTGGAGAGAGGGCACTCCAGGTTAAGGTATGCCAATGTAATTTAATCACCCTGGGAGGGTCCTGTCGTGTGGAGGGGAAATCGAGCTGGGCTTAAGTACATGGGGGGAAAGGAGCGGAGGGTTTCATGTCCATGTAGTAAGTAAGATGCCAAGGGAGTATTAAGCGATAATCGGTAATGACCTATTAGGGAAAATCGGCGCGCGTATTAGGAACCTGGGGGGCCAATGGGCTATCAGAATTGGAGGTAGAAAGTATACCTGTACTCGCATAGCTGCGGGCGGCGAGGCGCGTATTGGGGCGCTGAATCAGGTCGATAATTGGAAAACGTCTATCCTGGAAGAATTCAGTGATATATTTTTTAAGGAAGGGGATATCCTTGGGGTTACGGGTCGGACTGTGCATGAAATTCCGCTTAAGCAGGATCGGGTCGTTTATGTCAAGGAAAGACGGTATCCTCAGGCGCTTTGTAGGCATATTCGGGAAGAGCTAGACGATTTACGGCGGCAGGGTATAATCGTGGACAGCACGTCCCCGTATAATAGTCCGTTATGGGCCGTCAAGAAGAAGTGTGCCCCCGGCGAGACAACGGAAAAATATCGGGTCGTCATCGATTACCGTAAGTTAAATGAGAATACGGTTGACGAAAAATATCCTCTTCCGCGCTTCGTCGATATTTTGGACCGGTTGGGGGGTGCAAAATTTTTTAGCACTTTGGATCTGAAGGCGGGGTATCATCAGATCGGAATGCATCCTCGGGACCGACACAAGACCGCGTTTACCTTCGAGAGGAGCCATTATGAGTTCACCCGCATGCCGTTTGGCCTAAAGAATGCCCCTATCACTTTCCAGCGGTTGATGGACGAATTTCTTCGGGGTCTGGACGAGTCCGTGTGCCAGGTCTACATGGATGACCTCTTGGTCTTCAGTCGGTCGGAACGGGACCACGTTCAGCATCTCCGGTATGTCTTTAGTCGCATGCGGGAGTTTGGTCTCCGTCTTTCTCCTGAGAAGTCGATCTTGGGTCAGCGGGAAATTAGTTTTTTGGGCCATACGATCTCCGCAGAGGGCGTGAAGCCGGATGCTCAGAAGGTGGCGGCCTTACAGCGTATGGCCATCCCGACCGAGGTGAAGGGGATCAGGCGGTTGATGGGCGCTTTGAATTATTATCGCCGTTTTGTTCCAGCTATGGCGACGTATCTTGTGCCCCTTAATAATTTACTGCGAAAAGGGTGTAAAGTCGTGATGACCCCAGATATTGCGGACCAGGTGCGCCGGTGCATCGAACACTTACAGCGTGATCCGGTGCTCGCGTTTCCAGACTTCGAACGGTCGTTCACTATTACGACTGACGCCAGTGAATACGCTCTTGGGGCAGTGTTATCTCAGGACAGTGACCGGGGGGAACGACCTGTTGCATACGCCAGTCGGCGCCTTACGGATGCGGAGTCTCGTTATAGCGCCTTGGAACGGGAACTCCTCGGAATTGTATGGGCTGTTGACCATTTCCGGCCGTACGTCTTCGGGAGGCGGTTCCGAGTCCATACAGACCATCGTCCCCTACAATGGGTAGGGAGGCTGAAAGAATCTTCCGCACGGGTCACACGATGGAAAGAGCTCCTGGGGCAGTACAATATGGAGATTGTATACAAACCGGGCAGGGAGAACGTTGTCGCGGATTGGCTGTCGCGTGCGCTCATGGTAAACGCCGTAGAGGAGGAACGGGGCGAGTCTTCTCGCGATGTTCGGCAGTTTCTTAGGGAGTGGACTCCTGGGGAGGAACCCCAGTCTGGCACGGCTGGAGTTTCGGGTGAGGCCGCGTCGTCGGAGGACGAGCGTTCTTCTGAGGGGCGTCCTGTGGACATGGAGAAAATAGACGACATCGTGAACGACAAGCGCCACCAGATTATCTGGAAGACGAGGACGTCGGGGCTCCTTAAGATTGATTTTCAACGCTTCGGGGGGTGTTCGGTCGTCACTGTCTGGTCTCAGCCATCCGTCGGGGATGACCAGATTTGTAGGGCGCTGGCGGACGCGTCTAAGCCGGGCAGGACCCACCACCTATTTGTCGGCAACGCCGTAGTATGGGGACGGATCCACCGGTTGTGGCGGGCGGAGCGTATCGGGGTTGACCGGTCGTTTGTCCGTTGTTCCATGCTCGCCGAGACCATCCGTGATGAGGAACGGTAGAGGGAGGTGACGCTCGCTTATCATCAGGGGAAGACGAACCACCGGGGCCTCACCGAGACGTTGCGTGCGTTGCGGCGGCGTTACTATTGGCGGGGGATGAAGCGCACCATTCAGGAGACCATTGGGAATTGCGATGTGTGCCTGCGCGCCAAGTATGATCGTCATCCACCTCGGGCCGTCCAGGAGGAAACCCCTACCGCTGATGCGCCTCTGGTTGATCTGCAAATCGATTCCTTTACGTGGAAAAACTATAAGTGGGTCACGGTTTTGGATTTGTTCAGCAAGGTAGCGATGGCGTATCCCGTTCAGGAGCGTACGGCGGAGGCTGTGTTACGGGCTCTGTGGATTTGGTTTCAGTTTTATGGCGTCCCCGAGAAGGTTTCTTCGGATAGTGGTCGCGAATTTGACAACGCCAAAGTCCGGGAGGAGATGAAGGTTTTGGGTGTCACGTGGCATCTTAACACACCGGGTCATCCCAAAAGTCGCGGAGGTATTGAGCACCTTCACAGCACGTTGAGTGACCACCTGCGGGTGTTTCAATTAGAGAAGGGGTTGGAGCCGGACGTGGCTATGGAGCGTGCCATCGTCGCGTATAACCATTCCGTCCACTCGGTCACGGAATTTACCCCTTACGAAATCCTTTTCGGGTTGCAGGGTCGCCGGCGTGATTGCCGCGGTGCGGCGGATGATGATGGGCGAATTGTGAGCAATAGTCTCGCGCTTAAGAAGCTGTGGGTCACGGTTCGCGATCGGATTGAGCGGGAAAAGCGTCGCCGGGTGGAGCGGCATAATCTTGGGGTGCGGGATCTAATGGGACCTGTCAAAATCGGTACGGTGGTCTACCGGTGTGTGGGGACCAACAGAGGGAAGGAACTCCGGCGTTATGAGGGCCCTTTCCGAGTGGTTGTGATCCGTGAACACAATTTGGTCACGATCGAGAGCGTGCGCGAACCCAGGAAGCGGCGTACGGTTCATCTAGAACAATTGAAACTTCCCCCGATGGAGGCATCCTAGGACGCTGGAGTGTCCTCAGCTTTTTGTATTTTTTGTTTTTTTGTTATTGTGAAGTTGTCAGTTTTTTTATGCGGTGTTCAGTTTGCAGGAAGTGTTGTTCTTTTTTGTCTATTGTATTCTCTTTTCAGGTGTTATTTTATTTCTGAGTTTTGTCATTTTTTTTTGTATGTCTTGTCAACTTGTTTTATTTTATCTCATGGAGGATTTCCATAACTTTTGTTTTGTATATAGTTTACGAGGATTGTTCGTAAACTGGTGGGGGGGAGTTAAGGACTGATAAGGTAGACTATCAGCCTTAATTCCAAACCACCTCTTGTAAACAATAGAAATGTATATATAGAGGATTAGAAGACCAAATAAAGTTAGTGTTTGAATAGCCATCAAGCGTGTTGTTTATGCCCCTTTCTTTATTTTTTTTAATTCATATTTCGGACAACGCATAAGTTATATATATATATATATATATAAATTCCAGTGGCGCGACAGGCCGTGTAGGCCCTGGGCCTCGCGGTGTAAACTCCTGCGAGCTTACACTCACGTTTCATGATGCAATTTTTAGTGTAGGGTCATCACTCCCTACGACTAATTTTGTGAGTGGCCACCCTTGGTCTGACGGGTCTCATCGGGGGAGAGGTTGTGAGTGAATCCACATTTTTTTTTATTCTTATAAAAGCCCCGCCGGGACTGGGATTCGAACTCGAACCTGTAGCATGAGAGACTAGCGCGCTAGCCACTCAGCCACGGGCTCCCCTATAGTTCTCAACATTAATATTATAATTCACTTTACAACAGATTTCTATAAGTTTTCATCGACTTTTTATGTACTTTTCTTTAATTTACAATAGATAATAATATTTTTTGTGTAATCAGCATTCTTTAAAAACCATGCAGCTATGTTTAATTTAGATTTTTTTTTTTTTTAGTGCAATTTCTATGACTACGACTGTGGATTAATATTACCAACTTTCCTCAACCCCAAATACATCTCACAGTTCCAGGAATCAAGCGAAAGGAGCCTCTCGAGCTTCAGCTAATGAAAATGCTTAACGACAGATATCCTTCTACCTCATGGACCCGAGTGTATACTGATGGATCAGCTACGGGTGCTATTGCGAATGGTGGAGCTGGGGTCCATATAGAATTCCCGAGTCGAAACACCCTAGACAAAGCCATCCCAACTGGCTTAATATGCACAAATTTCAAAGCTGAAGAACAGGCGATCTTGGAGGGCAGCAAAATACTGAGACGGCTCAACAGAAAAGCAGACTCAAAAATAGTCTTTCTGTCAGTCGCAGCATCAGTCCAAATACCCTGAAGTCAAAAAGCAAACTAGGACTTCACACTCTTGTAGAAGAAATTGAAAATCTACAATTGCAGTATAATAAAGTGGTACTGCAATTGATACCAGGGCACTGCGGTCTGTACGGAAATGAAGTAGACGACCGTCTTGCAAAGGAAGGAGCAGCATTACCACAACCAAACTGCACCTAGACCCTCCTGGAGGCGATATCAATAAATAGGGCTGCAGTGAGTGCTAAATGGAATGACCTGCACCCGAATCGCGACCCAGAAGACGCCTACTACAAAATGAGTATAAAGGAACAAGTTGTGCTCTTCAGGCTCAGAACGGGCACACCTCTATAAAAAGTTTGCATCGGAGAAAGCTTCCTCTGTGGATGTAGAACTGGTGACCAGGCTGCAGAGCACATCCTGCAGACGTGTCCTCAGCTAGAAGACATCAGGAAGCGGATCTGGCCAAAACCAAACCGAGTTGGTGACTAAGCTCTATGGTGATCTGGAGGACCTCAAGAGGACCATTGAGTTTACAGTTTTACTCTCGGACATCGCCATTTTAGGGAAGAACGAAGATGAAGAAGATATTAAAATTTTTTTTTTTCGCAGAAACTTTGTGATTTAAAAATCATTTTTTTTAGATTGAATTTAAATATGCAATAAAAATATTTTACCTTTTTTTTGAGCATTTGATAAAAGCGAAAAATTCCGAGATTGACTACAACAATATACGACACTGATTGGTGGAAAATGGACGCCAGAGGCTATTTGTGAGGAGAACGTGACACCGGTACAGAAGGCAGAGGGCATAAAGGATTTGTGACACCTTGTCTGGCTTAGTTCTGTATCAGCCAGTTCCGACCTTAATCTCTTCCAAGGGAAATAAATAATTCTCTTATATGTTTTTTTATTTTCATGTTTACGAGTAAAAGGAAATGCAATCGTAAAAGAAAAGGTATAAACAGATTTATTACCTGCATATACCGAAAGTCATATCGGAATATCTTTAACTAAAGGGTGATACTCCAGATTTTATCGCCCTCGTACGGGCATAAACTTCGATAAACGGAACAACTAAGGCCTAACGGCAGATTTATTGAATATATAATCAATGTTCAATATGTGTATATATATATATATATATTATTATTATGTATATATATATATTATTATTTTTAATAATAACATAAAAATCAGAAGGGTTAGTTCAGTTTTACATTTATAACACGTTGACGCCGCACACATGGCTAAATTACCAATTTAGGTGGACAAAAGTCAAGTTAAATGTTAGAAATTTTCAAGTGCTACGCCTTTTTATTATTAGTTTGCAAGACACTTAATACTAATATTTTCCGCCATACCGTGTTTAAAAATAAGTAATTGAGCGAATAATTCCTGTTCGTACAAGTGCCTAATAAACGGCAGTGGGATTATCTTTATTCGATGGTCATTTGTTGTGTTCAAGGTGTGTGTAGCGCAGAAATTTTGCTTTTATTTAACAATAGACAATGCTGAGACATTTAAGACATTATATTTCCTAACTCGTTATTGAATATATATTACAATCTACCTGTGGAGTTAATTTAGCAATTTGTAAATGTATGCTCCTATTAAAAAAAAAAACAACTATATAACCCCCAAGTCCTCTATCTTCACAAATCCTTCTAGTCTTTAAATATTACAATGAATTTTTGAGATTTTTCGCGTTTTGGGTTATACATACTTTTTACTTTCACTTACTATATTTAGTAAGTAAAAGTATTGCCATCGTGAAAATATTCGAATTCCAGTATTCAACGGAAATACACGTTTTAGGGTCCCCTGAGTCCAAATAACCAAGTCCCGCTTAAAGGTCTGTGTGTGTGTGGTAACTTCCGGGCAGAAACGAATAGTCCTATGAAACTGAAATTTCATATTTAAGAGAACTATTCGCCCGAGGCATTACAAAACCTTTTTCATCAAAATGAGGTTACCAGAAGAACCACTTTATACCATGCATTTTGCACTTTTTTTAAGATTTTCTCAAAAACGGTTCCGACGATTTTGATTAAACTCACTCGATGTGAAATCTATTGGTCTCTAATATCATTTAGGTTCCATTTGGATTAAAATGGTCTGACAGGGCTTAAATACCGATATTTTAAATTTTCTTTCTCTAAAGTACCTTTAATTTTGTTGATTCTATAAAAATAACTATATCATCTTGTTACCACTGATGAAAAACAGGTAAATATATAAATTAAATGAATTTGATACCCAACTAAAGGAGAAAACAGAAAAAAATATTTTTTTAATGCAATTTTTCGTTTTTGAACATAAGATCAGTAATATACATGTATACCCTTGGAATGCTAAAGATTTTAGAAAAAATATTATCTCATACACAAGCTTTTCAAAGTTAATAGAGAGTGATGAAATGAACATAAAACTAACTGATTATTTTAGATAATAATATAACAGATTTTATAATAAAACAAATGTTTCTATATAAATTCTATATAATTATTTCTTTAATAGTTTCACCTATTTTTATCTCTGTTTTTTGAAAATTCTTTCATTGATTTTAAAAATTGAGGTAAGTGAAAGTCGTGTGTAGCCTGCACCAGATTTTTTGTATTATTTTTCCCATATTCTGGGACTTTAAACGTAGAATGTAGAAAAGTTTTAGATATTGGCCACTGTGCGCTCGCCAATCGAATCAAAAAAAGATTTAGTTTTTATTGTTTTTTCTTATAACTTTTTTTCCGTAATCTGGGATCCCAAAAGTTAAGTATGGACAAGTTTTAGAATTTCTTCTCGGTCATATTTTCCACTGGGCGCCGGCGCCGATTTTCAATGTCTGCTCTATCAGTGGCACTAGAATTGATGCCGCGTTTCACCGATTATTGTCTGTTGAGACCTGTATATCAGTTGTACGTTTTCTAACAGTGTAGTATTTTGCAATTTGTGTAACTCTTAAGGACTTCTTATCCTAGCCTCAGACTTTTGCCAGGAAGTATAACTCTAAAGACACTTAAAATGTTTTTCTTAAATTTTCGCCCTCATAAATAATAGATAACATGCATATTTAAATAAATACCGGTGGTACACGCTGCCCGATAAGACAGACGATTACGGGCCACCGGTGACTGTGAAGGTGTATCCAATAACTTCCTAATTTTCCAGATGTATTTTTTTAATTGTTCCTTAAAATTACCTGGAAAGCCATTTCTCCATAATCCCATTAATGAGCACTAAACTTCCAATACAAGAAGTTCCAAAACACCCCCACACCATGACACCTCCGTGTTTAAATCTTGGGGTTAAATTCTTAGTTTTGAAATCTTAGGTTGATTTACTCCACAATTTTGACCTTCCATCTGGCCTAAAAATATTAAATTTGGATTAGTCAGAGAAAAATACCCTTTCTACGGAATTGTTGGGTTTATTTAAAAGCTCCATAGCAAACTACAGCCGCTTCTTCAAAAAAAAAAAAAAAAAAAAATTTCTATCACAGTTTTTAATTAATTTTTAGCAAAAATAAGCCACTTATTCAAAATAATGAAATTGAAAAAAAAAAACTTAAATAAAAACATATACATTTTTTGGAGGGTTTACCCTTTTTTAATTGTTTCTTACTTGTTACCGTAAAATGAGGATATTGTAACTAGTTATTAAGCTTTTTATCGTCGTCAGTTACACAGGTAGTTTGTGAGTCCGTACTTTTCTTTCATATAATTAATCGTATTAGTTTCGAAGTAAGTCCTAGGATTTTAAAAGGAAGTAAGAGATCCTTAGCTACCCCGTCCTTCGGTGGGGACGTAAACTGGAGGCCCCGAGCCATTGCGATGTCAGGTACTCGTTAATGATCCCCATCCTAATTAAACCTGAATTGGCAAAATTTAGAAATCGTCCGATTAGCCACAGTTGCATAAAGGGATATTATAGTTTTTTTCACTATTTAAGTATAATAATATTCAGTTAGATTAAAAATAATGTACATTACTAAAAACAACATCAATATGCATTAATAAGCTTTAATGAGACTTAAAAATAGATATTTGTATTATAAATACGAATATTTTAAGAGTATGACCTACTCTATGACTGAATATGTATAAGTTTTCAGAGTTATGTATCTCTAAAAAACTATTTCCAATAGATAACTTTAGCACTCCAGTGAAATTGTGTCTCCTTTATCATTAATCTAAACAGAAAGCTTTCAGTATGAATGACATACCAAAGCAATTTATTTTGATGTTAACAACAAACAAGATGCAAATAATCCCATCTGATAAAGTGCCGTGTAAACTCAATGCGTTTTCTTAACGGTCCTAATGACGGCTAAACAGTTAAATTATCTGATCCATTTCATTTAATGGCGGACCAGTCTATAATATAAACTAAATATTATCGAAAAAACAAATCAATATCGATATCAAATCTCAAAAACGGATTTCGTTAACTCCGAAAACACATTTTATTAAGCATCAGGAAAAACGCTATAGTATCAGTGTAAATTCGAGATAGGTAGAACTTTTTGTTTTGATTTCTACATCATAGATGCAAAGTAATAACTTTTACATGGTATAACTTTATACGTATATATATATATATATATATATATATATATATATATATATATATATATATATTATATATATATATATGTATATATATATAAAATTAATTAGTTCTCGGCTGTTAATAATCCACGAATCTTGAGGTTCAGTAAATAAATAAGCAATTTTGTTTAGGTTGCGTTTCGAGAATTTATTGTTCTCATATAATCATGTCCCAACAGTCGAAACAAAATACGAGTATTAAATATCAAACTTTGTATACAATAATTAATAGATGATGATATAGTTAGAGAGGCAGGCAACTTTTAATAAACATAAGAATGCATTGAACAATGGTTAGGTATACTGCAGTATATAGTTACATAGATAGCTCGATGAGAATTTACATTTTTTTGTTATATTATAAATACATATTAAAGAAATTATTACCTATTTACTTACAATTTGAGACAAAAGAGTGTCTAGCATAGACCTTTGTGGATACTAAAAACTTTAAAAGAATATTGAAAACAAAGATGCAAGGAATGGACCATTTCTTTATTTTTATTTTTTTTTTTTAGTGCTTTATAGCAGTATTACTATTATTATTGTTATTTAGACGTTTTGTTAATATGTGTTTATTAAATTTGCACAACATATATTAAGATTTTACACATCTGATTTTTTGTTTATCGCTCTATACAAAAAAAAAAAATAATAAAAAAAAAATACCATTCACTGACAACAGTAATTTGTAAAATCTCTTCCTCTCGCTGAACTATTCCTTGCATCATTGTTCGAGTGTTCTTTCAGTTAATTTAAGTTTGTAGTATACACACAAGCTTATGTAAGGCGCTTAAATAAAAAAAAAAGAAAAATGTTTTAAAAAAAATTTATATTTATATTTTAATAAGGTAGGGGTTTAAAATAATAAAATCTTGAGAACTAAGTAATGTAGCTAAAATAAATCATTTATTGTATATTAACTAACTATATTGAAAGAAATTTAAAAGCGAATAAAGAAAATAATTTTTAAATAACAATGAAATCGCCAACTCAATAGACATCTAACGTTTCAAGCATTAAACTCAATTTAGAGGTGTCATAAAACCGAATTGGATTCGCAAAACCATAAACACACGTCTAAGTCGTAAATGAGACGTTAAGTACTGAAATTTACCTTAATCCTACAGTGTTACTTTGCTCTATAATAAAACGTATATTACTAAATGTATTATGTGGTTATATTGTATTATTCTAGTGTATTACCATATGTATTATATTATACATTATGTGACTGATTGTATACGGCCAAGGAAATGTTTTTACACAAATATATATATATATATATATATATAAATACCATCAACAATGCAGGGGAATCACTAATAAATTATCTGTCTTCGTATATATATATATAATGATAACACGATTTTGGTTCTCACAAACTTCTTCTAAGCCATTGGATGGTTACAAAGAAGAGTCACTTTATACTATCCGTTTAGCACCTTTTTATGATTTTCTCAAAACTGGCCATAACGATTTTGATTAAACATCCTATATGGATGAAAACAATTAATGGGCTTTAATATCATATAGGTTTCATTCTAATTCAATTAGTCTGACAGGGTTTAAATGCCGATATTTTCTTCCTCTAATTTTATAGAATTTATAAAAATGACAATATCACCTTTTTACCTCCGAGATGTTCATCAAAATCAGCTAACTAGAAGTGCCACTTTATACTATGTATTTTGCACCTTTTTACGATTTTCCTTAAAAGAATAGTATTATAGATGTATAATATACCGTTGGATAGCAAAAGATTTTATAAAAAAAATATTATCTAATATACGAAATTTTAAAGGTTAATAGTGATTGATGAAAAGCCGATAAAACTAACTGATTGCTGTTGATAAAAATTTAATAAATCATATAATAAACACATGTTTCTATTGAAATTAAAAATAATTAATTCGTTAACAATTTATTCGTATCTTTAAATGTTTTTAAAAATTCTTTAATTTATTTTAACAACGGAGGTAAGTGAAAGTCGTGTGTTGCGAGCACCAGATTTTTTTTTGGAAAGCTTATCCCATAAACGGGACTACTTTTGATTTAAATTTCATATGGGTTGTTACTTTATACACTGGTTATTTTTAAAAGCTAAAATGTATTAAGTAATTTGGTGTATGCTCATTTCTACTGGTGTGTCGTCGGAAATTCGACAGGATTAAATTAAGAAGTGGCATTAAGCAAAAATTAAAAGTGTTGCTAATTGACTGATTTCTAAGGAGTATGAATTATATTCATTTTACCGGAAACCTACATAAATTGACAAAAAATGTAATATTCGCGATCAAAGCAGCGTGTTACAGCTAGTTATATACATGTGATATATAAGATCTATATATCATAATAGAGACATATATTTTATTTATAATAGTTGTCTCATTTCCTAATATATAGACGCACAGGTGGACAGATAATATGGCAGTGACACAGAAATAGAAGCGAGAAAAGAACAAAGTAATTAGTGAGAGTTGGATCGCTGCCTACGAGGCTCGGGGAATTTCCGATATAGTTTGCGTTAGAGAACTTTCTCTAGGTCCGAAATAGATGAGACATATTCGAAGCTGGAAGGTATGGAGGTGTCGACGCAATTTATTTCAACCGGCAGATTAAAAAAAAACAACAACTAAAAACATGTCAGGAAAATAAAAAGAAAATTGGAAACGGAGAGCGGTCCGGTGACATCCAGCAATGGCACCACTAACAACGGTAGATATTTTGGTTTATACATCACACGTGCCGCTCAAAAGATTTGTAATTTATTTTTTCCCCTTGAGACAGAGTTACAGAAGCATATGCATAATACATACACATAATTTTCACTTATCTAATCCACCAATAAAGTTCTCAAATAGTTTTCAGACATTAAATGAAATCTCTTTTAAATACTTTTAATATTTGAATATAAATAAATTAATATTATTATATATTGGGTTGTTTCACATAAAATGTCCGTTTTTATAGTTTCTGAAATACATCATCATCATCATCATAATCATTCCCCCTTCTACCGCTGTTCGGTGTGAGGGTCCTGCTTATAGAGTCTAGTCCAGTTGTCTCTCTCCTGCACCAACTCTGCTCTCCTGTCCCAATTTATTCCTCGTTTCCTGAATGCTTCCTTTACACTATCCTCCCAGGAGATGCGCGGCCTTCCTCTGGGTCTTTTTCCTTCCGTGCGGGTCTCGTAGGTCTTCCTGGCATTTCTGTCTGGATCCATCCTAAGAAGATGTCCAAACCACCTCAGTTTTTGCTCCTCCAGTATGGTCTCTGCCGGTTTGACATCGAGATTAGCCCGTATGGTGGCGTTCCTTATTCTATCTCTTCTTGTTTTCCTCTCTATTTTTCGTAGATACCTCATTTCCATCGCTTGTATCTGACTCCTGTGTTTTGTGGTGAGGGTCCACGATTCTGAGGAGTACGATAGAATAGGGAGGAATGTCGATTTATAGACTGCCAGCTTGGTCCGCTTTGTCACTTCTCTTCTCCCAAGGAAACCTCGTCTGACCATACAGAACATCTTGCCTGCTGCTCCAATTCTTTGGGCCACTTCCTCGTCTATGTAGCCACTCTCATTGAGATGAGCTCCCAGATATTTAAAACTGTCAACCTGCTCTAATCTCTCTCCTCCAACCCGTATTACTCTCATTATCCTTCGGGGTTTCTTTCCAATACGCATGCATTTCGTCTTCCCCGGATTGATCTTCATATTTATTGCGGATAATTCCTCTTGGAGGACATTTATGTTGTGTTGGAGGTCTCGATCGTTGGCAGCCAGCAAGACAATGTCGTCAGCGAAGGCCATCAGGGAATATCTGGTAGGGTGCAAGTTCCTGTGCCCCAGCTGGAATTTCCTCATTATAGGCTTAGTTCTCCTTAGTGCCAAGTCCAGAACCATGATGAAGAGCAAAGGACTCAGGCTACAGCCCTTTCGGATACCCAGTGTAGTCTCAAATTCTTTTGAAATGTGATTTCTGGTCCTAATCACATTCCTCATCTTTTTATAGAGACTCATCACTGCCAAGGTTGTTCCACGGTCTACACCTCGCTCAGACAGTGCCCTCTCTATATCTTCTTTCTTCACTCTGTCAAAAGCCTTCTGGAGATTAACGAAACAGACGGAGAGCTCTTTGTCCTTCTCAACAGTCTTTTCTGTTATTTGTCTCATCGTGAAGATGAGATCCTGCGTGCTTCTCTGATTCCTAAAGCCATACTGTTCTTCTCCTAGTTGGCAATCTACTATTTTCCTCAATCTTGATTCTAGAATTCTAGAGTAGACTTTTGCCGGCACACTGAGGAGTGATATTCCCCTATGGTTACTGCACTCTCGATTGTCCCCCTTTTTGTGAATGGGCACAACTACCGCTATTTCCCAGTCTCTGGGAATCTCCTTCTTCTTCCAGATGAGATTTAAAAGATGGAGAAACATCTCCTGGCCTTTGCTGCCCATGTACTTGATCATTTCCGAGGTGATTTCATCAAGTCCAGCTGCCTTGCCAAGTCTTATCTTTTCGATTGCATCTTGGAGCTCTTCTTCGCTGATGTAGTCTTCCTCATCCCAAACGTCCTCTGCATCGTTCAGAGTTACGCACGCCTCAACGTCTCTCCCCTCTAACAGATCTTTAAAATATTCTCTCCATCTTTCCATGATGCACTCCTCTTGCCAAATGATGTTCCCGTTTTTATCTCTTATTCCTTTCAGGGTAGTTGGCCGGTCCTCCCTCATTCCTTTGAGCACTCGGTAAAAGATTTTCTGGTTTTCCCTTGCATTTTCTTCCAGCTTCCGACCAAAATCCTCCCAGGATCTTCTCTTCTCCTGAATTACTAATAATTTGGCTTCCCTTCTCCGAGTTTTGTATGTCTGGTAAGCTGTTGGGGTTTTTTGACTGAGGTAATTCTTCCAAGCTGTCTTCTTTTCTTGGATCGCCTTTTTCACGTCCTCATTCCACCAATCTGTTCTCTTAAGACCGGGTCCAATGCTTTTCTCTCCGCAGACCAATTTCGATGCATCTAGGACGATTTTTCTAAAAGCTGCCCAGCTCTTCTCTATGTCGTCGTTGTCCCAGGGTCTGTTACAGTCTAGTGACATTCTTTCAATTTCCTCTTGGTAATATGCAGCCATTTCCTCTTCTTTTAAGCGGTAAGATTTGATTATTCTTTTCTTAGGATTCCTGTGTTTCTTTTTGGTTTTCACTTCCTTCCAGAGCCTGTTTACCAGTAGTAGATAATGGTCACTTCCGATTTCATAGCCCCTTTTGACTCTCGCATCACACAGGTCCCTGACATCTTCTCTCTTCACCAGAACATAGTCTATTAAGGATCTTTCATTTCTGCTCGGTTCCTCTCTGGTGTATCTATGCTTTTCTTTATGTGGGAACAGTGTATTAGCTATTGTTAGGTCGTTTGCCACACAGAAATTTAGGATTCTCTCTCCATTGTCGTTTAGAAAGCTTTCTCCATATCTTCCTAACGTTCCATACCACTTCTCATGTTCGCAGCCAACTCGGCCGTTCAGGTCTCCCAAGACCGTAGGTGTGCCCTCGCAGTCATCCAATTCCTTTTGAAGGGAATTAAAAAAGGAATCCTTTTCTTCCATTCTTGCATTCTCGTTAGGTCCGTAGGCGACAATGTATGAATGAATCTTTTCTCCCTCCACAATGTCCAATACCATGATTCGGTCGTTCACGAATTTCCATGCCTTTATTACTGAAGCAAGGTCATTATGGAACAAGAACCCGACTCCACCAGCTGCTCTTTCATTCCTGTTAACCCCCGAATATAATAGTGTGTAGTCTTGGATTTTAAATTCTCCCTTTCCTTTCTTTTTGGTCTCGGTCATTCCAAGCAGATCCACTCTTGCCCTCTTAACTTCTTCCACAAGCTCATTCTCCTTTCCTGTTAGGCCTCGAATGTTCCAGGTAGCAATTCGAAAAATCCGTTTACCACGCCGTGTCGCATTCCGCAAAATCAGTCCAGCTCTATTCGTTCTATTCTCTGTAATGTTTTAGGGTTTAAGGAGAAGCAGGGTATCAGCCCGATTCTCCCGAGTCAGGTAGAGGGGCTGCCTCTTCGGAGCACCCTGACTTACTCCCCGTCCGGGGCGGCTACCTAGGTTAGGTGATCCTAGGGTATGTACTGACTGTGACCTTATGTTAGTATAAGTGATTTGTGTACTGTTCTGAGTGTATTAGTGCAGTATACTGAACTCGGGAACCGGAGGGACGTTAATCCCCACTAGCTTTGCACTAAACTAGTCCCTGCGGAAAGTTTCTGAAATACATAAAGGATTTTGCAGGTCTCTGTTGTTTTCTTCCGCCTGATTACATATTTAAAGTAAACAGTTACTAATCCTCTACCTTTGTATTATAAACATTAGCTTCCCAATAAAATACCCACTATTTAGTATACCTCCAAATATGAACATGGAAACACGCGATTTTTTAGTAATATTTTTGTACGAGTTTAAACTCGGCCATTCAGCAGCTGAGGCCGCTAGAAATATTTGCAAGGCGTTTGGGGAAGGGAGTGTTAATGAACGGACCATTCGCCGTTGGTTTGCTAACTTTTCAGCTGGGGATACCGACTTGGAAAACTTGCCTCGAGAAAGACCTCCGTATTAGACAACGATGTCCTCAAACATAGAGTAGAAGGAAACTTCTAAACCAAACAGTTAAAGGATTCAAAACATACCGTGCAAAAATTGAAAGAACTGGAATACGAAGTTCTTCCGCACCCACCATATTCTCCCGACTTGTCTCCAACAGATTACCACCTGTTGAGGAATTTAGACAACTTCGTCAAAGGAGAACTTTTTGAAAATGATGATAAAATGAAAAGTGTGTTTTCAGATTTTGTTTCTCTTAAAGCTTAGAGTGCTTCAGTTCGGGGATAAAAATGTTGGTGTCACGTTGGGAAAAATGTGTAGAAAAAGAAGGTAAATACTTCGAATAAAATTATCTTGTTTTCTTATATCGTATTTTTAATAAAAATCCTTTAACTTGAAAATGGACATTTCATGTGACACAACCCAATACAATTACTCAAATTTGTAAAATGTTCTAAATCTCTAGAAAATTATTAATTAGTTTCCTTTGTTGATCACTTTCTTAAAAAAAAAATCTGTTAATTACCTAATTTTTTTTAAACGTTTCGGGATTCAACATTTCCCCCTTTAGCCTTCACCTACCTCATTAACCCTTTCAGTCCCGGACGAAGATATTTCGTCGTTTGCTTCACTTGCCAAAAGTACCAACGACGATTATCGTCGTGCGTGTGATAGATAGCGCCTTATTCGTCGCATTGCGAGAAAACTTTATCTCTAAATAAATTTATAAATAATCAAATTTCGTTTACAAAGAATTTGTAAACCGGTTTGGGACAGGAATTTTACACATTATATACGGGAGTGAGCAAAGACTCTACGCTAGAGCGATAAGATATTTAGTAACATGTATAATTTCCTTTTACTGTATCTAGATACATTTTAAAGCTGTTTCTGTTAATAGATAATGTTTTTAAAGTGCTATCACTGATTTGATATTCCTCTTGGTGGTGGGGATCACTTCAATCTTGACACTTCTTGTCTTTAGCTAATCTTAATCTACCTTAGACACTATGTTGCCACCTCTGAGGAGCTGGTGGAACCTTAAGCCTACTAAAAATTGGATTTGAAGGCACTTCTAAAGAATTATAAAATTATGTCTTCTTTTCGCAAGGAATTCTGTTACTTTAGGGATATTAAATAGCAAATGAAGTCTTTCTGCCTTTTCTTTTTCGAAGGTAGTTCTTCTAGCAATTTTCTTTGAAACCCCATTTTGGAATTGCTGTAGCTTCTTTCTTGAATTTTCTGAACAATGGGTTAGTAACGGTGCTCCGTATAATAGAGAAGGTCTGATCACAATTTTGTAAATTAGAAGTTTCAATCTGAAACTTAGATTCAAAGTTTTAAAGAGGTGGTTAAATTTGTAGGTTTTCTGTCTTACTTTTGATAATTTGGTAAGGATATGAATATTAAATTTCAAATGTCTGTCAAGTTTCATACCCAAATATATGATGTTTCTAGATATTTTCAATTGTGAATTTTCAATTTGAAGTTTAGTCGGCAGTTTCTTCTTATTTTTTTGAAAAGAAAATATAATGCAGTCAATTTTAGATGGGTTTATTTGGATGTTTAAGGTATTCAGATGGTTCTTTATGATCTCACAAGGGCCAGCGTCGAACTGTTTATCATAGTTATTTGAGAGTTCGTATGCCATGTAGTTCGTCATTTATCGCAGCTTAGTTATTTATAATTGTTTTATTCATATTGTTTTCAATTGATATTGGAGAATCATTATCATTGCTTTAGTCTCCATTTCGTCCCTTGTAAACTACGTGGCATTTTTAATTATGTAAACATCATTTGTAGTTCGATTTTTATTAGCGTTTTTATTTAAAACGTTGTACATTTGTCTAAATTTAGGGGAAGGGGCGGTGTTGAAATATTGACCACTATCCTTCTTCCCTATAATAGATGCTGGTTCAAAAATTGGTTATAAGTTTACTAATTTTACTTATAATTAAAGTGATTAAAAGAAAAAAAAGGCCAAAATTATTGTTATACACTTTTAATATAATAAAGATAACATAAATTGAAACTCCTAATTCCAGGCCTTGCTGAGTTGGCTTCAATGTCAATGGTTGCAGTAACAAAAAAATGCACAGTGCACTATAATGAGGTCTTGCTGGGGCAAAGACTGGGCGAGAAGAGAGATAAGCGGCTGAGGCGCGCGTGGAGGGAACGCTAATTCTATCGCTTTTATACACTTATGGTATTATAGCTGTATACAGCAACACAACATTGCCCAAAACAAGTCTCTTATATAAATATAAACTAAAAATATAAAATTTTAAAAGATGGGCTTGAACAAGAAAAAATTCTAACTTTGAGGAAGAAAAATCCAGCTCGCCCACAGGGACACTACATAGTTGGGAATTATAGGTTTGAATGTGTCAACAGTTTTAAATACTTAGGATCGATGATCAATGCTGCCTTGGATGAGGAATAAGAAATAAGGCACAGGATGAACACAGCAAATCGTTCCAATTTCAGCCTATCCAAACTTTTTATAATTAGACTGCTCAGTCGAACAACCAAGATCAGACTGTTTAGAACGCTCGTCCGACCCGTGTGAACATATGTATGTGAAACCTGGACTTTGAGCAAAGGATCAGCTGAACCCATTGACAGATTCGAAAGAAAGCTTCTCAGGCGTATTTACGGGCCTGTAGAGGATAATAGTGTATTTCGACTTCGAAAAAACACAGAATTGTACACACTTTATAATGAGCTGAGTGTTTCCCAGTTTGTAAGGGTGTAGCGGATTAGGTGGTTGGGCCACATAATCAGAATGGGTGAAGAAAGGAGAGTGAGAAAACTGTATTATGGAAAGCCCGGCGGAAGAAGGCCTCGTGGAAGACCGAAGGGGAAGTGGAAGGACAGCGTCTCCGAGGATTTGAAGAAAGCGGAAATATCTGTGAGGGAGGACTGGGGAAGAGCAGTTGAGCTGACCAGGGATCGCATTATGCGTCTGTCGCGCTGATAATAAATAATGAATGTAATACTAAATATTTAAAAAAATATAATGTTTTTAAAAATTTGTAATTGTATTATATAATAGTATAATCAGAATTTCTTTTAATAAACAAGATGCATGAAATAGACTTCTAGAGATGCTATCCGTTTACAGCACTTCTGTAAGCATTCTAAGGCCATGGAGGATTATCAGGAATAAAAACGGAAACAAGGATTAAAACTAGTGGGTCAGATTGGCAATATGGCCATTCATGAATGTATTATTACCTGATTCCTGGCAAATCAGCAACCTAACAAGCATTAAGGTCACTATGGATGAGTTTATTCGTGACGAAGTAAAGGAGCGCTCAGAATTTTACGAAGGATTTTCGAATTGTAAGGATTGGAAACGGAAATAATTCATTGTTTGTGTAAAACCCCAAAGAACAACTTCGTAAGTCCAGATTGGTCTTTTGAAAGTCATAAAGATGAGCTAAATTGAAGACAAGAGCGTCTGTCTGGTAAGTGTTGAAGTAACCAGAAGCGGCGAGCAGTTTACTGGAGGGGGGACCTACAGTTACATTGTCCAACCTTATTAATTTATATATAAAGTGGGCTGTACAATGAATATTGGTGCTTAAAGGTTCGTAAACTTCGATTTTCTTTAGTTTATCGTATCTAGTTTTTTTACCCTAAAATAAGTGTTAATAATGTAAATATTAATAATTACCAAATATACAGCCAGAAGAGGGTTATATAATCTTTAAGGCTTTCTGAGAAGTAAATAAAAATGGTATGAAGAAAATTTAACGGAATATATAAGATAATACTTTTTTTTCCTAAAATGTTTTGGATTTCAATGGTTTAATATTTCTCCTTTTATTTTCTAGGTAAGCGAGTAATTAAATTATAATTTTTGTTTTGTTACAATTGAAATGAGAAATTTTTGCCTTTTTGAAGTAGACATAATATTATTAACTCAATTATATAGCTTTTTGATAAAGTAGAAACATTAAAATATCTGGGGTTCTTCTTTTTTTCTCGGTTTAAAGCTCAGAAAGTAATTCTTTTGTACCCCTAAATTCTTTAGTTTGATTCAAATTGAAGTTTTTTAAAGCATTTAGTCATAATTGTTAACAAATATTAATTTGTTATTAGTATCATTTCTTATGAGATCACCTTGAATTAATGAATAATCTGTTGCATATAAAATACAATAATTACTGCAGAGATGATTATGATGAGATGACTAAAATGTGAAAATTAATCAAATTGTAGTTGGGATGCGAAACAAAACAATGCGAAAATTGTTGAAACTTGAGAAAAAACTTAAGGAGCATTTGTGTTGTCAATTAATAAGACACTTAAAGTGTACAATTTATAAGCAAATACAATTATATATATAATAATATTAGCCACAGTTCTTTATTATACCGTTGTATAACCGATGTTCAAAGCAATACGAACAGGCACTCCTTTTGGTTTATTATTTTCAATAAATATTTTTGAGGGCTTACGTTTCAAGATGGGTAGAACCCAAATAATGAATATAAAAAATCCGATTGTCCACCGTCCGCGACATTTTTCCGAAACTGCTGGACCAATATTTTGGAAATTCGCCACATAAATACTAGGGCATGCAACGATGATCCTCACGCCTAGACGTTTATATCTGCTGGTTATTTTTATAATTGCGGCCGATTAAAAGCGAATTAACTCAATAACTCAGTTGTTTTTGAAGATGAAGAAAAAATTTGTATTAAAAAAAGAGGGATTAATTTATTTTTTTATTTATTTATAGTAATTTACAACTGTATTAAAGAACACAGTAAGTAAATATGAGGAATGAAAAAAAAAAGTCATGAAAATGTCTTGAGAAAGAACTACCCAGTGGTAGCACTTCACTAACTATTTTAACACAGTAGGTCCCGTGGCCACCTTTTTTTCTGTCGCCTTGAAGGGTTATCAGGGATATCTAAGGAAGATAAATTACGGACAAGTGGATTTGTATGAGCAGGGAGTTTAGAATGAAAAGAGGAGTATCTATCAGGGGCTATGTCTGCAACAAATGGGATGTTAAGGTCATTATGAAGGAGTTGATTTGTGACAAAATAAGGAGCATTCAGGATTTTGCGAAGGATTGTAAGGACTGGATGCGGGAGGAATTAGATAGTTTTGTAGAGCCCTAAAGCTCTATTCCATACGTCCAAATAGTTCTGATAATAGTGATGTAAATCAGTCTTTTGTAATATAATGGAAGTTTTGAACGTTTGTCTAGTAAGTGTTGTAGTAATCGATATCTTAGAGCAGTTTCTTGTCGTTTCAGTCTTGTGTGAGGATGAGGGATTAATTAAAAAAAAGAGGAATTAATTAAAAAAATATATAAAAAAATAATTAAAATTTTCCCCTTAAATACGTCCATAACTTGGTTATTTTAGAAGATAGAGAAAAATATATAGATTATATTAGAGAGTTTTAGAATCAGTAAAGCGCGATAAACAAAAATAAAAACAAAAAGAAAAAAGGATAAAAATTTAAACCTAGGCTATATATACGTCCATAACTCATAACTAAATTTTCAATTAAAAATAAGCAGCGTGGATAGAGTGGGCGTGGATAAAAAGAGAAGGTCCTGGGTTCGAATCCCGGTTGTGACGGAATATTATTTATTCTGTTATTTGAGCCGGGGCCAATCCTGGGGTATGGGACCCTACCAGGGGCAAACCCAGCCTCTATAAAGTGGGTACCCAAAAATGGGGAAAAAACATGGCGGCTGAGCGTGATCTTGGCCGAATCAAGTCATTGCACGGCCGTTGGCTTTGAATCAGTACGAATCTCTATATGTACTGAGCCCAAGACTCTTCATGGGTTGTAGTGGCACAGTTTTTTTAAAATAAAAGATCTTTGAAATTGGTCTAGAACTAGCAGAGATATAGCGTTTTGAAATTAGTTGTGGTTACCATTTTCCTTTGAATTGTTTATTGCTTTTCACATTAGTTAATTGCCTATCAACAACTACACAGACAGTAATACTATGATATTGTTATTTTTAATAATAAAACCATTGTGTGATAATTTTCAGTGTTTTTTGGCTTCTGCCTATAGGGATCCTGACAGGCGGGGGCATACTTCTAAATGCGCTGCATATATTTTAGACTTCGTATATATTTGTTTCGGAATATATAACAAAACATTTTTTTTTTCCATCCGAGAAACCTAAACAAAGAATACTGCAGTTACATTCCATTAGAAAAGAGAAAAGTGGGACAGGCCGTATCAGATTGTACATGGCCAAGAAGTTTGTTGCCGACAAACCAGATCTCTTGATAGTTCTCCTTTTGTTATCATGTCTAAGTTGTCACTGGACCAGCCATTTCGTCCCCACTCTCTCTTCCAGCAAATGTATCTACACAAATCTAAATATAGATTTGCATATTTCACCAACGTCCGCTCTCATTAAACTTTATTGACAAACAAGCTAATTATACTTAAAAATCCCAACAATATTTTATTTTACAAATTAAATAATTCAAAATGACATTCCTTGATAACGAAATATTTTACAACTGACCTTTATAAATAAAGAAAGCCTTATTTTTGTAAAATGCGTGGTATACGTATAGATCAATAGTCCATTGTTTTCTGGGCTCCGAATTCGAATCCCAGGCAATATAACTGTTAATTATGTTATTTCAAACGTGGTGCAACACCCTCCTGGGTCACATCCAGGATTTATTAATCATGTATCGAAAATTTACGTTAAAAACCTGGTAGCTGATCTTAACATTATCATAACCACCTACTTGAACAACCGTTAGACTAAAAACAGTACGAAAGCCAGTAAGTATTGAGCCCTTCATAAGTTGTAGAGGTAAACATTTCTTTTGCATTTTATTTGATATATTATTTTTTTAATAAAATTGTCATAAAACCTTATATAGAAGTCGTATATAGAGGTTTTCTTCAATTGAGTCCCAATGCATCGACGATTTACCTTAAGATTTTGAATTTAAAAATTGACTCCCAAAGTAAAAGAAAATTTTGATAAAATGTGCTAGCAAATTAATTAGGAAAATAATTAATAAATGGAGCGTCAAAAAAATTATTTTTGTTGATTCATATATTGCGATCGTGAAAATTTTCTCAGAGTCCAAATAACCAAATTCCGCAAAAAGGTCTGTGTATGTGTGTGTGTTTGTGTGTGTGTCTGTGTGTGTGTGGTAACTCCCGGGCAAAAACGGTAAATCCTATGAAACTGAAATTTCATACCTTTTTCATTTTTTTCATACCACAAAACCTTTTTCATCAAAATGGGCTTACCAGAAGAGCCACTTTATACCATGCTTTTTTTTACATTTTTTCGATTTTCTCGAAAACGGTTCCGACCATTTTGTTTAAACTCGCTATATCGCTGTAAAATTTAATGGGCTTAAATATGGTTTAGGTTTTATTTGGATTAAAATGGTCTGACAGGGCTTAAATGCCGATATCTTAAATTTTCTATCTCTAAAATACCTTTAATTTTGTTGATTCTATAAAAATAACTACATTATCATGTTACCACTGATAAAAAACAGGTAAATATATAAATTGAATGAATTCTATACCAAACTAAAGGAGAAAACAGAAAACATATTTTTTAATGCAATTTTTTGTTTTTGAACATAAGATCAGTAATATACATGTAAGATATACTGTTGGAAAGCTTAAGATTTTAGAAGAAATATTATCTCATAAACACGCTTTTAAAAGTTAGTAGAGAGTGATGAAATTCCAATAAATCTAAGTGATTATTTTAGATAATAATATAATAGATTTTTTAATAAAACACATGTTTCTATAGAAATTTCATTTAATTAATTCTTAAGGGTTTCACTCATTTTTATCTCTAACTGTATTTGAAAATTCTATAATTGATTCTAAAAACGGAGGTAAGTGAAAGTCGTGTGTTGCCCACATAAGTTTTTTTTTTTTTTTTTTTAAGTAAGAAGTTAAAAAAAAATGTTGAGCAGTAGGACTCCTTCACTAAACCGTATTTTCAATAACATAAAATATTTTTTAAAAAGCTACGATTGGTTAATTAAACATCTCTAGCTAAATTAGGGTTAGTGGAGATGCTCAAAATTTAAAACGGGTATGAAACTTGATGAAGTAACACTAATATTCACATTAGACTTGATGATATAAATAGTTCTTATTTGGGAGTGATTAAGCCCAAAGAGAGCTATCTGTGAATGTTCATGAGTAACAGAGAAAATAGACTATGCATCTTACATCTCATATACTGTCTGAGGTCACTTGTGGTGTAGTGGTTAGCATAACAGCCTTTTATCAGGAAGGTCGTGTGTGTCGAAACCTGCAAGTGGTCCCAGAATTTTCAAGGGAGAAAAAAATCCTTGCTTATGATGTCCTTCGTAAGGAACGTAATATGGTGGTTCTGAGCCTGAGTGATGACAGCTCCTAAAAGATACATATCGTCACATATAACATAACGTGGCGTTAAATGAATAAACTAACAATATATCATACATCGTGTTTTCCGGTTTATAATACTGCTAGAAATACACAGATCATTACATCGTCCAGCTGTAATTCTGCTGAAAAATTAATAAATATATTAGGATTAATGTTAAGTTGATCCGGATGTACGAAAATCCAATACCGGGATGGTTGTAACCCCCTTTAAGCTAGGATGACCTAAGCATCTTTTTTTCTATTCCCCCTCGGAAATGACTACCAGAGCTTAAGGGCAGAGGTTCTCAGGTCCTAAAGGGAACCCTATCGATCTTGGCCCAGTCCAATCCTAACCTTACTCCTGTCATCTAAGCCCTTCCAGGCTCTCAAAAGATAGGCTCATTTTTTTTTTTTTCCACTCATGAACACCGTTATTTTCTTTAAATAAATCCCCTACAAGAAATAAACTCTAAAAAGAAGCCTAGTCCGAGCAACACAGACTTTCACTTACCTTCGTTGTTAAAATCAATTTAAGATTTTCTAAATACATTTAAAATGAACAAGAAAAATGTTAAGAAATTCATTAAATTGGTTTCGAATAGAAACACGTGTTTGATTGAATCATATATTATACTATTATCTACGATAATAAGTTTGTTTTATCGGCTTTAATCACTCTCCGTTAACTTTTACAACGTTGTTTATAAGATAGTATTTTTTGTGAAATCTTTAGCTCTCCAACGCTATGCACCGATATTACTGTCTCTATGTTCAAAAACATAAAAAATTCATTAAATTTATAGTTTCCCATATTTTGTTTACTTGTTTATCAAATTCGATCAACTTGTATATTTAGCTGTTTTTTAGCAACGCTAATTAGATGATATGGTTATTTTTTATGCAATATACAAAATCGAAGGTACGTTAGAGAAAGAAAATATAAAATACTGTCATTTAAGTGCTGTCAGACTATTTTATTAAGAATGAAACCTACACGATATTAACGCCATTGAGTCTTACATCAACATAGTGGGAGTTAAAAAAAAAATCATTAGAGCCGTTTTTGAGAAAATCCTAACAGGACCTAAAATGGTATTCTGTTGCTTTTCTGGTTTACCCATTTTGCTGAAAAGGTTGCTGTAACATCTAAGAGATTTACGTTTTGAGCTTAAGGAATAAGTAGTAAAAAAGTAACTAACTTATTTTTTTTAGATTTATCTTAGCCTACTGGTTCCCAACAAAGTATTTTCAAAAAAAGAAGCGATGTTTCTTGCTGTTGAAAACGTTCTCTGCGTAACTAGAATAAACCGTTAAACATACGAATAAATTTTCTTCATTTAGTGTTAGTGAACACTGTTATGTATTGAGAATACTGAGGGGTGGAAATTCATTATTGAATAAATATTATATTAATTAAATAAATATTGATAAGCCCAGGTCGACAAAAGTTCAAAGGGCGTTTACCTGCCCCCCTTGGATTCTCCAATGGACCACTCCCCGCGACACCCTGGGAAGCTTCCTAGACCCCCAGCGGCAGCCGACAAGAGTATTAGGCCTGGCCTAGAGATAGGCACGCTTATGATAAAGGTTTACAAAGGCTGAATCTTTGCACTTTCGGTATCTGCCCTGTCAGAGGTGACGAGTATGAGAAAGAATATTCGAAAAGGCCAATCGAGTTCCATCTATAAGAGGAGGAGCGGTCCGTCAGGGGTCAGAGAGCAGTCGGAGGATGAATTCCAGAAGGGGCGCCTAAGACTGATTCCACCTTCGCTACCAGTTTTGTATTTTTAAGGTATTTCTTTATTGTAATATTGTTTTGCAAGGTTAACTCCCTCAGTATTTCCAGGCATAATTTAAATAAATTGTATATGAATAAGGAAATAATAATAATGTCTTTATTCAAACTTGTTTACTTTAATATCCCCCTACATGCCACCTGCTGGGATCGGTAAACACGATATCTTTAGAAAAAAGATCCAAGGGTTTCATTAAATAAAGTCCATATATTGATCAGATATATTAATTAATCTAGTTTTGGATGGTACCCCTGCCTTAGAAAAGAAGCCGGTCAAAAACATAGCAATAAACACCTAATATAGTGCCGTGCAATTAAGTAACACCCTGTAGATATATCAAATTTATCATATCTATGCTAATATTATAAAGCTGAAGAGTTTGATTGTTTGTTTGAACACGCTAATCTCAAAAACTACTAATTCGAATTGAAAAATTCTTTTTGTATTAGATCGTCCATTTCTTGAGGAAGGCTTTAGGCTATATAACATCATGCTGCGACCAATAGGAGTAAAATATCAGTAGAGAATCTGAAAAAAGGGGTTAAATTAACCTCGCGTCCTACTGATTAGAAATGATTTACCTTTTAATTTTAAAATAATTCAATTTCCCGTTATATTTTGCCGTAACAATTTTTAGTTTTCGACGGCAAGTCTACATCCCACCTGAGGAAGCTGCCATCATCTCTACTAATAGAGCAAGACAATGTTTGTTACCGAATTTTTCTTGCTGAAGATATTTTAACCTGTTTTATATGTAAACAACCTGGTCACGTATCTACTGATTGCCCGGAGGGGGAAAATAATAATATTCAAGAACATCAAAGTAGTGAAAATAGATTCAATAATGTAAGTCCCAACCAAAACAATAATAGTTAACAAATAAATGCCAGCCATTCCCTATTAGATACACCTAACCATGCGATCCCCAATAGTGTAACAGTACAGCCAACCCTAACCGGTTGCCATGACAACACTTCAGCAACCATAGCCGAAATCAAAGAAGACAAACCGAAGCAAGGCCAACCAGGTAACCATGGCAACTCAATTTATAGCAAAAATATTGAAAATAAACGCTTCAAAGATGCGGTTTTAAATGTGGACAACAATTTAATATTAATACCGACGTCTGTTTCAGGCGTCAAACGATGCCACTTAAGTCCTCCCCCTTCCTCTATACCCACTATGGAGCTTAACTTAACAATAGGTCCCCAAGTAGAAGGTGAAAACATAATAAATAAGTTGGACCCACAAGACAACTCTGACCGGAACCCTTGACTGTGAGCCCATCAATTAGTGAAAAACTAGAACAACACTTTAAGTGAAATCTGAGTACAGTGAAATTTGTGTTTTTTTTTTTTTTATATAAGACATATGTGAACAACAATTACGTACAATTATTAACCTTTGTAATGTACTTGTGAAACCAAAAATTTATGTAGTATGCTAATGACCCATTAAGGGTAGATGCATTTATATAAATTAATAAATCATATGGGCAAACATTTAAACAAATAGGAATCGATTTACGTCAAGACGGCTTTTCACACGGCCACTACACGTAACATCGTCAAGATGGGGTTGCGGAGAAAATCAGTACGTTCTTCTGGCACAAGTAAATAAAACTAAAATTATCATCTACGCAGATGTACTTTAAAATTTCTCATTTTAAAAAGTTCTTAATATCGATCATAATAACAGAAATTGACGCAATTGAAGTAGCGGTCAACAGCTCGTGTATTGATAGTACAGTAGTAAATATCAACAAACATATTAATGAAAGAAAAGTTAAAAGTTCCAACCAACATTGAGATTGTATTAAAGATCCCTGGGCAAAGCTGGACTTAAGCTCACAGAGTAGTAAATATTTACGACGCCTTTCAAAGGAGCTTCACACTTATTTATCGCTTCGTCATAACAGAGGATATTAAAGGGACAGGGATTTTGAGGAGGGAACAGCGGATCCTTTGTATCCTTTAGGAAGGGTATTAGCCAGGGCCAGGCTGAGTGATAGCCGTCCTCTACATCATCCTCCGGGAAATGGACCCCGCGGACAATGGGTCACTGCCCTATCTTAACGACCCTCATGGTCCATTCATCACGTGTTCCTCGGACCTTCCTGATTGACCATCGATGGTACCAGCCAGCGAGACCAGATAAGGGAGGCTTCAGACGGTAGTTTTAAACAGAATTTTAATTTATAAAAACAAAGGCCTGGGATAGCGGTGTAGGATACGTATAAATATACTAAACTCACGCAGTGAAAATCCTATAAAAAATCTGTACAGCGCAAAACACGACTATCACTGACCTTTGTTGCTAAGATTAATTTAAGAACATTCACATACCTATACATGAAGTATATATTGCGATCGTAAAAATGTTCGTATTCGAGTTTTAAACAATTATAGAATGAGATTGATTCATGAGTATATTATTGTAATTGTTAATAATTAATATAACATTTCCTCTACTGAAGAGGATAATACTCTCTACCTCCGAAAGGCGTCAGGGACTTTTTCCTAACACAGGATGTATTGGGTTGTTTCACATGAAATGTCCGTTTTAATAGTTTCTGTAATACAGAAAGGATTATGCAGATCTCTGTTGTTTTCTTCTAAATGTTTACATATTTAAAGTAAACAGTTACTAATCCTCTACCTTTGTATTATAAACATTAGTATACCCCGAAATATGAACATGGTAACACGCAATTTTAGAGTAATATTTTTGTACGAATTTAAACTCGGCCATTCAGCAGCTGAGGCCGCTAGAAATATTTGCAAGGCGCTAAGGGAAGGGAGTGTTAATTAACGGACCATTCGCCGTTGGTTTGCTAAGTTTTCAGCTGGGGATACCGACTTGGAAAACTTGCCCCGAGGAAGACCTTCGTCCGTAATAGACAACCATGTTCCCAAACATATAGTAGAAGAAAACCCCTACCAAACCGTTAAAGGACTCTCAGCACAACTAAATGCAAGTGCATCTACCGTTTCCAGACATTTAAAGTGTATTGGGAATGTAAAAAAGCTCGATACATGGGTACCTCATGATCTCACTGAGCGGCATGTTTTAAAACATACCGTGCAAAAATTGAAAGAACTGGGCTACGAAGTTCTTTTGCACCCACCGTATTCTCCCGACTTGTCTCCAACATATTACAACCTGTTCAGGAATTTAGACAACTTCGTCAAAGGAAAACCTTTTGAAAATGATGATCAAGTGTGTTTTCAGAATTTGTTTCACTTCAAAGCTCAGAGTTTTTCAGTTCGGGAATAAAAAAGTTGGTGTCACGTTGGAAAAAATGTGTAGAAAAAGAAGATAGAAAATTATCTTGTTTTCATATATTATTTTTAATAAAAATCCTATACCTTGAAAACGGACATTTCATGTGACACAACCCAATACTTGGACATTACGGACACTAAGTGATCCAGATGTCCCTTCTTCTGATCTCTGCCGCCTTTCAGGGTCGTCTCTGCCGCTAAACGTCGTACGAAACTGTAATCTTATATTTAAGACAAATTTAAGCCTGATATGTTACAAGTATAAATCTGCGATTTAAATTCTTAAAACATTTTCTTCGTCTGAGTATTTTTAATTTTTTAGATTAAAAAAAAATAACGATATCATCTTGTTAGAATTGATAAAAAATGTGTAAATATATATGTTAAATTCGACAACTATCCGAAGAAAAAAAAACAAACATGTATTTTTGAGCATAATAACAGTAATATAAATGTATAATATACCGTTGGACACGATTTTAGAAAAAAATTTTATTATCTTATGCACAAAATTGTAAAAGTTAATGAAGATTATCGCAGATGAGTTTGCAACCTTTTTTTTGTCTCTAACTGTATTTAGAAATTCTTAAATTTACTTTATGAGCGGAGGTAAGTAAAAGTCGTGTGTTAAGCGCACCAGATTTTTTTTTAACAATACTTCTATTTATTATTTAATGATAATTTTATTGTTTAAATGTTAAAGTTAAAAATGGAATTTAAAAAAAAAAAAAATGTGTTCTTAGATTCTAGGCACCTTTTTATTGTTCTCAAATATGAAGTTACTTAGTAAATTTTTAATTATGTAAAGTATCTATAATTTTTTAGATTTAAACAAAATAACCAAATCATTTTGTTACCAAGATTTTTATAAGTTAAATTCAATAACTATCCAATGAAGAAAAGAGCAAACATGTTTTTTAAATGTATTTTGGAACATAGTTACAGTGATATAGATTACTGTTGGAAAACTAAAGATTTTAGAAAAAAAAATATCTTATACACAAAATTGTAAAAGTTAATGGAAGTTAGTAAAAAACGGATAAAATCAACTTATTGTTGCAGATAATAATATAATAGCTTATTTAATATAGAACATGTTTCTATTAAAATTAATTTAATTAAGTCTTTAAGGTTTTTTTCATCTCTAGCTGTATTTAGAAATTCTTAAATTTATTTTATCAGAAGAGGTAAGTGAAAGTGGTGTGTTGCGCGCACCATATGTTTTAAACCAGTACTTCAATTTATTATTTAATAATAACTTTATATTTTAAATGTTAAAAATTGAAAATTTATTGAATTTAAAAAAAAAATATTTATTTATAATTTTTATAAGAGAAGCATTTGACTTTTTAGAATCTAGACGCCTTTATAGCGGACTTGTCCACTACTGCGGATAGTAATCGTATCGAAAATATTTTGAAAATGAAATTAAAGAAAAATATATATTTATTCATTTTTTCTTACTCCTAGCTGTGCTGTATCTTGACGGGTATACTTTTTTAAATTGTATTTTTTTTTTTTTTTTGTTCGAAAGTGAGTGGCTGTATTGAACTGTCGTAGTGTACATTTAAAATGTATACATTAAGAACTTGCCTTAAAAACAAAGGGGAAAGAAAAAGGGAAGAAGATAGAACCCTTGGAGAAGGGCCAAAGCCCCCTGTGCACAGCCGACATAACTCATGTTTATGTGCAATCCTCCCTCTAAACCCTTACAATCCTTGCAATTTTTTATAACTATCCGCCTTCATAGTGTCTGTCTCTTGGGTCGCGGCCAGAGAGAAATAGGTTACAAAAAGACATCTTTGGCATATAGATAAGTTTAAGTACTTAAGGGGAGAGAACACTATGAGGTTTTGAGCTGGGAATCTTGGTAAAGTGTAGCAGACGGAGTTTAGTATGAGAAGGGGAGCTGTATAAAGATGAAGGCGTCCTACAAGGATACGAGCGTCGACCCCTCCATCCATCCTCGAGTGCAAACGGGACTAACCCCAAGGAGTACTCCAAGGCCAGGCCGAATATTGTTCCACCTTAGTCTTACTAATATTTAATTCTATAGCCCGTGTAGTAAATAGAAGACGTATGTACTAATACATGAGTAAATAATATTTATAGAATGTAAAATAACGTGAGGACTTAAATATTCAAGGAGGATATTATCATTTGTTTTTTCTTGGCATATCTTATATCTTTGATCGAAATTAATGTGATAATAAAAATAACCACTACCAATTATTTTAATAAATATGTTATTAAGCTAAAACTAAATGTAGATGAAACTAAAGCTATCGTGATAGGATCCCATCCTCTCCTTAAAAACCTTCCACCAATCCCAACACTATTTCTCAATGATAATCTAATAAATTGTAGATGTAAGTAGTTGACCGTTGAGAATTACTGGAATGAATTAGTCCGGGTGGCGGTTTGGGAAAAGAGAATGGGTTCGACATTTTAATAAGAAAATTCTTTGTTCAGTTTTTTTGGCAAGTCGTTTGTGGAGGTTGCAGAGATTGTTAAAGACTTGTCTATTTTGGGGGAATCGCGATTTTAGTGAGGAGAAAATATGATGGTGGTCATTATTAGAAATCACTGAAGAAAGGTAGTAAGTGGTTGAAGAGGATACATTTTGAGTCTGGGAGAAAGATGTATCCAGAGAAGTAATTGTAAGATGAGAAGTAACTTGGGAAGAAGGTGTATGGGGAGTTTTAGTATAATGTTGAGTTGGGAGGTGAGTCAGAAATCCATTACTATTTAACCTAGTGTGATAGCGGTGTGATGGTCTAGAAGAACCCAAGAGAACGGTCGATTGAGGGTTTGGTCGTTGTGGTGGTGATCGAGGAGTTGTTACCTTTTTAGAACTGGAAATGTGGTGATGAGAAGAGCGTGAGTCACCTGAAGGTGTAGAAATGATGGCTTGTTGAGATGAGAATGCCTGCTGTTGTTGAGATGTAGATAGTATGTCCTGCTTGCGATTTTGTATTCTGGCGCTGCGGCGGAGAGTTGAGGAGGATGTATCTTTTTGTTGTTCCCGTGTTCTTTTTATCATTGTGGATGTAATTAGTTGACCGTTGAAAATTACTGGAAGGAATTAGTCCAATAAAGTTTCACCAAACCGTTAAAAACCTAGGACTCATCCTCAATCAAATTTTATTCTGGAAAAACCACATCTCCGTAATCTCTCGTCGTACATTTTCCACTTTAAAACACCTAAATTACCTTCGTCACCTTCTTCCATTTGAAACCCGTAGGCTATTGGTTAGTTCCTTAATATTCCCCACTTTGACTACTGCTGTGCGGTGTATGGGGGTGTCTCTGGAAATCTCAAGGCAAAGCTTAAACGATTATTCAACTGCTTTATCCGCTTCATCTTTGGGATATCCATGGACACCCCTGTAAAACGATTCTAGGAAGAGTTTAAGTGGCTTTACCCTTCCACCGTTGTAAGTACTTCCTGGCTTCCTTTCTCTTCCAAGATCTCCAATCCCGCCGTCCGTCATACATATCAGATATGTTTCTTTTCAAACTCTCAGTCCACTCTCGCCACACTCGCTCACGGCCTTTGGACATTTATATAACGCCCCATCGAATTGCAGCTTTCGACAGATCTTTCCTAATTCGATCTTTATCTTTATGAAACTCTATTCCTTCTTTAATCCATGACTCCAATACTCTTCCGACATTCAAATCTCGCCTGTTCAATCATCCCCTGTCCCTCCAATTCCCGAAGAATCCTAATAAGTTTTCTAATTTCAATTAAAATTAATAACAAAACAGATATAAACGTTTATTTACCTATTATATTTTATCTTTTCTTGTGTTTTGCACTTATTATATTATTAGTATATTGTTAAAAAGAAAAAAGAAAAATACTGTAATGATTTTTTCAATGAAAATTGTATATATGTACATATTTCTTATTATGTTTATTGTCTAGTTTAATTTTCAATATTATTATTTGAGGCTGCTTTTTAATCCATTGTTTGTAATTTCTATTGTTTCTTTGTATTGTTTTTTTATACTCTAACACCTTAAAGTTTTTATTTTAATTTTCTTGTTATGGTATTGTAAAGGGACTAGTCCCAGAATAAATAAAGGTTTATTGTTATTATTATTATTATTATTGTAATTAGAAAACATAGCAATATTAAACATATAGAAATAATTGCTTATATTCACATGTAAACCAAGTAGGTAACTGACCTTATTTGTGTCGTAAGCAACTGAATTTTCTCATAATTGTATTTCGTATATGATGTAATTAGTTGATGACTTACCTGAAAAACAAGTAAAAAGCACATAAATAATATAATACTTAACAATTAAATAATACTTAACAATTAAATAAGAATAATAATAATAATATTTTTTTCATATAAATTATTTTTAATATAACAACATATATAATATAAGAACACAGAATTTTTAAATACTGTTAGAGATAAAATAAGGTTAAAGAATTGATCATTTTGAGTTTCGATAGAAACATGTCTTTTGCTGAATGACCTTTAATGTTATGATCGAAAACAATCATTTAATTTAATCAGCATTTCTTCACCCTCCATTACCGTAAATATTATCTCATACACTTAGCTATAAAAACTTACAATATAAGATAATATTTTTCTATCATGTGTATCGTACATCTATATCATATTTTCGAAAAACAAATTGCATAAAAAATATTTTTTCGCTCTTTTTTTTCTTTCGTTGTATATTGAATTCGATCAACTAAAATATTTACCCGTATTTTATCAATGCTGACCAGATTGCATGTTTTTTTTTTATATATAAAAAATTTTAGGTAATTTAGAGGAAGAAAATTTTAAATATTTACAATTAATTAAAATAGTTAGAGTTCTTCATAAGAACAATGTAAAAATGTGAAAAACGTATATTATGAAGTGTCTCTGTTTTGTTAAAAACGTTGCTTTAACATATCAAGAATATGCACTTCTAAAATATCTTTTTCGAGTTAGACTTTCTACATATTTCATGCATAGGTTTGTGAAAGTAAAAATTAATAATAAAACGGAATATTACAATGTTAATTATTACTTGTTAAATATCACTCAACGAAGGATTATTATTTTTATTTTCATGAATAGTAACGTTTTTTGTACCGGTTCTACCGAATCTTCCGAAACATTTGATTCTGTAGGCAATCTCTGAAATAATTGAAGAGATACTGCAATATACATGAAGGACTACCACTGGTCAACAATTCGCCCTAAACCATAATTTATTCAGGTTAACCCCAACCCTCCCATGGTCAATTACGCAATCCTCACTCCCATTGTTTTATGGAAGCCTTGGTCCTCTTTAACACTCGGTAAATTTGTTCAAAGCATTTCTTGAAATATACATGAGCATGATACGCAAAACCCGAAGGGGATATTCACACATTACATCTTCCCTCAGTAGGTAATTTCTATGTATATGCTATCGGAAATTCCCTTTTCCTTCGTGGGGCAGTTGAACCGCCATTGTAAGCATTTGTACCAAGCAGGTAATATGGCCTTACACAGAGAGGTTAGCATATGGGTCTCTACATTTATATAGCTGCTTATTCTTATTCTCTCCCTCCTAGAGTGAGCTGAGATATGTGATATTAACATTTTGGAAACTTAATAAGCAAGTAAAATTATGAATTTCGATATACAAAAAATTATAATTAAAACCCGTTAATACAGCGGCAAATCCCTATACAAACCATGATTGTAGCTTCACAGCCCCTATCACATTAAATGGTGTTGTCTATGAGAACATTTATGACTTGTTTCCTGATTGTTCATGAGAAAATGTATGACTTTGTACCGGATGCTTCACACGCTCGCTCACAGATAGCGCTAGCGGCGGCTACTTGAGTCACCGGCCGAATATCTGAAGACGTACTATTTAATAATATGGTTCTTTGTAACTCATTAACATTATTGTAAATATCTGTGTTTATGTAACTGTCTAAAGAGAATAAATAAACCTTTCGAGGTAATTAGACCTAGGGACAAGATACAAGTCTGGTAGAAAAGCTCTCACCGTCAATTATTGATATAGATGATTACCATCCCTAAGAGTCAGCTTAACTCTTCAGATGACCAACCTGCTAACCCTAATTCAGCCTTTGTAACATGATGTGTCGAGGCCTTCTGGTACCCTGTCTTGTCCATTATAATAACCATGTTTATTTATTACCTGTATTTTTCCTCCATTAAAATTGTTTCCTGACTGTTCATGAAAGCATGTATGACTTGTCATAAATATGACCTGGTATATGCCAGGTGGGTGAAGCGTGGAACCTTTCAGGAAATATTTCAGATATATAGATAGAATCTTAATGTTATTCACCTATCATCATAATTTAACAAAAAAAGTTACAATAATACAGATATGTTAGCTAAAATATATATTTAATAAACATTCTTAATTTATACAGTTGTGAAGATAAAAAAAAAAAAAAAAAAAATTAATTTCATTCAGATTAGGAAATTCAACACATAAGGGATATGTCTATCTATAATCTGCTGCTTTTCCTAGTCAATGAGAAAATGTATTGTAGACTAGAGAAGTTAAATAAGGAAATAAATAATCTACTTTTTTTTTATCAACTATGTACGTGTAAATTTAGAAATCGGTAAAATATTTTATTAAAACCAATATAGCTCCTAACCGTTATACAACAAATTCTGATGACAAATGTTGTGTAACAGGAAATAGTCTCCATTAGGTTTCTAGTGAGGAAAATCTTGATACATTTTTGATCCGTACAATGTCGACAGAGCTAAAGCGTTTCAAAAACGCAACTAAAAAATCTGGTGCGAGCAACACACGACTTTCACTTACCTCCATTTAAAAAAAAAAATGAAAGAATTTTCAAAAATAGTTAGAGATAAAATACGTGAAACTATTAAGGAATTAATTAAATTGAATTTATATAGAAAAACATGTGTTTCATTAAAAAATCTATTATATTATTATCTAAAATAATCAGTTAGTTTTATGTTAATTTCATCACTTTCTATTAACTTTTAAAAGCTTGTGTGTGAGGTAATATTTTTCTAAAATATTTAGCTTTCAAACGGTATATCATACACGTATATTACTGCTCTTATGTTCAAAAACGAAAAATTGCATTGAAAAAATATTTTTTCTGTTTTCCCCTTTAGTTGGATATCGAATTTATTCAATTTATATATTTAAAATATAAAATATCAGCATTTAAGCCCTGTCGTACCATTTTAATCAGAATAAAACCTACATGATATGAAAGCCCATTAAATTTTACATCGATATAGAGAGTTTAATCAAAATCGTCGCCACAGTTTTCGAGAAAATCAAAAAAAAGGTGCAAAATGCATGGTATAAAGTGCCTCATCTGGTAAGCTCATTTTTATTAAAAAACTTTTGTCACGTCTCGGACGTATAGTTGTCTTAAATATGAAATTTATACCCTAAAACGACCCTTAAACGTTTTTTTTGCCGTTTAAAACTGGAATTCGAAAATTTTCACAATCGCAATACTTCACCTTACTACTATAGTAAGTGAAAGTAAAAAAGCCTTGAAATATCCATTTCAAAGAACAATAGACTAAGAAATCACCTATAAAATTTCTTGTACTGTGCAAAAGATTCGTTTTTCAAACCTGAATAAACAATTTGTAATCACGGATTGTTTGAGATAGTATTAGGTTCTGGAAAATAGGTGATTTTAACGAGGATAATGAACAAGCGTGACGTATATTCGAGTGAATTGGATTCCAGAAGGCAGAGGTATAAGAAAGAAAAGATCGATCCCATGCTTTACATCTTTAAAAGAAAAAGTAAAAGTCTAATCTGGCTAAGTGGACTAATTTGAAGTAACTTCATCAATTTTTCCTGTAATAAGTTAAGCCTGAAAGTAGTCATGAAATAATTATCATAAATGAAAATTCTTGCATCTATAGACTTGTACTCATTACTAAGTTCATCTTGTAACATCTGCATCTGTAGTTCCGCGGTTGGGCTTTGTTGAGGTCTTTATCAGAATAGAATATATCTTTATTTGAAAAAAGACTATGTCCCGTATAAATTATATACAAATGAATCTCTTCAAAACTTTTAGTTTTTACCCAAAACAATGAAAAAACAAGAGCTCACTGTGACAAAATAAAGCATAACATTGTATAAATCTAGAGCTTTATCTATTCCTATCCTGTTATAGTACCTATAATTTATCTTTTCGACATTATTAATAGACAGTATACACATACTACAAAGGATGTTGTAGTTATAGGAAGAAGTTGTGAAAGAACGGACGGGGGCATCGTTGTCTTAGTTCATTAAATGTTGAACAGTGAAAAAGATAGTGATGAAGACTATTAGAAATATAATGGTTGCAGATTTCTACGGATTTGAATGTAATGTTTTTGTTTTGTTTTTATTTCAGATTTAGTCAACTATCCATTGACCAAGGCTTCTTGATTTGTTTATATGGACTTTAAATGTTAGTGTATTTCAGGATTCGGGAGTATTTTAATTACACAACATTCGATATAAGAAATACTTATTCGAATTAAGAGCTCTTTCTTATGTCCTTTGATACATAATGGTTATATTCTTTTTTAATTATGTTCTGTTTGTAGCTAAGAAACTTTTTCGTTATGAGCAGAAAACTCCTCAGTAAAGACATTAAGCTAAGCTATTGCTCTAACTTGAGAAACACAATCGTTGTCTCCGTCTTGTCTTTCTTTGTCCAAAGCTTAAAGTCTATTAAAACATTTTTTTTTTTAAACATATTTATTGATATTTACAACTGTATTATTATATACAACAAGTAAATGTGATGGACATAGTAAACTGACATGAGTTACATGTAGAGACGCTACCCATTGGCAGCACTCTAAAAGTATTTTAAACTAGAAGGTCTCGAGGCCATCTTCTTTTCAGACGCCTCGGGGGATTGTCAGGAATGGAAGAGGATGACAGAATAGAAACTAGTGGATTAGAGTGGAAATGGAGTTTTTCATGGAATGATTGATACCTGGTTCGTGCTAATTCAGAAACATATGGGACATTAAGGTCTTGTTTAAAACATAGTGTTAGGATTTTCTCGTCTGGTATGAGTGCAGGCTTAGTCCAGACATTTGACAGTTTTTCCTTACTTTAATATATACTGCTTCTCTCTCTATCTCAATACGAACTATATAGTCCGGAGTATTCCTGGACCAAACAAAGAAATAAATTATAAAATTTTAACTGCAAAGTTTCGATTGCCTCAAGATAAAAAGCCTCTATTTATAGGATTCCCCTATAGCAGGGTGGTTAGCATAACAGTCCCCGAGTTCAGGATACAGGTCCCGAGTTCAAACCCGCAAGTAGCCCTCCCATTAAAAAAATCTTAGTTATGCCGTCCTTCGGAGGGGACGTTAAAAGGTGGTCCCGAGCCTGTGCGAAGTCAGGTACTTGTTAAAGATCCCTAGACCTCCTTAGGAAGACCGAGAATGAGATGGGTCGACCTCTTCAAGAAGGACGCTACGGAGTTCTACGCAGTGAACTGGAAGGACGTTGAGCAAGATAGGCAGACGAAGAATAGGGGGAATTGCGGCGGCAAAGGACCAACATGGTGTATAAAAGAGAAAGGAAAAAAAAAAAAAAAAAAAAAAAAAAAAAACTCAGGCCATTAATCTCTTTTTTATGATTATTTCCTTTTTATTGTTATTTTATGAATCACTTATTGTTTTTAGTTATTATCCCATAAGTACGATAACAATACCAGAATCATATGTGTGGTTGAAATTGTAAATATTTAAATTAAATTTTACAAGGTATATAGCTTTAGCATATTCCTTTCTGTGGGTTACGCATTCTCTGACAATGTCATGGGATCATACGGTCACCTGTAAGGTCAAATCGACAATGTTTCATACCAGCTTTGCCATTTATAAGATAAAACTCCAACGTCTCGATAATGTAAACAGTAGTAAAAGGATCATTTACAACCAAGATATTTGCTTCTCACAATAATCTAGTGCTTCTTTTTACTTTAATTTACTATATATAGTAAGGAAAAGTATTGCAGTCATGAAAATTTTCGAATTCCAGTTTTCAACGGAAATACACGTTTTAGGATTCTTTAGTCCAAATAACCAAGGCACACAAAAAAGGTCTGTGTGTTTAGTGGTAACTCCCGGGCGGAACGATAAGTTTTGAAACTGAAATTTCATATTTAAGACAAATATACGCCGAGACGTTAACAAAACTATTTTCATCAAAATGAGCTTACCAGAAGAGCCACTTTATACCATTCATTTTGCACCTTTTTTCGATTTTCTCAAAAACGGTTCCGACGATTTTGAATAAACTCGCTATATCGATGTAAAATTTGATGGGCTTTAATATCATGTAGGTTTCATTCTGATACAAATAGTCTGACAGGGCTTAAATGCCGATATTTTAAATTCTCTTCATTTAAAGTACCTTTAATTTTGTTGATTCTATAAAGATTACTATATTGTCTTGTTACCACTGATAAAAAACAGGTAAATATATAAATTGAATGAATTCGATACCAAACTAAAGGAGAACAGAAAAATATTTTTTTAATGAAAATTTTATTTGACATAAAACAGTAATATAACTAAAATAACCGTTGGAATAAATATTAGGTTTTAGAATAAATATTATCTAATGCACAAACTTGTAAAAGTTAATAAAGTGTGATGAAAAGCCGATAAAACTGATTATTTTAGATAATAATATATTCGATTTTTTCTTAAAACGCATGTTTCTATATAAATTAAATTTAATTAATTCTTTAATGGTTTCATGTATTTTAATCTCTAACTGTATTAGAAAATCCTTTCATTGTTTTTAAAAATGGAGGTAAGTGAAAGTAGTGTGTTGCCCGCACCAGATTTTTAATTTTGATTTGGTCCTAAGAGCATGAATGCATATAACCGTATTACTTGCATTGCTAATCTCCATGGTGAATATCTCTTCTTAAATATCGTGGTTGATAACTTTGATAAGGTCTGTGAAAAAAAACAAACTCGAACGTCATTAGAACTTGGAAGCATCCCTTGAGATAACTAATTATAATCACAATAATAACGATTAACGATTTTTACTGTTATCAATAATTGTAGTAACCAACCAAAAAAAGTTTTCTAGAGAAGTATGTTTTTTAAAAATGTTTGATTGTAAAAATAAGCCATATGATGCATTTGGTTACAACCTTGATAATTACTAACTCTAAAACCCTAAGCAGAGAAAATGATTTCTTATTCGACAAAGGTATCTAAGTTAGTGCCGCTAAAATAGATATCTGATACCTTTGTCTGTGTAAAAATTTAATGAAAGATTTGCTTACCAGTGTTTTCTATAGACCAACTCGGAAAAATTCACTTGGGTCTTCGAGTTCTCGGACCAAACCACGTGTTAAACATTAACCTTACACTTCAAAGTAAGTCCTATCTCCATACATACAAATCAACAAAATAGAAAATGCAAAACAATACCCAAAAAATACTAAAAGCTAGTAAAAGCCACTCTACCATACTAAGATGCCTCACCGAACTCAGTTAAATCTTCAAAATACAAGATACATTGTTCACATCAACTATGTAACATAACCTATGCCACAGAAATGTCTTACTTATAGCCACTGATAGTGTATAGGAAGTGTTATATATTAAAATGTTAATCGATACGTGATCGATAAAACCATATGTTTATGGAAAGAAAAAAGAAACACATGTTTTTAATATTATTCCATGTTTTTCAGATTTGTTCGATATTGAAACTTGTGTAATGGTTAACTAATAAAGTAATTGTGAATTGTAAATTTTTGAAATACACAACATGGAAGGAATAATAAAATAGTTTTCTATTAAGGATTTTAATTAGTGGTTCTTTTAATCTTAATTACTCTGTGTTTTATAATTAGGTTACTTAATAATTATATAACCTAGGATCTCAAAGACAATCATCAGTATAAATTATAAATTAATCAAAATTTTGATCAAGGTAAACGGCTTAAAAAATATATGAAGGCAACAAAAATATGTCTTAAGCAGAATAATATAATAAATTATTGAATATTAAAAATTTCGCCGTGTAATAAATACTATAGATAAAATGGTTAGGAAAGCGGTAAAAAAAAAAAAAATTAAGAAGACAACTTTTACTCCCAATAAGCACACAAATTATGTGTGTAACAAAGCCAACAGAGCTCCGTATTCTATACATTTATATTTTAATAGATATCCTAAACAAAATGCATCAAATAAAATATAAGCTTGTCAACGATAGATGTCTTACACATGAATATAGGTCATCTTTATATATAACTTTAACATTCGTTAAAAATTATAAACCTCTAAAATAGATTTTTAAGAAGCAGAACAGGCTGTCCACATAGTACTCACATTCATAATAAACATTACTTACCTTAACGAGAGTAAAAAGATTAGCCATAGGAAAAAAAATAGGACAAAGTGGCGTTAAATAAATAAACAAACAAAGATTACTTAGAGGGTTACCTGTAGCATAGTGGTTAGCATAACAGTCTCCTATGCTCAAGGTCCCGGGTTCGAACACGCAGGTAGCCCTAAGATTTTTTTTTGGGAGTAAAAAATCCTTAGTTATGTCGCCTTTCGGAGGGAAGTTTAAAAGGTGGTCTCGAGCCTGTGCAATGTCAGGTACTCGTTAAAGATCCCTATCTTAATTAAACCTGGGAAGGCAAAATTTGGGGATTCTCCCTGTAGCATCGTCCGATCAGCCAGACTGGCATAAAGTTACATTAAATTATTAAATAAACAAACAAAGATTTTTATTACTAGAGAATATATTACTAAGCTTTGTAAGCAATTTATCTTCAATGTATGACAAAAAACTAAAATTATCTTATAAAATGTCTTGATAATATAGGGTTGTGTCACATGAAATGTCCGTTTTCAAAGTAAAGGAATTTTATTAAAAATACGACATGGAAAACCCCATAATTTTATTCGAAGTATTTACCTTCTTTTTCTATACATTTTTCCCAACGTGACACCAACTTTTTTATCCCTGAACTGAAAAACTCTGAGCTTTGAAGTGAAACAAAATTTGAAAACGCACTTTTCAATTGATCATCATTTTAAAAAAGTTTTCCTTTTACGAAGTTTTCTAAATTACTGAACAGGTGGTAATCTGTTGGAGAATAAGATGAGTGCGGAAGAACTTCGTAGCCCAGTTCTTTCAATTTTTGCACGGTATGTTTTAAAACATGCCGCTCAGTGAGATCATGAGGTACCCATGTATCGAGCTTTTTTACTTTCCCAATACACTTTAAATGTCTGGAAACGGTAGATGCACTTGCATTTGGTTGTCTGAGAGTCCTTTAACAGTTTAGTAGGGGTTTCCTTCTACTGTATGTTTGAGGACAACGTTGTCTATTACGGACGGAGGTCTTCCTCGGGACGAGATTTCCAAGTCGGTATTCCCAGCTGAAAACTTAGCAAACCAACGGCGAATGGTCCGTTCATCAAACGCCTTGCAAATGTTTCTTGCGGCCTCAGCTGCTGAATGGCCGAGTTTGAACTCGTATAAAAATATTACTCGAAAATCGCGTGTTTCCATGCTCATATTTGGAGGTATACTAAGAAGTGGGTAATTGATTGGGAAGCTAATGGTTATAATAAAAAAGTAGAGGATAAGTAACTGTTTATTTTAAATATGTAAACATTCGGAAGAAAACAACAGAGACCTGCAAAATCCTTTATGAATTTCAGAAACTATAAAAACGGACATTTCATATGAAACAACCCAATATATCGAAAACAGTACAAGACGTTATGTCCATTAATTAAACTAATCATATATTACTGTAAGATACGTTTGATCTTTTTTGTTTTTGTTTTTTTTAACTGAAGAAGTATTTATGTTGTTTTTTCATGGGAAATTGTATCATCTATTTACATTTTTATGCGATTAATTGAAAAACTAGTCTACTATTGTTAAAGAAATTATGTATAATGAATGATTTTATATATTTAAAAAAAAAACGTAAAAATTGGGTAGTACAATAAGTTCGTTGCGTTTTTTACTAGTGATTTCAATAACAACTTCGGATTCTTGTAAACGTTTTTAGTCAGTTACATGATGAGGTTATATAATCAAAAATTATATATTCGTAATCAATTATGCTTGAGTTTGGTCATAATCAACAATTGAAGGACGACCGGAGCACTTTGTGTCTTCCAAGTAAACATTTCCGGTTCTGAACCGAGCAAACCACTTACAGGCGGTGCTTTCTATTGAGCTTACACGCTTCAAATTTTGCTAACTGTCTGTGCAGCGGATTTTTCTTATCTGAAATAAAAACTTAAATAATGAAGATTTTTTTTTTCATTTTGAGCAAGCAAGATAAGAAATCTCGGTTGAAAGTGATGCATAAAAGCACCTCAATTAATTTTACTTTCACTTACTATATGTAGTAAGGGGAAGTATTGCGATCGTGAAAATTTTCGAATTCCACTTTTCAACGGAAATACACGTTTTAGGGTCCCCTGAGTCCAAATAACCAAGTCCCGCAAAAAGGTCTGTATGTGGTAACTCCCGGGCGGAAACGAAAAGTTGTTTGAAACTGAAATTTCATATTCGAGACAAATATACGCCTGAGACGTTACAAAACTTTTTTCATCAAAATGAGCTTACCAGAAGAGCCACTTTATACTATGCATTTTGCACCTTTTTTCGATTTTTTTAAAAACGGTTCCGACGGTTTTGACTAAACTCGCGACATCGATGTAAAATTTAATGAGCTTTAATATCATGTAGGTTTCATTCGGATTAAAATGGTCTGACAGGGCTTAAATGCCGATATTTTAAATTTTATTTTCTTCATCTAAAGTACCTTTAATTTTGTTGATTCTATAAAAATAACTATATTATCTTGTTACCACTGATAAAAAACAGGTAAATATATAAATTGAATGAATTCGATACCAAACTAAAGGAGAAAACAGAAAAAATATTTTTTTAATGATATTTTATGTTTTTGAACATAACAGCAGTAATATACATGTATGATATACCGTTGGAAAGCTAAAGATTTTAGAAAAAATATTATCTTATACTCAAGCTTTTAAAACTTAATAGAGAGTGATGAAGAGAAGATAAAAGATAAAAAAAACTAACTCATTATTTTAGATACCATCCAAATTTTCCAAATTTCATCAGAACCTTAGTCATCATCCTAACCCTCTAGCACAATCCCTATCCTGCACCACCCATCCCTACAATCCTCCTCGAAGATTGAAACGGCAGTGGCCACGAGACCTATTGTAAACATTTAAACTGGAGTTCTGACAATGGTCAGATCCTCCACTCATGTACGGTATGTTTGTGGCTACAGCGCCCTAACTTGGCCTCCACTGGCTCAGACCAGTGATGCGGCTGAGATAGAGGTGCTGGGATCTCTTGGATTCCGCTTTTTCCTCCACAAGTGGAGGGAAAAGCGCTTGCTGGGGTCCCTTTAGCAATTGTATATATTGTATATAGTTATGATTGTGTGTAAGATGTTTATTTATTTGCCAACTTTTTATTTATCTCAATAACAGGTTTATGTTTCGATATGTTTTGTTTTTTATTTATTATTATTATTTTATTGTATATATTTGAATTTATGTTATATTTTAAGAAATTTGACCATTATTATTATTTTCTGTATATGTAGTATGAATGTGGTCTCTTATCAATATTATTATTGTTCATTTTGTAACAAATTGTAATATATCTCAATAAAAAAAAAAAATAAAAAAATAAAAAAAAAAAAAAAAAAAATTATTTTAGATAATGATGTAATTTATTTTTTAATAAAACACATGTTTCTATATTAATTCGATTTAATTAATTCTTTAATAGTTTCACGTATTTTTATCTCTAACTATATTTGAAAATTCTTTCAGTGATTTTAAAAAGTGAAAGTCGTGTGTTGCCCGCACCAGATTTTTAGAATATGTAAACATCATTGATTAAGTAAACATGATTTTAGAAACTCAAAGGGGATTTAATTAAAATATATTGAAAAATGCTACAACCCAAATTACGAACTGTTTTTGAAAATCATGTCAGAGTACCGTAATAGTTATTATGCTGAATTTAAATAAAATAATATTAATAATATGATGTAAAAATCAGGAAATCAACTAATTTCCTAGGGTCACTTGTAGAAGGCAGAAGAGATGAATAGACGATGAGCATATCTTGTTCAGTGGTTTATTGATGAGGCAGCAACAGAAAAAACTGAGGAGACCTGTGGCTTGGGAAATAAAATAAAATTTAACGGCCATTAAGGGTATATTTTCTGTTATACCAGGAGTGTGATACCAAAGAAATATAAAAACTATAAATCACTTCATGATGTAATTACAAGATTCCCTGAAAGTAGATTGAATTATGTGAAGATGTAATAATAGTAAATAGCAGCAAGAAATTCAAAGTCCGTGCAGAAAACAATTAAGTTCAATCATTTAAATTAATATCTTTATTAAAATAACTTTTCAAAACGACCCATAAATAAGCTACGTGTATTATTTCAAGCATTTTCTAGATCATTATATATTTTATTTTAATTGGGTTGTCGTAAAGTATTTATGTTTTAATTAGAGGTAGATATTAGGGCTGATTTTATTCTATCTAGCTTTTTATTCTATCATTATTTCAACGTTTCGGGATCTCACTCCTATCATCAGAACTTTACAAGTAAAAATCAACAATTTCAAATTACATCAGAAACATCTTTTTGCGGGACTTGGTTATTTGGACTCAGGGGACCATAAAATGTGTATTGCCGTTAAAAACTGGAAATCGAACATTTTCACGATTGTAATACTTTCCCTTACTATATAGCAAGTGAAAGTAAAATGAATGCAACATATGGTATATGCCGGTTTACTAAAATATTTTTTCAGTCCTCGTGTACCCAATGGCGTTATCAGAATGACCATCGTATCTGAAGAAACGTTATGATATTGAAGGCAATCGGAAACAACTTAAGAAGTAATAAGTTTTGAGATGGGAGGATCTTGGAAATGAACCATGGGGATGTATAAAGGGAAGTTGAGGGAGAGAGGACGTGAGTGGACACCATCTGTGCCTTTACTCTGCCTCCAAATTCCCTCCCAAGTCACTACTTACAGCTCGCTTTTCATATATATAGCTTTAGTTTGTCAAAGCAGTCGGATTACTCTTTCGGCTTTATCATAATAGTTTGTTTTTATTTCAAGATTTCTTAATAATGATAAACTCTATAAGGATTATTTAAATGACTCTTTCGATGTAAATATTGCTTTTTACAGTAAGAGATAACAATAAATGATTATAACTACTTTTGTATCAGAGGGCCTTTAGATACGTCCGACAATGTCCGCCTTGAGGCCCCTTTAAGATCTCAAAACCGCTCTGTATTGCGGGTACTGTAGAGCAACACCCCGTGCATTCTTTTATGTGATCTTAATAAAAGATTTAGAAATATATAATATTGAATAATAAGAATATTAATAAACAATATTACACAAAAGTTAATTATTTCCAAATAACTATATTGTTAATATACAATAAATATAGTTTATATAGACAATTAACTAGTATGTAAAGGGATACATTATAAGAAAATAGCCAACCACCACTACTAAAGGTTTCAAAATACTCTGCACCTGCTTTTTCTTAAACAATTACATTCTTTTTTTTTTTTCTTTTTTTTTAGGTGTGGGGGGAGGAATTTAATTTTAATTAAATTTATCTGTCGCTGAACATTGACCTGAAATATTTATAAATTTCTACGAATTTCGTGAATGACGGACAGACTTTATTTTTCGTTATTCCAGGTTTACGTATCTTGAGACATAAGATCAAATTTTAAGAAGTTAGTATTTTTTTTTTTTTTTTTTTTTTTGTCGATTGCAAAGGTTCATTATTGAAAAAAATAAATCAACCTTAAATGGAATATTATAATCTTCTATAATATTATAATTATAGAATCGCACTTCTTATAATTTGCGATCTGAATAAAAATATATAATTATTTATTTTTTCTTTATATTTTTTCATCGCTGTTTGATGATTCTATACCATATACATTTGTACCTCTATCTTAGAAATTAACTGAGTTAAATGAAAATAGATAAAAGTTTAATGTTTTTCTTTTTTTTTTGTCTGTTTTGTAATTAATAAAAGTGGACCTCTTCCACATATGTATTTTATCTTAATTTTATTTTGTGATTACGTTTCGAGACTTCTCATCTTGAGGACTCATATTAACAAGCAATGGTTTATTTTATTTATCGTATTAGTATCCAAGCGTTTAGTATCGTATCAGCTTTTAATTTCGTAAAATTTGCTATGGTATCAGACTCAAAGAGTGTTTTAAAATCCATGAATAGCTCAAAGATTCGGCATGCGGTTGTGGCAGAAATCCTTAATATGTACCGTGAAGTCTTGACGAAAAACAAAGAATTGGTGTTTATATGGGTCCCCGCACATTGTGGCATATATGGCAATGAAAAAGTCGATGTCTCAGCAAACTCAGCTCGTCTTTTAACATCGCATCAAGCCATGATAATCAAAATTTTGTTCATTTTCCCTTTGTTGATTTGAGGGATCTTCCCTCTGCAAGGCAGAAGGCAATTTAGCTCTTTACAAAAGGAAAAATTGCGAATCGCGTCGAATGTAAACCCATCAAAATTAAATGAGATAAAAAAAGGTTGTCCCCGTCGGAAGAACTCCTCCAGGAAGTCAAGGAGAAAAGAAGTGATCCTCTGCAGGCTTCGGATAGGACATTGCAATTTCCCCCACGGCTACCTTCTGCGTGGTCTAGAAGCCCCAACTTGTACTAGATGTAACACAGTTAAGACAGCGAAACATAATTATTAGATTATCCAATTTTCAGTAAATTGAGAAATGAACTAAAAATGGATAATGCACTAAAAGACATACTTAAGGATGACGAAAACAAAGTCAGTATACTCTTTAAATATTGAAAGAGAAATGTATACTATAATAGTGTATAAAATCCAAGTGTGAACGCCAATGACCGGGGTAGGGGCGTCATAAATGAATTTCGTAAAAATAAATTGAAAATTTAATTTAAAAATTGAATGAAATTTTATCTGATATATACATTTTATGAGATAAACTTTATAAATTTTTATAAATAAACTATAGTCCAACTTAATGGTTAGTGGTCGTCCATAGTCACAGATCTGTGATGTTTGGTAAAAATATGTGGCTCAAATGTTTGTTAACAGTTGTATAAGAACATATGTATTTTGTTTCTCAAAATTTGTATTGGATTTCTTTTTGTCATTAACTTATACGCTTAAAACATTTAATGAGTAAAAATTGTTTTAATTAAATTCACAAGTTCAAAACTCTATTTAATGACACATCTAAAATTCTATTATGTATCTGTTATATTCTTAATGCACACAATCTATCGCGTAAAAGTGCTTTTAAGTCTGCTCAACGACAAAAGAAAATACCGAAACCATATCATGAGGGTGTGGGAAATTGAATGAGTTAAGTTCATTTCACCAGAGAGGGAAAATAACCCCCTATCTCTGGGAGAAGATCAAAGGATGGGAAGAGAGAGACGCGTCCTGGGCGACAAAGTACGTTTGCGAAATCGGAAAACCTTTTGAAGCGACCATCATCTCAATCAGATCTTTTTGCTGAAGAACTCCAGCTTCGACAAACACCATCTGGCCCATGCCTGATTCAATCTTCTTTTTCCCTAACGTCTTCAGTTTCCAATCCTGATTGTGATTCAGAACTCAGAAGAACTTTATTGATTAAGAAGCCGGTTGTGAGACCAAGAATTATGCCTTTGACTTAGATTAATCACACTGGAATCCATTTTTAGCCTCTTCTCTTCCTTCAGCCTTAAGTCGCTAATTACTGAAGTTTCAGTGAAAATTTTCCTATTAATCAGTCTGTTTTCTTGTAAGGCTATTCATTAATACGATATATTGTGAATTAATATATTCCACTCTCTGGCAAAGCGGACAGATTCACTTTACAACTTTAGAGTATTAATAGTTGTAAAAACATATATACATTTTAAATCAGATATATAACAATTTTGTCACAAATGGGGAATAACTAAAAATGCTATAAGATTACATTCATACACTATTATATATGTCAATACATAAAAAATAAACTGAAACCTTTAAAATTTGTTCACGAAATGTTTATGTAATGTTTTCAATCATGCAGCTTTCTGATCCACATGTTGTTTTCTTCAGCTCTCTATTAGTGTTGTCAGCCATACAGATTATGGTCATGTTATATGTAAGTACGTCCATGTGTGCTATCAGAAAATAGTTTGTGAGGAGTCCAAATGTATTCGTTAGAACTAAAAGTATAAATAAACCATAATGTGCTGATTTAAAATATTTAAACAATTCCAAGGTTATGCCTTTCTTCTTAGAGGACGTAAACTGGTACCTCTGGGCTATTGCATACCGAGTATCATTAAAGATCTTATCTTAATTCAACCTGGATAGAAAAATTTGGCAACTTCAATTAAGCATCTTCTGAGTAGTCCTAAGAATATAAAGTGGCGTTGAATGAATAAACAAACAGATTATAACATTAACAATATTTATGCTTTTTCTTGCAAACTAAATAACAACAGTATTTCACGATGATAACAAGAGACTTTATACGGTTAACTGGTAATTTATGCACATTTTATGTACCTTGTTAAAGGTGAGGACAGATAGAAAAGCCGAAGGGGCATCTGAAATCCTAAAACTTTACGTGGCATCTACAATAAGGGTATCAAAGATTATGTTAATTTAGGTACATGAAATGTTTATTTAACCTGAAAGAACAGTAAGGAATTAAAAAAAAATTAATGAATGGATTTCTGTTCGGTCGTTAGGGATCCATCTCTCAACAACCAATAACGTTTTCAAGGAACGGAAAAGAACTATTTAGAAAACAAAATTCTAAAGATACCATTTGTATTCAGATTAGGCTTCGCTTCGACGGTTTTATGATGGGAAAAAAGAATCAAGGTCCTTTGAGTATTCTTCTTAGAAATTCATTGATCTGTAATATTAATAATTCTTTTAAATATCATCTATTATAGTGCTTTTATCATCTATTGTATGATTTTATGTTGATAATTTAAAAAAAAAATAGAATTGAGAAAAGCAGTAGCTATTTAAGTTATTAAATGAACGAGTTTATTCTAATAAACTCTTTGCATATTGATGCAATGTTTTTTAAAAATAATAAAGTAACAAAATGAAAATGTGTGATAGAAGTGGAAAATGGGGAAACTTTGCGCCCGAGATGTCACACCAATCTTTTCACCGACATTGGATCATTGACAGTGCTAGTTTATACCACGCATATTGCATCTTTTTAAGACTTTATTAAAAAAATTCTCTAAAGATTTTGATTAAACTAGGTATATCGAGGTGAAATTTCAAGGAAATTAATATCAGATAGGTTTCATTTTGATTAAAATAGTCTGACAGAGCTATAGCGCAGATATTTTAATTTTTCTTTCTCTAAAGTACCTATAATTTTGTACATTCTAAAAAATTAACCATATCATGAGGTCAGAATCGCTAATGAAACTCGTAAATATATAAGTTAAACTGACTCGATATTTAACTAAAGTGGAAAAAATAAAAACAATTTTTGTGTTTTTGAACACTATAATAGTAATATAGATGTATAATAACCGTTGGATAGCTAAAGATTTTAAAAAGATTATCTTATACACGACATTGTAAAAGTTAACGATTTTTGTTGATAATAATAATTATAGCTTTATTGGCATCATATTGACAAAAGCCTCTCCCATAGGGAGGAATTTATAGAAGTTGGCTATGGTTAGAAATAATAAAATATTGAAAAAAAAGCAAATAATCCAAAGAAAGAAAAAATAGAAATAATTATAAAATGCAAAACTCTAAAAAAAAAAAAAAAAAAAAAAAACAAAAAAAAAAAAAAAAAAAACAGAGTCCTTGAAAAATACACCAAAATCTAACACAAATTAAATATTATTTAAAATGTTTATCCACCAGCATTTGTCCCTCGCAACCAGCCACCAGTTTTCGCTAACAATCTGCGTCAGTTCGTCCCTCCACCTGCGATATGCCTCAACCCTTAGACTTTTAATGTTCACTTTCTGAAGAATATTTTTGTTTTTTATTCTCTCCCTTTTCTGAATAAACATTAAACTTTTTAGAAGCTGCATTTGCATGGTATTCAGCCTCCGGTCGAGTTTTCTTGTAAGTGCCCAGGTTTGAGCCCCGTAGAGAACCGTGGGATATACACATGTGGTAAGAACTTTGGTTTTAAGATCTAGTGATAGATTGCTTTTGAAGATCTTTTGGAGAGACCAATATTTGCACCACCCGAGCTAAACTCTTCTTTTTATTTCCTTATTCATATTTTCTCTAAATGATATCGTCTGCCCTAAGTAAATGTACTCCTCTACATATTCTATCTCACTATTGTTAGCATAAACTGGTATTTTTATCGAGTTTGTCATGATTTTAGTTTTTGCTGTATTTATATTAAGTCCATATTTTTTGATAATGCCTACTATTTCCTCTATCATCCTCCTTAGGCCGTTTATGTCCGGAGATATTAGACATATATCGTCTTCTTCTTAACTCTTAAGTTGTTTAGCATTTTCCCATTGACGGATATTCCCAGGCTTTCCCAATTTAATTCTCTAAATAGTTTATTTAAAACACAATTAAATAGAATCGGAGATAGAGGGCACCCTTGTTTCACTCCTCATTCAACCTCAAAGTATTCGCCTTCCCTATCCAACGCCTTGATAATAATATATTATTTAATAAACCAAATGTTTCAAACATAAATATTTGTATTTCTTTATTTCCAGATCGGCTGCGTGAGCCATACATGTGTTTATATATTAACAGTTATTACAAAAACACAAATATAAATTTGATTAATTTTTTTACATTGCTACTTTCACTTACCTATACACGTCATCATTAACTATTATTGAAAATTCTCAAATTGATTTTAACAACCGAGATATCAAAAAGCCGTGTGTTGCGCACACCAGATTTTTATCATCATTGCTCATTGTTAATGGGAGTTTATAAAATTTAGATATCACGAATTTAGAATTTCTAATCTCCATGAAAATCTAATGTCCTTAATCTTAATTCGTGTCATGAAAATTCAATAAATAAATTATATTAAAAAACAATAAGTTTATATAAACATTATATGTATCACGGTGTTTTTTGTCGCACTCCTCTAAAATGGCTTTACCGATTTTTGTGAATTTTTATTGTACATTCGGTATGTATGAGAATATGCATAACTATATTTCACACCTCTAGGTGATTCGGGTGTCCCTATAAAGATTTTCCTATTAATATTTTTTTTTTCTTTGGCTTAAAAAATACTTACAACCCTAAATATTTACCCTTCTTCTTTAACACAAACATTCTTAAATCGCGATTCTAGTATTTTGCATTAACAGGTTCCAAATAATGTGCTTCCGAATTGGCCAGTTCATCAGCACCAATTAAGCTTTGGTTTCACAATGTATGAACGGGATCAAGCAGTTGTGCACTTGGCCGTTTATCTTGAAAACTGCCAGGGCGTATTTTCCACTAATGAGACCGCATTTCAAGCACCGGATACTTTCGGTGCCTTTGCACGAATACTGCTCTATAACAAAGTACCGTAATATTTCACATGGAATCAAACAAAATACTTCGAGATAATAAAATGTATTATATTTTTTTAGTTTACATTTAACTTTTTACAGATCGAAAATCAATTTGTCCGTTACATTAATGAAATATATTGAATTGATAAAATAAATTGTTGTTGTTTTTTATCGTATACAGCGCTCCATTGATCTTTCTGTTCGTTATTTTTTTTAAGAGCCAAAATATTAACTGGCTGAAATATTAACTAAATATTAACAGCTGGTAGTTTTTTTTATAAAAAAAATAAATTTATAAGAACAAAATATATTCTTTTTAATCTAACGTTTTCTTAACCAGGAAGAAGCCTGTAAAAACTGAGCTTGACAAAGCACTCGTTATCCTTCTTGCTATGATTGGCGGGTAAACATGGCGTGCTAAATCAGCGGAGATAAGAGATACCAGCGGGGGGATAATTGAATAAATTGACGGCGGAGAATAAAAAAACGGAGTGGTCCCGCGGGACATGAAGAAGGGGAGGGGTGTGATAGATTGAGCGGGATCGTTAGTGTTCGGGCGCCAACTTCTTCGCTCTGAACAATGGGGTCTTCCCAACGGCACTTATTGACACTTTATCGTCACATAATGGATATCGTCTTGTATATTGTGGGAGTGTGGCGGTTCTGAGGGGATCACATTATAATAGCGAATTTCCTCCAAAGGGCTATTGTGGAATTTAATCAAAATGAAAGGTCTGTAAGGACATTCATGATATTTTATTAAAGCTAAAAAAAAATCATTTCTTATTTGACACGTTGAACATGACTTAACTAAATCTAAATCGTTAGAGCCGTTTTCGAAAGAATCGTAAAAAGGTGCAAAATGCATGGTATAAAGTGGCTCTTCTGGTAAGCTGATTTTGATGAAAAAGGTTTTGTAACGTCTGGGGCGTATAGTTGTCTTAAATATGAAATTTCAGTTTTTTAGGATTTTCCGTTTACGCGTGGGAGTTACCACACACACACACACACACACACAGACCTTTTTGCAGGACTCGGTTATTTGGACTCAAGAGACCCTAAAACGTGTGTTTTCGTCGTAAACTGGAAATCGAAAATTTTCACGATCGCAATACTTTCCATTACTACATATTTCATATATAGATAAGTGAAAGTAAAAAAAAAAAAAAAAAGGTAAAAAAAAGACAAAAACAAAATATCTTTAGTGGATGTATAATGGATGGTGATGCAATAATGTTATTCTTCTTACAAAATTAGACGGAAATTCAGTAGATTAATAATAATTGCTTCATTCCTTCATCGTTGCTTGTTTCACAATTAAAGGAAAAGCAGAATTCTATTAAAATGAGTATGAAATAGACCGATCAACCGTGATACTTGGTCTTGACGAATACTCTCTTGTACCGAATTTCAATGACAACAAAAGTTTTTCGAATTATAAAAGTTATATTAGTTTAATTTAATTTTCGATCGAAATAGTACCTTTCATTATAATATATGTGATAAATAATTTTATTTTTTAGCGGCTTTATTTTCTGTTTCGTTTTTTTTTTAAGAGCTCAAATATTACTGGAAAATTACTAATTTTGAATTTTATTTTTTTATAATAAAATAATAAATAATATTAAGAAAAAAACAATAATTTATCTACAGAAGAATGTAAAAATGATAAACACTCGGTATCCTCTTGCCAACCATAGGGAAATCAGGAGATAAGAATCCCAGGTGTTATTTATAATTTGTCCTAGATACAAAAAATGTATTTAATGAGTTAATTGATGACAAGGAACCATTTATAACACATTACATAAGTACGTCTTAATTATGGTTAGTGTGCGTTCTGAGGGATTCACATATTGCGTTCTAAAATGTGAACAATAAAATAAACTGTGCTTCTGATATTTTAAATGCTACATTCTTATTTACTGCGACTTTTCACTAAATCGTTCCTTTTAAGCAACAAATGATATAAATAATGCATGCTATACAATGACTTATTAAATCGATTTTGATGAAACGTTTTGTAAACTCTGGGGCGATAGTGATTGTAAATTTTAGTTTTAGGATTTTCCGTTTACGCTGGGAGTTACCACACACACACACACACACACACACAGACCTTTTTGCAGGACTCGGTTATTTGGACTCAAGAGACCCTAAAACGTGTGTTTTCGTCGTAAACTGGAAATCGAAAATTTTCACGATCGCAATACTTTCCATTACTACATATTTCATATATAGATAAGTGAAAGTAAAAAAAAAAAAAAAAAGGTAAAAAAAAGACAAAAACAAAATATCTTTAGTGGATGTATAATGGATGGTGATGCAACTAATTGTTATTTTAATATAAAAATAGAGAAATCGTAGATAAAATAATTTTATCTCTCTGTGGTGTGTAAGCATTAAAGAAAACAGAATTCTAAAAATGTATGAATGAAAAGACAACCTGTTGATGTGGTCTGTAGGAATCTCTTTGTTCGAAGTTAATGACCACTAAAGTTTTTGTAACATTTTCCAAGGCAAGTTAATAGCTTATTTATTTCGTATCAATGTACCTTTCAGTATATATGTCATAATAATTTTAATTATAGCGGTTTTTCTTATAATATTTTTTTATTTAACTAACATTTCGAAAATACTAGATTTTGATTTTTCATCTCAGTATAATAAAATAATAATAATATTAGGATAAACAAAAGTATGCATAATAATGTAAAATATAAATACTGGAACTTCTTGCCACCATAGAGAAAAAAAAACATCAGTTTCATTTATATTTGTCTAGATAATAATGATTATGATAAGTGATGACAAGAACATATAACAATTAATAGAGTACGAATTATGGTTAGATATTCGAGTGATTGCCAATTGGCTCTAAAATGAACAATAAAATAAACAGCTGCTTCTATATTGAAATCCGACATTCTTATTTACTGCGATTTTTCAGCTGAATTTTCCTTTTTAAGCACCACAAATGATATTTTATATTTTATGCTATACAATACTTAATTAAATCGATTCGCAATGTAACCGTATTTAAACCACTAGGAGGCGATAGGATTGTAAATTATATTTTAGATTTTCCATTACCTATAGAACACACAAATCAACCCACAGTGATTTTTGAGATCGGTTATTTGGTCTCAAGAGATAAACGTGTTTTCTGCGTTAAACTAAATCGAAATTTTCACGATCAGCAATACTTTCCATTTATAATATTTCTTAAGATAGTTAAATAAAGAAAAAAAAAAATGGTAAAAAAAACAAAACAAAATATCTTTTAGTTGATAATAATGGATTTGGACAAGAATTTTATTATAATTATAAAAAATAAAAATCTTAATAAATATAATTTTATTCTCTCGTGTGTAACATTAAGAAAAAAAATCTAAAAATGTATGAATAAGTCAACTGTTATTGGTCTGTAATTTCATCTTTGTTAGTTAAAGAACTAAAGTTTTTGTAAATATTTCCTAGCATTTAATGTTATTTATATTCATCAATGTACCTTTATATATATGTCATAATAATTTAATATATAGGTTTTCTTTATAATATTTTGTATTAACTTACATTGTAAATTACTAGATCTGTATTTCTTCATCATGTAAGTAAAAAATATAATATTAAGGATAAATTAAAATATGCATCAATAAGTTTAATATATAATATGAAACTACATGTTACAAGCGAAAAATTAAAACATAATGATTTCAATTATTTTTTAGATAATTTGGATGCAAATGATATAAGTGTATTGGCTTACAATTTAAAAACAATTAAAGATACGAACTTATGTGTCTAAATAGAAATTGCCATTGGCTACATTTTTGGACGTAGAATAAACAGCTAGCATTATTATCGAACTTTTATTTACTGCGACACATGAATTTCCTTTAAGCACACGAATTGAATTTTTAATGAATATTTTGTCTGTATATTCAAATACGTAATTAAATAGAATTGAATTCGTTATTAATAATCATATGAGCGATAGGATTGTAAAATTATAAATAGAATATGTATATCTACTGAGCCAATTAATTTGTAAGTAATATCTGAAATTAGGCTCACATAGATATTCACTTTGATTTGAATTTAAACTATTCAAAGAGCGATATACAAAAACAGAAATACAGCGGAATTTGATTATGACAGGAATTAATATATCTATGTCACTCTGCTTAGCAAATATCTATTATGATATTTTACGTTACAGATAGTTTATAACAGAAAAATTCCGAGTTTCGGTATTTTATCAAACTATATTTTACAGAAATATAACCTAATGTTTCATGTTAGATAAATTCTAATAAATCTGCGGGCAACACAAGAATTTTAATTACCTCGACTATTAAAATCAATTTGAAAACTATAAAATTTACTTCAATTTTAAATGTTTTTTAATAAATGTGTATTCATATTCGTTGGTAACATATGATTTAGATTAAATAATATAACTATATTAAATTGTTAATCAGTAATATGTTTATTCCCCATTCGTCACTTTACATTTTTATGTATTAGGTAATAGCTTTTTTCTAAAATATTTCTCTTTCCAACGGTATATTATACGTCTATAATACTGTACTTATAATAAAAAAACAAACAAAAAATACATTAAAAAATATTTTTTCTCTTTTATAACTTCGTTGGTCATCAAATTAGTCCAACTTGTATATTTAGCCGTCCGTCAATAGCGTTAAGATGATACGGTTCATCATTGGTAATGTACAAAATTTAAGGTAGTTAAGAGGAAGGAAATTTAAAATATCGGCATTCAAGCCGTTATACTACTTCAATCAGAATGAAACCTACATGGTATTAAAGCCCGTTAAAATTTAGAACCATATAGTGAGTTTGATCAAAATCGTCAGAGCTATTTTTGAGAAAATTTTGAAAAGATGCAAAATGCATAGTATAAAGTGGCTCTTCTGGTTAGCCAATTTCGAAAAAAAAAAAATGGTATAACACCTCAGGCGTATAGTTGTCTTAAATAAGAAATTTCAGTTTCGTACGACTTTTTGGCGGTAGACTTACCACACACGCACACAGACATTTTTTCGGAACTTGGTTATTTGGACTCAGGAGACCCTAAAACGTGTATTTCCGTCGAAAACTGGAATTCGGAAATTTTTACGATCGCAATAATTTCCTGTACTGTATATTTCATATATAGGTAAGTGAAAGTTAAAATATTTTGTGGAGGATTCGTTTCAATTAAACGTAAGTCAAATGACGCTAGATCAAGGTATAGTAAAAAAAATAAATAAAATAGTGCTACTGAGCCCATGAGATTGTAAGTAATAGTTATATTTATAATATTTTACGTCGGTTGATTTTTCGAATTTCTAAACTGTTAGTGAAAAGAAGCGAATATACAAAAACAGAAACACACCGTGTACTTTTATTAGTAGAAAATGAAGGAAAATTAGTAGTGTTATATAGTATGTCACTCTAGACATGAAAGAACAAATTAATAAAGAGAGAGGTGTATTGCTATTTAACTGCTTTTCTATAACGAATAATGTCCAAATAATTTTATCAACAATTATCAAAATAGCTTTAATAATTAATGAGTATATATTTATATTTTATCCAATTTGAATACCTTGAGGAAAAACTTAAAAATTAATTTGAAAGCATGAAAATTGAATTATATGACAAGATTATGAAGTTAGGAATATTATCTAAAATGAGTTTTTTAGAGTTTTTAATGTTGAATAATGGCTTAAATAAGTAATAAGCATTAATAACATTAAGTCCATTTTTTTTAATTAACAATGAATATCCATTTGGTTTTAAATTATTTAAAGAGGAATGTGGCCTTAATATTGTGTAATTAGATATCCTATTAGCAAGGACTGATTTTTTTTTTCCAGGAATAAAAAAAAATATTATGCGCCTGGAAATTTGCTAATTTGCTGATCGTTTGGAATATGTTGACCTAAAAGCGTTGACTGCTCTCCAGATGACATTAGGGACATTGTTTTGTTTTATCAAGCAATTTAGTGTGAAAATGCCTTTGCCGTTCCAGATAAATTTAAATTCAATAAAAGTCTTTATAAATAAAAAAAAATATGGTGCGGGCTATTCACAACTTTCACTTACCGCCGTTGTCAAAAACGATTAAAGAATTTTCAACTACAGTTAAGATAAAAATCTGGTGCGCGCCACACACGACTTTCACTTGCCGCCGTTGTCAAAATCAATTTAAGAATTTTAAATACATGTAGAGATAAAAAAATTGTTAAAGAATTAATTAAATTGAATTTCAATAGAAACATGTGTTTTATTAAATAATCTATTATATTTTTCATTTACAACAATCAGTTAGTGTTTGAAGTAATCACCTCCAACTCAAATGTCAAGATGATCACAACTAGGGGCTCTGCTATATCTTCATGCCGCCAGATAGCAGCACGGCCAACATGAATTTCCTTTTCAGGAAACCAGAAATTGTTAGTTTTATCGGCTTTTCACACTCTCCATTACCTTTACAATTCCGTTTATCAGATAATATTTTTCTAAATTTTTAGCTACTAACGGTATGTTATACATTTATATAACTATTCTTATGTTCAAAAACAAAAAAATGCATACAAAAATATTTTGCACTTTTCTGATTTAGTTATTTATCAAATTCGCTCAACTTTGATATTTAGCCGTCCTTCATCAGTGCCGTTAAGATGATATGGTGGAATTACAAAATTAAAGGTAGTTTAGAGGAAGAAGATTTAAAATATCGGCTTTTAAGCCCTGCTATACTATTTCATTCAGAATGAAACCTACATGATACTAAAGCCCATTAAATTTTACATCGATATAGGGAGTTTAATCAAAATAGTTAGAGCATTTTTGAGAAAATCCTAAAAAGGTGCTAAATACATGGTATAAGGTAGATCTTCCGGTCAGCTGATTTTTATGAAAAAGATTCTGTAACAACTCGGACGTATAGTTGTCTGAAATATGAAATTTCAGTTTCATAGGACTTTTCGTTTTCGCCTGGGATTTACCACACACACAGATAGACACACGGACACACAGACCTTTTTGCGGGACTTGGTTATTTGGACTCAGGGACCCTTAAGCGTGTATTTCCGTTGAAAACTGGAATATTAAAATTTTCACGATCGCCATATTTTCCCTTACTTATACATAGTAAGTGAAAGTAATAGACATTTTTTTTTTCATTAGAATTTTCAGTATAAAATTTCTAAACTGTTTGCTTGTTTATTTATTTAAGGTCCCTTTATGCTGCTGTGGCTAATCGGAACGGTGTTACAGTGGGTTTCCTAAATGTTGCCTATAGAATAGAGAACTTCACGCACAGTTTCGGGACCACCATTTTACGTCCGCTCCAAAGGATAAGTAGGGATTTTTTTCCTCCATTTAAAATCACGGTCATCTGCTAGTTTTGAATATACGAACTTGTGCACATTAGGCTATTATGCTAGCCATTAAACAACAGGTGATCCATTTTTATATATTATTGTATTATTATATGATAAATGGATTTTTGTAAAAAGGAGTGAGGCCATAGTAATACAATGTTAAAATAAATACACTTCAGGTTTTCTTTGCAGATAAAACAGGCTTCAAGTAAAGAAGGTATTTACATAGCGGCAATTACACATCGGAGAGGACTGTAAACAGAATTAATTCGAGAACCTTCCACTCCGTCAATCCACGTCAAGAGCCGAAATAGGCTTTAAGAAAGAGAAGAAGGAGGGACGGTTCCATAATATTTTCTCCGTAATGGGATAATTTAAATGGAAATGGCCTCCCACAAATTCTGTTTTGTAGCGAGGCATCCCTAAATCGATAGATACAGCGGCATGGCTACCATGATGCGGTGAAGTAGTCGTTAGGCGGTTAGTTATGGCTTCGCTGTTTATTTCCATGTTATTGCAATTTTATTAGCCCTTTCGTGTAACAGTTTCAAACCAAGTCAGCCACCCTTTTCACGGACTATGAATTGCTAAATCTCAAACAGTAGGATACAGTATGAAAAAAAATTCTTACTCGAGGACCAAGTCTCTTTTGAACGGTAACACATAAAAATCTGTTTATAGCCTGGTGACTCCTTTACTGTTTATTTAATGTCATTTACGCTACAGTGACTAATTGGACGATGCTACAGTGGGAGTCCTAAATGTTCGCTATCCAGGTTTCATTAGGATAAGGATCTATATTGAGCACCTGACCCTCGGGTGGTCTCGACCAT
>CM041292.1:196056207-196159098 GCA_023052935.1 Piezodorus guildinii
GTTCAGAACCAGCAGAGATACAGCGTTTTGAACTTAGCAATGGTGTTTTTATTTACTTTGAACTATTTATTGCTTTTCATTTTACCTAATTGCCTGTTTACAAATATTGTGTAATTATTTGCAGCGGTTTTTAATACTATTTTCTCTTTAGTTGGATATCGAATTCGTTTAAATAGTATACTTATCCGTATGCCAAAAAGATTATATATCAATTTTTTTTTTTTTTTTGGTGGGGGATTATCTGTAAAATTTAAGGTACTTAAGAAGAAGAAAATATTAAATGTCGCCTTTTAAGCTATTTCTGATTATTTCAATACGAATGACACCTACATGATATTGAAGTCTATACAATTTTACATCGATAGCGAGTTTAATCACAATCTTTAGTGCCAGATTTGAAAAAAAAATTCATAAAAAGGTGTGTTTATCACATTAAGTGGCGCTTCTGGTTTATACTGATGAAAAAGTTCCTGATAGTTGTCTTGTTTTTTCTTATACATGAATTGTTAGATTGGTACAGTTCTTTTGTTATCGTGCTAGACCACACACACTAGCGGTTACACCTTTTTGCACGACTAGGTATTTTAGACTCAGAGGAAAACTGGAAATCGCAAATTTTTTCGATCACAATACTTTCTCTAACTATATATTTCATTTATAGGTAAGCGAAAGTAAAAAAATGTGGTGTGGGCAACACACCACCCTCACAATAAGAGATAAAAATGAGTGAAACCATTAAAGAATTTATTAAATGTAATTCCTATAGAAACATGTGTTTTATTAACAATTTTTATATTATTATCTAAAATAATCAGTTAGTTTTATCGGACCTTTATCACTCTCTATTAACTTTTAAAAGCTTATATATGAGATAATATTTTTTCTAAACTCTTAAGCTTTCCAACGGTATATCATACATGTATATTACTGTTCTTATGTTCAAAAACAAAATATTGCATTAAAAAAATATTTTTTCAGTTTTCTCCTTTAGTTGTTTTTTAGATTCGCACAACTTACATATTTAGCTGTTATTTATCAATGCTAACAAGATAATATGGTTAATTTTATAGAATACACGATATTAAAGGTACTTTAGAAGAAGGAAATTTAAAATATCGGAATTTAAGCCCTGTCAGGCTATTTTAATCAGGATGAAACCTACATCATATTAAAGCCCACCATATTCTTCGTCGATATAGCGAATTTAATCAAAATCGTCGTAACCATTTTCGAGAAAAGGTGCAAAATGCATGGTATAAAGTGGCTCTTCTGGTAAGCTCATCATGTTGAAAAAGGTTTTGTAACGTCTCGAGCGTATAAGTATTTGTCTTAAATATGAAATTTCAGTTTCATAGGACTTACCGTTTCCGCCCGGGAGTTACCACACAAACACACACACAAATGTGTATTTCCGTTGAAAACTGGAATTCGAAAATTTTCACGATTGCAATACTTTCCCTTACTATTTATAATAAGTGAAAGTAATGGAATGTTTAATTGTTTACTACTTCCTCGATCAAAACCTTTAATTTAGATGTTTTCCAAAATAAATATTGTTTCTAAATAACGAGAAATGCAGGGATCATTTTTTTTCTTTCTTACTTCATATCTTCGAAAAAAATTATTTGTGCAATGCTCTCAACCGAGAATCATTCATAATCCCCGTGTTTTATTTATATTTATTTTTAACAATTATCAGGTTCGAAAATCCATTCCAGAATGTTGGAAAACTGGAGTATGTCGGACTTTATCCAGAGCATAAAACGTATTGTTGAACACTGGAACTGTTTGTTTCTGGGGGAGAAAGAGATATAGAGGTCTGTGGTGAGGAGAGATATTGAGTGGGCTGGAGCTGTGAGGGCCCAATTCAGGACCGCTTGAGGGAAAACGCAGAGCAGGAACTTGTGGGAAATCCCATCGCTCAACTTCAGGCCCTGGCATTCATCACCTCCGGTTCCGAGGACCACATATTTCGGCCGCATTGATCGATCTCGATAAACTCACGGCTTTTCCTATTTACACGCAGTACTTTTATATATTTTTCTTTAAACCAACCCAGAAAGTATTAGGTTTATTTATTGCAAAAGAAAAATAGAACTGAACTTTTAGTTTCTTGAATAATTACCAAACGTCTCGAAGGTTTGAAACTAAGATATCACAAAAGAATTATAATTATATAGATAATAAATAAATGTTTTTATTCTAGAGATTTTCCTTTAAAAATAACATTACCTGCAACGAAAGTATAGCTTTAGATACTTAATTTTTTTTTAATTTTTTAAATTTATGAATCGTAATTTGCAACTGTGTTATACAACACAATGAGTAAACAAGCAGAGTGAAGAAAAGCCGTGAAAATGTCTTGAGAAAGAACTACCCAGTTGTAGCTCTTCACTAATTATTTTAACGCAATAGGTCGCGAGGCCACCTTCTTTTTAATCGCCTCCGAGGGTTATCAGGAATATCCAAGGAAGATAGATTACGAACAAGTAGGTTCGTGTGGGCAGGATGTTTGGAATGAAACGGGGTATATGAATCACAATCTAGGTATGCAACAAATAGGATGTTTTGGTCAATATGGAGGAGTTGATTTGTGACAAAATAAGGAGAGCAAAAATTTAATTATATAAATATTTTTTCTAATATCCTATATTGTACAACAGGCAAGAACTAAATAAAAAAAAATTCAAAAACCAATAATGTAACAGCTCATCCCTGCAAGAATAAAAAAATTGAATTCAATTACAGATATCATAATACTTTTATATATAAAAGGACAACACTATTCTTGGGTTCAGCAGACTTCTAAAACGTGGCGAATTTTGATACAGTGTGACTATCACTTAGGGTATTCTTTCCTGAAGTAAAATATTTTAAAATATAAATATAAGTTTATAAGTAAAATACATTGCTATAAAGTTTTTCTTCAGCTAAAAAAATAAATGTTCTGTAATCTAGTCATCGTTCATCAATCAGTCATCCCAGAAATATGAGTAGTACTATAGACGTATAATATAATGTTGGAAAGAGCAATAAAATAAGTTGTCCAAGTTAACTGAGTGTCCTTATAAGCTCATAAAAGTATGGGTTCATGTTATTTATAATCTTATAATACAATCGATCCGGAAAAAATAATATATATATATATATTGTTAAATACATTAACTAATTAATTAATTAAGATTTTGTTTTATTTAAATTCATTGAATGAAATATTATTACATTAATAAAACTAAAATTTAAAAGCCATTAAAATTTGCAATTTAAAGTTTTGGTAATGGTTTGCTTAAGTTAATAATTATTCAAAAGCTCTTACGCAATATGATTTTGTACCAGATTTTTAAAGAATACATTTCCTTCTCGACAGGATCTAGTGTACATAGAAGACATTTTATTTTCTCAAAGAATTAAAATAAGAAATTATCACCGTATTAATAATTAAACAGTATTTTTAATTATGTTTAATTGACCACTGGATATTTCAAGTGAATATCTTACAGAAAATATTCATTGAAGTTTAAAAGTTAAAACATTCAGTAAAAATTTAAAGAAAAAAGTAATTATAATTTAATAATCGCTCCACATTTCAGAGTACGTGATTCCTCTCATTTTTTTGCTTGGAGCCCTTGATAAATGAACTTAGCTGAGTAGCTCGGACGAATGCAAATCAGCTTTGCCCCGACTTTGCGTAATCATATTGTGGTTCATTTCCATATTTAACACGACCTAGCTCCGTTAGTGGCAATATCTTCAGTATTCCTCTCCTTAACTTAAATACTCCTGGGAATCTTAAATGAAGTTTCGTTAAGGTAGGGCCACATTGAATGCATGAATGAACAAACTTCAGTAAATTGATTTATATCTAATTATGGCAATGGAATAATTGATAAATAAATAAAACAAAAAGAAATAATTGAACGATGCGAATTGTTTAAAATTGTGTATTATATCAAATAGTTATATGCTTATGATATATTGGACTTTCTGTATTCCTTTTGAATTAAATTAAATCCTTATCGAATTAAAAATATTTTATATATATATATATATATACATATATATAATATATATATATATATATATATATATATATATATATATATATATATATATATATATATATATGTGTGTGGATAGGAATATCCTCAAATACAATAAAATTATTATTTCATATTTAAATAAACAATCAATTTCTGGGATTTGTCCCCATTCTCAAGATATTTTATGCTTTTCTAAAAGTTCATCCATTTTTACTTTCACTTGCCTATATATGAAATATATAGTAAGGGAAAGTATTGCGATCGTTTTAGGATCTCTTGAGTCCAAATGACCAAGTCCCGCAAAATGGCCTGTATGTGTGTGGTAACTCCCGGGCGAAAATGAAAAGTCCGATGAAACTGAAATTTGATATTTTAGTCAACTATACGCTCGAGATGTTACAAAAACGTTTTCATCATCAACTTACCAGATGAGCCACTTTATACCATGCATTTTGCGCCTTTTTACGATTTTCTCAAAAACGGCTCTAACGATTAAACTCGCTATATCGGTGTAAAATTTATTGAGCTCCAATATCATGTAGGTTTCATTCTGATTGTACCGCAGGGGCTAGCTGAGGTGCACATTTAGTGGGGCCTGATGCCCCCCCTGAGTTCAGCACACAACACAATCACAAACAAAACAGTATATAGCTCACTCACACTAACACAAGGTCACTTACACTACACAACCTAGGGCCACCTTACATAGGAACCGCCCCGGATGGGGCAGCAAGTCAGGTTGCTTCGAGGAGGCAGCCCCTCCACCTGTTTTGGAGGCTATGAATTGGGCTGATAACCCCTACTTCATAAATCGAAATTATCCCGAAACCTCAATAAATATTAGCCGGACTGTCAAGAAGGAATATAAATAGCTCTCGTCACAATGACTTCACTATCGGATCGTGGAACATTTTATCATTATTTAGACCCGGAGTATAAAAAATCAAATCAATCGTTATAAATTAGACATCACTGCACTCCAGGAAATTCGATGGACTTTATAGCCCAAAAAGAGAAGATCAAACATGGAGAAGGCGAACAAACAACGAGTTGTACTCCTTATTAAAAGAACCGGACGTTGTTAAAATAATGAAGATTGGCAGGCTTCGATGGACAGGCCATGTGGCCAGGATGGACGCACAGGAATTTCCAAGGAAGCTCCTCGATGAAGAGCTGTATGGAACACGAGCAAGAGGCCGCCCCAAACTACGATGGGCTGATGGTGTAAAAGAAGATTAAAGAAACCTGCTTGGTGTTGGGAGCTAGAGGACAGCGGCACTCAACAGAACCGCATTATAATTATAAAAATTATAAAGGAAAAGAAACTAAAATTATTATGTGATTTTATTAATATTTTTTCCCAGTTTCTGTCCCAGTTTTGAGAGAAGAAAATATCTTTGAATTATTGGGTTAAATTCAATTCGTGACGGTCCCACTGAATGAATCTCATGAATGATTTAAGGAAAAGACGTCAACCACTGAAAAATGTTCCTTAAGAAAATTTCCCTAACTACGAAAAACAATAAATCTTGTATATGATGATCTAATGCTTTTCCCAGTCACGAGGAAATTGAATTTGCTAACGGAAGGGTAGTTTAATGAAGTACAGAAGATAAAGAAATATATAAATAATGTATTAAAAAATTTAATGTTTTATCATCTATGAATATTTAGGCATTGATAAATTATTTTATCTTTTTTTTCACATAGCGAATATAGCTCATGAACGCTAGGTCCTGATCACAAATGTTGATAAAAACAAATATTTTCCTTTATTTTTCTGATAGGTATACTTTCGTCAAGTTTCCGATCCGTGCAACAACATAAGATCTAGAACCAGACGTGTTACTCTTTTGATGGTGAATAAAAAGGTTACACTATACAAAAAATCTGGTGCGGGCAACACACGACATTCACTTACCTCCATTTTTCAAATAAATGAAAGAATTTTCAAATACAGTCAGATATAAAAATATGTGTTAAAATAATTAATTAAATTGAATTTCTATAAAAACATGTGTTTTATTAAAAAATCTATTATATTATTATCTAAAATAATCACTTAGTTTTATCTTCTTTTCATCACTCTCTATTAACATTTAAAAGCTTGTGTATGAGATAATATTTTTTTTTTTTTTTTAAATCTTTAGCTTTCCAACGAATTGGAGTGCTACCAATGGGTAGTTTCTTCTCAGGACTATCATGTGTACTAATCATATATAAAGCCTATTTACTTGTTGTATTTATTTAATACAGTTGTAAATTTCTTTAAATAAATAAATAAGCTTTCCAACGGTATGTACATGTATATTACTGTTCTTATGTTATAAAAACAAAAATTGCACTAAAAAATATTTTTTTTTTGTTTTCTTCTTTAGTTGGGTATCGAATTCATTCAATTTATATATTTACCTGTTTTTAATCAGTGGTAACAAGATAATATAGTTATTTTTATAGAATCAACAAAATTAATGGTACCTTAAAGAAAGAAAATTTAAAATATCGGCATTTAAGCCCTGTCAGACCATTTTAATCAGAATGAAACCTACATGATATTAAAGCCCATTAAATTTTACATCGATATAGCGAGTCTGATCAAAATCGTCGGAACCGATTTCGAGAAAATTGAAAAAAGGTGCAAAATGCATGGTATAAAGTAAGCTCATTTTGATGAAAAAGGTTTTACGTCTCGGGCGTATATTTGTCTTAAATATTACAATTTCAGTTTCATAGGACTTTTCGTTTCTGTCCGGGAGTTACCACACACACACACACACACACACACACACACACACACACACACACACACACACACACACACACACACACACACATACACACACACACACACACACTCACGCATACAGACCTTTTGGCGGGAATTGGTTATTTGGACTCAGGTGACCCTAAAATGTGTATTTCCGTTGAAAACTGGAATTCGAAAATTTTTATAATTGCAATACTATACCCTTACTATATAGTAAGTGAAAATGCGTGACTTTTTTATTAAAATTGATAAAATTCATAACCCGTATGTAATTTTTTTTCAAGTATGTTACGGGTAAAATGGGGGAAACTGTGTTCAGTTGAAAGAATAAAAAGAAGTGCAGTACATCATATCCAATGATTTATACCACCTGAATTTATACCGTTGCTCTTGGAATTGGGTCGATGCAGGAGTTTAAGGGTTGCAGGACTGTTTGTAGGCCTTCGATTCCCTTTGGAATACTTTATTATTTACCCTTCTTCCCTCAGCCCACTTTATTAACTGTCACTTGAATTCTTGCCAGCCATTCCTTTTTTCTTTTTTTTTTGTTCTAGTTAATTTGATTTACCTCAATTTTATCAACGATGGATATTCATAATACGCTTAAAATATTGTAATCACTTGATTGAAAAAAATTCCTTATTCTTATACAAATACATAGTAAAAAAAAAGAAAAAAAAAGGTGTGTGCATTTCACCTTTATGCACGATTGAAATAAAATCTTTGATATTGCGACAAATAGCGAATAGTTTAAAAATAAACAAGTCGTGTTAGTATTAAAATGTATATGTTGATGATATAACAACAATAATTTTACTATCTAATTTGGAATACAATCCTGTAAGATAACCTTCCCTTTCAGTTTCTTCCAAAAGGTACTATATTTCCTATCATACAACAGAAGCAATTTTCTCAATATCTTTACCATTGATTTATTGTTTTCTTCATTTTGTGACTTTTCGTTGATCCATTCTTTACTGTTCGATATTATTATGGTCATTAGTTTTAACCTAAGTCAGTTTTATTTTATTTTTTTGTGTTGCTTTAGTGCTCGTATGTTATCAACAAATTAAGTATTTTCATAGTGTCTATTAAGTATATTTATGTGTCAAAGATTAGCTCGGCTAGGACCAAGTCCTGTCGACTAAATCATTTACTAACGTCGCCGAATCTATCCTTTCGCCTGAAAATATTAATCTATAAATTATTAATTAGACCGGCCCTCCTATACGGAGCACCGATGCTAAGTAATATATCATCAACCATAGCAAAAATGCTACAGCAGTTTCAAAATGGAGTACTGAGACGAATAGTGAGGCATATTTCTCAGCAGAGGACGAAGACAGACCAAATACACGACACCTTCGAACTTCCGACCGTGACAGAGTTCATCTCCCGAAGACATATGAAATTCTTTGATAGTCTCCGGTACTTGCACGAACCCACTGACTCCGACTGGACGGCCACAGCGCTGGCAAGACTATGTACGAACCCTCAGACTAGACTGAGAAACCATAACTTGACTAACTCAGAAAGACTAGTGAGCCCCATTACTAAACGTGACTCCCATTCGCTCCCATATACCGAAGATTTTCGTATCCTCTGTCCCCTCTTAGAATGCATGTAATGGAGAAAAAGAGATCCCAGATTCCTTACTCTATTTCCGATTTCTAACCCCAACTCCCATGAAAAAAAGAAAGAAAAAAAAATTATGCGTCTTGCAGCCACATAAATTGGGTTTTAAAATGTTCAGAATAATATATAAGCTTAAAATGTATTTATTCGCTAGACCCTATACTTGAATATATATTGAAACGTTGTATGTAATACAAATGCATTTGCTAAATTCATAAAAATATATATTTTATATAGCACATATAAAGTATTCAATTTTATATTGCATACCTTCATATGTGCTGTAAATATATAGAAGGTCTTTTGAATATTTTCATTCACTAGAAAGAACAGAAAATCGAAGGTAAAATGTAAATAACCAATAGGAAAGGATATCTCCCTTAGGAAGAATGAGGAAATATACGTTATTTATTAATTAACAGATTAGTTATGAGTGATGTAATGGAGAAGGTTATGATGATTGTTACCAACACAGCAAATATTGTAGGTTATATTCTTCTATATAGTACACTATTCCTTTATATTCTAAACGAGTTTTTAATTTATTTTATTTATTTGTGGATAAAATATTAATTAATAAAACGATTTGTATTATAGGCATAGCGTATACACACAGTGGAAACATTACAAATGTCGATGCTATATAAACGTGGATTTGACTATATAAACCTATTGCATTGACGTAATTCAAAGTATTCAGTTATTCCGTATTCGCGCTTGTTTTGCTTAAAAAAAGTTTGCTTAGTTTACCATTGAAAGTAAAATAAATAGAAGATTAAAATAAACTATCTTTAGGGAAGCTGTATGTTAGAACAACAAACAACTAGGAAAAGGCCAAGTCTTGGAAAAATACGCCTTTTTGGGAGGGAAGGAGAAATTGTGGCCAGGAAAGCCCTCCCCCCATCTGAGCCACAGAGGCTTTGTCATAAAACTTACGGGTGATTTACAGTAAAGCTGACGTGTCAGATAAACATAACGATTTTGCATTTGACTATTAGTCTTAGTCTGATTAAAAATCCGTTTAATCAGATCAAATATTTTGAAATTGATGTCCTACATCATTTTCCAAATTATTTTTAATTTAATTGATCTATCTACGGAAACGTATTGCGGTAATGAAAATTTTCGAATTCTAGTTTCCATCGGAAATACAGATTTTAGGGTACCGTGAGTTCAAAGAACCACGAAAAGGTCTGTGTATGTTGTAAGTCTAGTACAAGAACGAAAAATCGTACAAAAATTAAATTTCATATATAAGATAAATATTACAGTTGTAAATTTCAATAAATGATAAAAAAAAAAATATATATATATATATATATTTATTTCCCGGAGATGTGACCGCACTTTTTTTCATAATCAAATTCGGCAAACCAAAAAAGAGCTGAAACGATTTTGATTAAATTCTTTAAATCGATGTAAACTTTTTTTTTTTTTTTTTTTTCTAGATTCTAACCATATCGTCTTGTTAGCATATATAAAAAAAGGGATATACTTACATTTATAAGTTGGAAGAATTTATTAACCAACTAAAGGTGCATATATTTGTTAAGTTACTTGCTTGTTTTTTTTAACACAATAATGGTAATATGCATGTATAATATACCGTTGGAAAGCTAAATATTTTTGAAAAAAAAAGATATCTCATTTACAAAGGTTTAAAATGTAAAGCATAAAGATGAAAAGACTATAATCTTAAGTAATTATTCCATGAAGTAATTCACGATGATAGGTTATATTAGATTGTGTCACATGAAATGTCCGTTTTCAAGGTAAAGGATTTTTCTTTATAAATACGATATGAAAACAAGATAATTTTATTTGAAGTATTTACCTTCTTTTTCTACACATTTTTGACACTAACTTTTTTATCCTCGAACTGAAAAACTCTTTGAAGTGAAACAAAATCTGAAAACGCACTTTTTACTTGATCATCATTTTCAAAAAGTTTTCAATTGACGAAGTTGTCTAAATTCCTGAACAGGTGGTAATCTGTTGGAGACAAGTCGGTAGAATACGGTGGGTGCGGAAGAACTTCGTAGCCCAGTTCTTTCAATTTTTGCACGGTATGTTTTAAAAAAATGGGGACTAGCATTTTCGCGTAAGAGTATGAGGTAACCATGTATCGAGCTTTTTTACTTTCCCAATACACTTTAAATGTCTGGAAACGGTAGATGCACTTGCATTTAGTTGTGCTGAGAGTCCTTTAACTGTTTGGTAGGGGTTTCCTTCTACTTTCCAGAAGGAAAAAAACCACTAAGTTTTCCAAGTCAGTATCCCCAGCTCAAAACTTAGCAAACCATCGGAGAATGGTCCTTTCATTAACACTCCCTTCCCTAAACGCCTTGCAAATATTTCTAGCGGCCTCATCTGCTGAATGGCCGAGTTTAAACTCGTACAAAAATATTACTTGAAAATCGCGTGTTTCCATGTTCATATTTGGAGGTATGCTAAAAAGTGGGTAATTGATTTGGAAGCTAATGTTTATAATACAAAGGTAGAGGATTAATAACTGTTTACTTTAAATATGTAAACATTCGAAAGAAAAAAACAGAGATCTGCAAAATCCTTTATGTATTTCAGAAACTATAAAAACGGACATTTCATGTGAAACAACCCAATATATAGGATCGGTCATTACTTCCTTAACTTATTTTTTGAGTGGTCACCTGTTGACTGACGGCCTCATATACCCGAGGGATAGACTGTGAATGAATCCTGATTTAATTATATGCTTAAAAAGGTCTGTCGGTACTGGGAGTTTAACTCACAACCGTTGGCGTGGTAAAATTGCGTGCTAGCCACATATCCATGGTCTCACCATATTTTTCCTTATTACATTTTTTCCTTATTATTAGCAGCTTAGCTATTTCCGTTTTTAATTGCTGCTGAACTCGCAATATTGAGGGTTGGTCTGTTTGAGATGGATGGTGCTAGAATCACGAACAAAACCTATTTCCAAGATCAGAGATTTGCACGGCATGTCTATGATAGCAGAACTCATTGCTGGTATCAGTTTATTTTTGGATTTTTAAGCTGAACGTTTAAGGAATAAGTTAACCGGTTTTATTTCTGTCATCTATAAATTTTAATGTAATGCAGATTTATATATTTATAATATTTCGTAAAAGTATCTATGAAAAGAGTACTGCAAATTCCATCTCACATAGATTATTTTTATATTAGCAATCCTTCATTCCTGAAGTAAAAGTGAATTTATTCATTATAACAATAATTTATATTATTTTAAAGTTAAATAGTAATTATGAGGGTTAGAAAAAGGGATTTGTTTAACTCTGTTGGCGACTATGTTTCTGTTATCAAGCATCGGATTCGGTCGAAGTGGGGACAAACGACACTACAGAAAACAAGTTAAGGGAAATAAGAAGGGACTTCTCGCATTGGCATTCGTATCTACGACAAAAGCGAAGGGAAGAGGTTATTCTGGCGCGCATGCGCATTGGACACACGCGACTAACTCACGGACATCTCATGGCACGGGAACCTCCTACGGACTGCCCAACATGCGGTTGCCCGGTTACTGTTAAACACGTTTTGACAGAGTGTAAGGCTTATGACACTCAAATAGCTCATATTGCAATTGACACTGACATACTACCCGTTTTACAAGACAACATACATACAACTGCAAAACATTTTTACTTCTTACGACATTTATTACTTTATTAACATTTATGACTTGTACAATAAACTATAATATTTAATCCGCTATTTAAGGCGAAAATCTAAGAAAAATATCAACAAGTGGTGTCTTGAATAAAATAACAAAACCACGAACATAGAAAAGAAAATCAAATTTTTAGTTTGGTTTTTTTTTTGCTGCTATCCATATATATTTGACAAAACAGCTTTCTATGCCGAAGGATAAAAATGATTGATACTAATAACGATTTAATTAAATTGAATTATATACTATGTTTTATTCAAAAATCAGTTAGTTCTATATAATAGGAATCACTTGTAGCTGGGTGGCTAGCATAACAGCCTCCTATGCCAAAGGTCAAGGGTTCAAACCCGCATGTGGTCCTAGGATTTTTTAATGGGAGCAAAAAGTCCTTAGTTATACCGTCCTTCGGAGGGGACGTTAAAAGGTGGTCCCGAGCCTGTGCGATGTTAGGTACTCGATAAAGATCCCTATCCAAATAAAACCTGGATAGGCAAAATTTAGGACTCCCACTGTAGCATCGTCCGATTAGCCATAGTAGCATAAAGTGACGTTAAATAAATAAACAAACACACAAACATAACATAGGAAAGAAAATCAAATTTTTAGTTTGTTTTTTTTTTGCTTCTATCCGTATATATATATATATATATATATATATATATATATATATATATATATATATATATATATATTTAATAAAAAACAATTCAAATATATCAACTTTATGTGCACGCAGAGAAGAACAATTAGCACTTGGAGTCACCCATAGAGTAGTGGCTAGCATAACAGCTTTCTATGCCGAAGGATAAAAATGATTGATACTAATAACGATTTAATTAAATTGAATTATATACTATGTTTTATTAAAAAATCTATATATATTCTTATCTAAAAAATCAGTTGTTTTTATAAAAAGGATCATTGTACTGGGGGCGATAACAAGCCTGATGCCAAAGGTCCTAGAATTTTTAATGGGATAGAAAATCCTTAGTTAAACCGCGTAGTAATAAGGGACGTTAAAGTGGTCCCGACCTGATGCGATGTCAAGATACTCGATAAAATATCCCTAACTAATAAAAAGATGGCAAAATTTAGACTCCACTTAGATCGTCCGATTAGCATAGTAACATAAATGAACTTAAATAAATTAAAAAAACATATATAACATTACATAGGAAGAAACAAATTTAGTTGTTCTTTTTTTGTTCAATCGATATAATGTACTTAATATATATATATTATACTATTAATAATATATTATATATAAATTATTATTTAAAAAAAAATTAATATAAATTTATGTGCACAGAAAAACAATTAGCAATTGAGATAACCCATAAGATATGACTAGAATAACAGCTTTCTAGCCGAAGAATAAAAATGATTGTACTAAAACATTTATTAAATTGAATTATAACTAGTTTTATTAAAAAATCATTATATTATAATTAAAACAAAGTTAGTTTATAAAATGGATCAATATTTGAATCTGGGGGCAGCATTAAGCCTCCATCCAAGGTCCTAGAATTTTTAATGGAGTAGGAAAATTTATTAACGTCCTTCGAGGGAGTATAAAAGGTGTTGACTTGCTTCAGTACATAAATAAACTATCCTAATTATAAACTGATAAAAAATATTAAGATCCACTGTAAATTGATTAGCATATAGTAATAATTAAATAAATAAACTAACGCAAAAAACATTACATTGGAAATTAATCAATTTTGTTTCTTTTTTTCGATAACGTATTATATATATATATTATTAATATATATATTTTATATAAATATTATATTTATTATATAATATATTATTTATAAAAAAATCAATATTCAACTTTAGTCACGCAGAAAGAACAATTAATGGAGTCACATAGTTATGCTACATCAGTTCTTCAAGGATAAATGATTGATCTATAACATTTAATTAATTGAATTATATACATGTTATCAAAATATATATTATATCTAAAACATAGTTAGTTTTATAAATATACATGTACTGTGCTACATAACAGCTCAATCAAAGTTCTGATTTTTTAATGGATAGAAAATCTTAGTTATACTCTGTAGATTAAAAGTATCCCACCTTGCGATGTCAGGTACTCGATAAATTCCATCCTAATAAAACTGGATAGGCAAAATTTAGGACTCCCACTGTAGCATGTCCATAGCCATGTAATAAAGTGACGTTAAATAAATAAACAAACACACAAACATAACATAAAAGAAAATCAAATTTTTAGTTGTTCTTTTTTTGCTTCTACCGTATATATTATATATATTATATTTATATTATATATAATTTAATAAAAAACAATTCAAATAATCAACTTTAGTGCCGCGAGAACAATTAGACTTGAGTCCCCTGTGTGTCATACGCTTTATAGATAAATGATTGTACTAATACGATTATTAAATATATATATTGTTTATAAAACTATTTTTTATCTAAAACATTGTTTAAAATAGGGTTGTAGGTGGCTAGCTACAGCCTGATGCAAGGTCTAGATTTTAATTAAACCTTAGTATACCGCTTCGGAGGACGTTAAGGTGTCGACCTGTGCGATGTCAGGTACTCGATAATATCCCTATCCTAAAAAACTGGATAGGCAATTAGACCACTGTACATCGTCCGATAGCCATATACATAAAGTGAGTTAAAAAATAAAAAACCACAAACATAAATAGAAAGAAATAAATTTTTATTTGTTCTTTTTGCTCTATCCGAATATATATATATATATATATATATATATAATAATATTATATAATATTTTTATAAAAACAATTCAATATCAATTATGTGCACAGAGAAGAACAATTAGCACTTGGATCACCATAAGTAGTGCTAGATAACAGTTCTATCCGAAGGATAAAAATGATATACTAATACGATTTAATAATGAATTTAACATTTTATAAAATTATATATTATTATCTAAAACAATCGTTATTTAAAATGGACATTGAGCTGGTGTGAACGCTCGATGCAAGTCTGATTTTTAATGGGATGAACTTATATAGTCTCGAGGAGTTAAAGTGTCCGACTGCGATGAGGTCTCGATAATCCTATCCTATAACGTAGCAAAATTGACCTGACATTCCGATTACCATTACAAGGAGTAATATAAAACACACACATAAATAGAAAAATCAAATTTATTGTCTTTTGCTTCTACGTATAATTATATAAAATATAATTATAAATAATATAAATTTAAATAATATTATAAAAAATTCAAAATCATATGTCACGCAAGAACATAGCATGAGTACCATAAGTAGTGCAGAAAGTTTCTCGAAGATAAAAGATGATATAACTTTATTAAATTGATATTACTTTTTTTTAAAATCTATATTACTAAACACAGTTTTAAAAGGATCACTGTTGGGTGCTAGCAACACCTCGATGCAGTCTAATTTATGATAGAAAATCCTTAGTTACGCTTCGGAGGAGTTAAGTGTCCGAGCCTGTGCGATGTCAGGTACTCGATAAATATCCCTATCCTAATAAAACCTGGATAGGCAAAATTTAGGACTCCCACTGTAGCATCGTCCGATTAGCCATAGTAGCATAAAGTGACGTTAAATAAATAAACAAACACACAAACATAACATAGGAAAGAAAATCAAATTTTTAGTTTGTTCTTTTTTTGCTTCTATCCGTATATATATAAATATATAATATATATATATATATATAATATTATATTTAATAAAAAACAATTCAAATATATCAACTTTATGTGCACGCAGAGAAGAACAATTAGCACTTGGAGTCACCCATAGAGTAGTGGCTAGCATAACAGCTTCTATGCCGAAGGATAAAAATGATTGATACTAATAACGATTTAATTAAATTGAATTATATACTATGTTTTATTAAAAATCTATTATATTTTATCTAAAACAATCAGTTAGTTTTTAAAATAGGGATCACTTGTAGCTGGGTGGCTAGCATAACAGCCTCCGATGCCAAAGGTCCTAGAATTTTTTAATGGAGTAGAAAATCCTTAGTTATACCGTCCTTCGGAGGGACGTTAAAAGGTGGTCCCGAGCCTGTGCGATGTCAGGTACTCGATAAATATCCCTATCCTAATAAAACCTGGATAGGCAAAATTTAGGACTCCACTGTAGCATCGTCCGATTAGCCATAGTAGCATAAAGTGACGTTAAATAAATAAACAAACACACAAACATAACATAGAAAGAAAATCAAATTTTTAGTTTGTTCTTTTTTGCTTCTATCCGTATATATATATAATATATATATATATAAATATATATATATAATATATTATTAATAAAAAACAATTCAAATATATCAACTTTATGTGCACGCAGAGAAGAACAATTAGCACTTGGAGTCACCCATAGAGTAGTGGCTAGCATAACAGCTTTCTATGCCGAAGGATAAAAATGATTGATACTAATAACGATTTAATTAAATTGAATTATATACTATGTTTTATTAAAAAATCTATTATATTATTATCTAAAACAATCAGTTAGTTTTATAAAATAGGGATCACTTGTAGCTGGTGCTAGCATAACAGCCTCCGATGCCAAAGGTCCTAGAATTTTTTAATGGGAGTAGAAAATCCTTAGTTATACCGTCCTTCGGAGGGACGTTAAAAGGTGGTCCCGAGCCTGTGCGATGTCAGGTACTCGATAAATATCCCTATCCTAATAAAACCTGGATAGGCAAAATTTAGGACTCCACTGTAGCATCGTCCGATTAGCCATATAGCATAAAGTGACGTTAAATAAATAAACAACACACAAACATAACATAGAAAGAAAATCAAATTTTTAGTTGTTCTTTTTTGCTTCTATCCGTATATATATATATATAATAATATATATAATATATATATATATATATATAATATAATATATAAATTATTAATAAAAACAATTCAAATATACAACTTTATGTGCACGCAGAGAAAACAATTAGCACTTGGAGTCACCCATAGAGTAGTGGCTAGCATAACAGCTTTCTATGCCGAAGGATAAAAATGATTGATACTAATAACGATTTAATTAAATTGAATTATATACTATGTTTTATTAAAAATCTATTATATTATATCTAAAACAATCAGTTAGTTTATAAAATAGGGATCACTTGTAGCTGGTGGCTAGCATAACAGCCCCGATGCCAAAGGTCCTAGAATTTTTTAATGGGTAGAAAATCCTTAGTATACCGTCCTTCGGAGGACGTTAAAAGGTGGTCCCGAGCCTGTGCGATGTCAGGTACTCGATAAATATCCCTATCCTAATAAAACCTGGATAGGCAAAATTTAGGACTCCCACTGTAGCATCGTCCGATTAGCCATAGTAGCATAAAGTGACGTTAAATAAATAAACAAACACACAAACATAACATAGGAAAGAAAATCAAATTTTTAGTTTGTTCTTTTTTTGCTTCTATCCGTATATATATATATATATATATATATATATATATATATATATATATATATATATATATATATATATATATATATATATATATATTTAATAAAAAACAATTCAAATATATCAACTTTATGTGCACGCAGAGAAGAACAATTAGCACTTGGAGTCACCCATAGAGTAGTGGCTAGCATAACAGCTTTCTATGCCGAAGGATAAAAATGATTGATACTAATAACGATTTAATTAAATTGAATTATATACTATGTTTTATTAAAAAATCTATTATATTATTATCTAAAACAATCAGTTAGTTTTATAAAATAGGGATCACTTGTAGCTGGGTGGCTAGCATAACAGCCTCCGATGCCAAAGGTCCTAGAATTTTTTAATGGGAGTAGAAAATCCTTAGTTATACCGTCCTTCGGAGGGGACGTTAAAAGGTGGTCCCGAGCCTGTGCGATGTCAGGTACTCGATAAATATCCCTATCCTAATAAAACCTGGATAGGCAAAATTTAGGACTCCCACTGTAGCATCGTCCGATTAGCCATAGTAGCATAAAGTGACGTTACATACACAAACAATAACAACAAGTTAGTTTTATCTGATTTTCATCATCACCCTTTTTTAACCTTTACAAGCTTCTGTATTCTTCTGTTTTCCAACGGTATAATAAGCATAGTAGTATAAAAGTGGACTTAAACGAACAAACACCAAGAAGTAGCACCTCATGGAGAAGACAAAATTTCCCAAAAAGGAAGTCAAACTCTAACAATAAGAAATTAAGTGTCGCAGGTAATTAAATTTTTATATTGCTAAGAATCTTTTAACCGTTAATATTAATATTTTCCGTATGTCAGAAAAACATTCTCATTTAATTAGCATTAAAATTAATTAACTACACTTACTTTCTAACTATAAGGTAATAAGTTACCACTTGTTTTTCAATGCGTATACATCAAGTAGATATATTTGAGTTTTTACTTTCACTTCCTATATATAGTAAGGGAAAGTATCGCGATCGGAAAAATGTTCGAATTCCAGTTTTCAACGGAAATTCACATTTTACTGCACCCTGAGTCCGAATAACCAAGTCCCGCAAAAAGGTCTGTGTGTGTGTGTGTAGTAACTCCCGGGCGGAAACGGTAAGTCCTATAAAACTGAAAATTAAATAAAAATACAAAACCTTTTTCATCAAAATGAGGTTACCAGAGGAGTTACTTTATACCATGCATTTTGCACCTTTTTTCGATTTTCTCAAAAACGGCTCCAACGATTTTGATTAAACTCGCTATATCGATGTAAAATTTAATAGGCATTAATATGATGTAGGTTTCATTCTGATTAAAATAGTCTGATATTCCTTAAATTCCGATATTTTAAATTTCCTTCTTCTAAAGTACCTTTAATTTCGTATATTCTATAAAAATAACCATATTATCTTGTTAGCATTGATAAATAACAGCTAAATATGTTAGTTGTGCGAATTTAAAAAACAACTAAAGGAGAAAACTGAAAAAAATATATTTTTAATGCATTTTTTCATATTTGAAAATAAGAACAGTAATGTACATGTATGATATACAGTTTTAAAGCTTAAGATTTTAGAAAAACTATTATCTTATACTCAAGCTTTTAAAAGTTAATAGAGAGTGATGAAAAGAAGATAAAATTAAGTGATTATTTTAGATAATAATATAATAGATTTTTTAATAAAACACATGTTTCTATATTAATTCGATTTAATTAATTATTTAATAGTTTCACGTATTTTTATCTCTAACTGTATTTGAAAATTCTTTCACTGATTTTAAAAATGGAGGTAAGTGAAAGTCGTGCGTTACCCGCTCCAGATTTTTTTTAATGAAATCGATGGATGGTAACAAAATTTGATTTTCTTCCCTAACCATTGGGAATCGTGATGTGGTTCATGAGAACTTATTCCACTTATTGTACTCAGTATAGTATACGAGGCATTTGTGGAACACCCTGTATAGGTAAGTGCAAGTAAAAGTATTTCTAGTTCTTGATGTATACAATAAAGCATTTAGCCATTTTTCAATGCGAGAAAATTTAGCAAAATCTATTTCAGGTCCCCGAAGGACACTGTTTAGATGCCATGATAAATGATCTGTTAGGAATACCTAATGATCCTATGTTTTTTTCGAGGAACTTAGGAAAGGTCCGCGATTTATTTTTTGTGCGTCCTGACGTCACCCGCGATTTCTAGAAGAATGAATGTGCGCAGACGAAAGCTGATTTGAAGTCAAGACTCGCCTAGGATGCGTAATTCGGCGATCAATAGGAGGACCCGGGCCCGAAGGAAATGATGGGCGATTATTGAAGTAGCGTTCCGAATATTGAAGGTGTATTCCCAGTGTGGTCTCTCCTGCTGAATGGAATATTAATAATTTTGCGTCCTCCAAAGCCCCGGCCATATTGACGCAACGCAAGATTGTTACTGATCAGAGAATTCTATTCCTATTTTGGCCATAACCGGTGTGTTATAGAACCATTTTAAAAAACAAATAGTTACTTTTCCTCAACTGTCGGTATTATTCAAGATAAATCTTACTCTAATACAAAAATATCTCATGCGCCCAATATACAACTTATAATACACCTCCGCGATAAATTCCGTTGAAAACTGGAATTCGAAAATTTTCACGATCGCCATACTTTCCCTTACTATATAGTTTAAGTAAAAGTATAAGTTTAAGTAAAAAATGTGGTGCGTGCAACACGGACTTTCACTTACCTCCATTTTTATAATCAATAAAAGAATTTTTAAAAAACAGTTTGAGATAAAAATACGTGAAACTATTAAGGAATTAATTAAATTGAATTTATATAGAAACATGTGTTTTATTAAAAAATCTATTATATTATTATCATTAAAATCTATTATCATATTATCATTTCATCACTCTCAATTAAATTTTAAAAGCTTGTGTATGGCATAATATTTTTTCTGAAATCTTTAGCTTTCCAACGGTATATCATACATGTATATTACTGTTCTTATGTTCAAAAACGAAAAATTGCATTAAAAAATATTTTTCCTGTTTTCTCCTTTAGTTGGGTATCGAATTTATTCAATTTATGCATTTACCTGTTTTTCATCAGTTATTTTTATTTAATCTACAAAATTAAAGGTACTTTAGAAAAAGAAAATTTATGCCGATTTAAGCCCGGTCAGACCATTTTAGTCAGAACAAAACCTACATGATATTAAAGCTCATTAAATTTTACATCGATATAGTGAGTTTAATCAAAATAGTCATAACCGTTTTTGAGAAAATCGAAAAAGGGTGCAAAATGCATGCTATAAAGTGCCTCTTCTGGTAAGCTCATTTTGATGAAAAAGTTTGGTCATGTCTCGGGCGTATATTTGTCTTAAATATAAGATTTCAGTTTCATAAGACTTACCGTTTCCGCCCGAGAGTTACCACACACACACAGACCTTTTTGCGGGACTTAGTTATTTAGACTCAGGGGACCCTAAAACGTGTATTTGCGTTGAAAACTGGAATTCGAAAATTTTCACGATCGCAATACTTCCCCTTATTATAGTAAGTGAAAGTAAAAAGGGTAAACAATTAAATTGAGTTTCGATAGAAAAACGTGTTTCATTGAATAATTTATTATATTATTATATAAAAAGATCATTTTGTTTTATTCGCTTTTCATCACTCTCCACTATCCATTATATTTTCGTTTGTTAGATAATATATTTTCTTTTTTTTTTCAATTTTTTAGCCTTCGAACAACATATCATACATCTATTATACTATTCTTATATTTTTTTAAAATAACCAAAATATATATCTGCTCCTAAATATTTTCTTTCTTAGTTGGTTATCAAATTCGTTTAACATGTATATTCAAAGGTTTCTTATCAATGCTGATGACATAATATTGTGAATTTATTGGAATCTACGAAATTTGGTTTATATGGGAGAAGTTAGTTCTGGATGCAGTAAAATAAATTCAGAAGGAATTGGATTAAAACAATCAATTGGTTGTTGTGATCGCCCCGAAGAAGGCCTTGAATTTAGGTCGAAACGTAGGCAAAATAAATAAAGTTTCCACTTAATTGGGTGTTTATTTGACTGCAATCGGAACTAACTTCTCCTCCTTATATATATACACAGTCAACCATTCTCACTTCACGAAAGTTTAGTTTTCTCTAGAACAAGAAACTAACGTCATTTAAGGCCTGTCAGGCTATTCCAATAATAATAAAACCTATATCATATTAAAGCAAATTAAATTTTACATTGATATAGCGAGTTTATCGTCAGAGAAAATTGTAAAAATGTGTAAATTGCATTGTATAAATTGACTCCTGTGGTTTAATGAATTTTTATTTTAATGAAAAAGTGACTGTAGCGTCTCAGGCATATTTTTTATAAAATTTATCGTTTTTGATTGAAACATACAACAGACACACGCGTACACAGACCTTTTTGCGGGACTTGGACATTCGGACACAGAGGATCCAAAAACGCATATTTCTGTCAAAAATGTTAATCAAACTTTTTTACGATCAAAATACTTTCCCTTAATATGTATTTCACAGGTAGGTGAATGTAATCGAGTGATGTGTATTAAAAAAAAAAAACTTTATTAAACTTTTAATATTATTGGATTTATAGAAAGGTGAATTCAAATAGTTCTTTATTAAGTAGATATGATTGTACCATGTCAGTCATTTACGGGTTACTTAAGGCAACAAGTGATAATAATATTCCTCTCTTATCATACTACTTACTCATACTAATCAATACTGAATACAAATTTGTTTGTGTTTTACTAAATTAAATATTTAAAATTGATACTGAAGAATATAGGGCTTGAAACACAGGCTAAAAAAAACTACTTAGTTGCATTATAAACATATTGGGTTGTATCACATAAAATGTTTCTTTTTCAAGGTGAAGGATTTTTATTAAAAAATACGATCTGAAAACTAGATAATTTTATTCGAAGTATTTACCTTTTTTTTTTACACATTTTTCCCTACGTGTCACCCACTTGTTTTATCCCCGAACTGAAAAACTCTGAGCTTTGAAGTGAAACAAAATCTGAAAATGCACTTTTCACTTGATCATCATTTTCAAAACGTTTTCTTTGACGAAGCTGTATAAATTCCTGAACAGGTGATAATCTGTGGGAGACAAGTCGGGAAAATATGCTGGGTGCGGAAAAACTTCGTAGCCCAGTTCTTTCAGTTTTTGCATGGTATGTTTTGAAACATGGGGTCTTGCTGCCGCTCAGTGAGATTCCCAATACACTTTAAATATCTGGAAACGGTAGATGCACTTGCATTTAGTTGTGCTGAGAGTCCTTTAACTGTTTGGTAGGGGTTTCCTTCTACTGTATGTTTGAGGACATCGTTGTCTATTACGGACGGATGTCTTCCTTTCCTTATTTCTAGCGGCCTCAGCTGCTGAATGGCCGAGTTTTAACTCGTACAAAAATATTACTCGAAAATCGCGTGTTTCCATGTTCATCTTTGAAGGTATATTATAAAGTGGGTAATTGATTGGGAAGCTAATGTTTACAATACAAAGGTAGAGGATTAGTAACTGTTGACTTTAAATATGTAAACATTCGGAAGAAAACAATAGGGACCTGCAAAATCCATTATGTATTTCAGAAACTATATATACAGACATTTCATGTGTAACAACCCAATAATTTAATATTTAATGTATTTTTAAATTGAACCTTATTTATAGTATGATATAATAATATACACAGTCTACCTATTGCATAATTATATATTTTTAATGAAAAATAATAAAATAAAAGTATCCTAATCTGATCAATTAATCCTAGTGTAGATTGAATAGCTCACTATTGCCATAGTGGTAGTGTACCCGTGACAACCTTATCAGTAATCAGTGATTAGTTACCCTAATGGTACATAATTACTGAAGGTGCTGAAAAGCACTTAAGTGGCTCCTAGGCTGCTCCTGAAATCCAGAATATATTAGAATAATTAACCTTTCAATTAACCTTAATATAATTCCCAGGATAAACTATTCAAAGAGAGAGTCTTTGGTAAATAACCTAAGAGTTCTGTAAGTAGTCAATGCATTCATTACTTTGTTAAAAGGATTATTTTAGTTAATTATTTTTAATAATGAACATTTGTAATCGAAAAGGAAAAAAACTCTACGTTTCAAGATACGTAGAATCCGAATAATGGATAAAAAAAATCCGGTTGTCCACTGTTTGAATTAATATATAAATACCAAAAATTCAAAACGAAAAAAGAATCATTACAATCGGTTTAGAAATAGCAGAGATATAGCGTTTTGAAATTAGCGGTTGTGATAGACCATTTTCCTTTTAATCTTTTATTGCTTTTCATATTAGTTAATTGATTTTAAACGGCTATATAAAGAGTTATATAGAAAAAATAAACTGGAAGGAATTAGTCCGGGTGGCGGAGTTTCCATTCTCCCACCATACGCCCTGATGATGACCCACAAAGGAGGTCCAAACGTTGGCAAACAATAAATAGTTGAAACTATTTAGTTGTTTCATTTAATGACTGCCACCAGGACTGATTCCTTCCAGAAATTCTCAACAGTCAACTAATTACATCTACAATGAGAAAAAATAAACCATTGTGTAATTATTTACAGCGTTTTTTTTTTATTTTATGTTGAAGATCTATTGTATATTAAGTGTGTTTTTTTTTCTTTCTCTTTGGTCCAACCATTGATTTAATGGGTTACATGTACATTGCTTTAATTGTATTTTTCTTCCAGTGGCGCGACATTCAGTGTAGGCCCTGGACCATGCTGTGAAATCTCCTGGAAGATCACACTCCCGTTTCGTGATGTATTTTTTAGTGTAGGGTCATCACTCCCTACTCCTAATTTTGTGAGTGGCCACCATTTGACTGACGGGGCTCACATACTCGGGGTAGAGGCTGTGAGAGAATCCCCTTTCGATTACATCCTTATAAAAGCCCCGCCGGGACTTGGATTCGAACTTACAACTTTTAGCACGAGAGACTAGCGCGCTAGCCACTTAGTCACGGGCTTCCCTTAAAGAGTTATTTAGAAAAAATAAACGATTGTGTAATTATTCGCAGCGTTTTTAATTTTATTTCGAAGTTCTATTGTATATTAAGTCTGTTTTATTATTTTTCTCTTTGATCCAATTATTGATTTTTTGGCTTATAGGTACATTGTTTTATTTTTAATTTTTTTTTTTTTTAATTTTTACTAATATTTATATTGATATTTTTAACAAATACATACTGTAGGCTTTATTGGAGATGGGGCTAATAATGAGAAATGCTTTAATAACTTGTTTTAATGAGGAACGTTTAAACAAAATTATAGTATACTTAAAACAAATTTTTTTAACGTGTTACCATTAATAAATCATTCTTTAAAACTTTAGACTTTTTTATATTTCATTATATTTTGTGCAATGTAATATATTTTAAATAATAATAAAGAGACCAGTTACATCGGAAATTCGTGGACCAGAATATTTTAGGAATCATAACTCTTTGGTTCAAAACGCTAAAAATTGGTCACTTTACTTGGTTTTTATAAATGTCGACATATCTTGAATACTGAAATACCGGAATGATGGATTATTACATCTTACAGCATTGCATTAAACTTCAGTTCAAGATGATTAAAATCTCTGGCATCGATTACATCCTCGTATGAAAATTCTAAAAGTGAATTAACTATTTAAAAAGAAATGTTCTCTATTATCAACCGGCATCTACAATCATTTCTGAAGTCGCCTATGATTACAATATTACAATATGTGCATTATAATTATGAGAGCGATGTATAAAGGATTATCCGAGTTGAGTCTAAAAATGTTAATTTATTATTATTTTTTTTTTATTATTTATTGGTATTTACAACTGTATTGTACAACACATTTAGTAAATAGACTAAAATAAAATATACATGAACAAGACATGTAGAGAAAATACTCTGCGGCTAAAACGTTAACTATCGTTATTATTATTTAATAATTTGAATAATTATCGAAAGAAAATAAATTTATACACACGATTTTACATATTTGTTAGGCTTATATAATTTTACAACACTGCTTAAAACAAAATCATGACGAACGTATTTTTTTTAATGGTTTTTACGGAATTACGAATTTCTTCTACTGTTAACAGATATCCTTTGAAATGTTTTGCGTTAGTTTTGACAAAATTTATGGCAAGCAGTTTTGTTTGCCTGTTTTGTATCTGATTGTTTGCCGAGGGGCTGAACTAATAGTCTGAACATCTTCAAGGAGTCTATCCAACTCTAATATTTATCTTCGTAACCTAAACACTTCAACTAGTTGGAAGTCTGTGCATTAACTTTGATTTTGGATGAAATAATGATCCCCTGAACTATGGAACCGGTTTCATGGAAATACACTTTTAGTTCTCTGGAGTGTTTTTCCCTTGATTTGAAAATTAAGCTTATATGTATATATATATATAAATCAAAGTATATTTGTATATGTGTACATATTTATGTATACATATAGCTGTTCCTTCAAATGTGATTAGGTGAAATTTCTAAATAACGGTTTAGTTTTGTTTTTCTTAGCGATACAATACTTTACAATTCGGAGTAAATTGAAGGAAAAAAATGTTGTTTATTTTTACCGCTTTTACTATGAATATTGAGGTATTCAATCTCTTTAGCCAATTGATCCTGAGTTTGAGTGTTGGAGTTGTTTGTGGTTATTTAGTTGTTTACTTAATTTCAACATAGTGGTACTAGAAAAATAAAAATTATAACTTGCCAAAAAGCAAAAGAACAAAAAAAAATTAATGGTTACAATTAAAATATAAAATTATCAGTTAAATGAACGAAAGAAAAAACAGTAAAATAATATCCTTATGCAATATGAAATTTAAAAAAAGAAGAATTTTTGACATTTTTCACCTTACTTTGAACGGTATACTCAAATAATTTACATCTAGGTGGAAAGCAAGAAACTGTTGAAAAATGGGAGATTTGAATGAAATTGGGAAGTAGTATGGCGGATGTTTGGCGCCAGAGTATTCCAGAAAGACCTCAATGATCTCGGGCGTATGAAAACTATACGCCTAAGATGTTACAGTAACTTTTTCACTAAATTCGACTGAGCGGAAATGCAATTTTATATCATGCATTTTGCACCTTTTAGGATTTTCTCAAAAACGGCCAAAACGATTTTGATTAAACTCGCATATCGATGTAAAAATTTCAAATATCTTTTATTATCCCAAAAAACGCTTAGAAACTGTAACATTTATATTCCTGACATCAATACATTGAAAGAATAATAATTTTTGTTCATTGTCTAAATTTAAATGCTGTTATCTATTAATTTATTTTTAATTCCGTTCAACAAAATATTTTCTAAGAATTGTTTTTATTTTTATTTTATCATTGTATATATTATAATATTGCACACATATATATTAACCCATAATTGTAATTAGTTATTAATTATGTTCCTTGTGTCTGTTGACCTGACATGTATATTTCCGTATACTGTACAAACCTGTTATTCTTAGAAGACCTAGTCCCAGAATAAACTTTGTTTTCTATTTCTATTTCTATTTATAAAATTTAATGAGATTTAATATCATGTTTCATTCTGATTAATATGGTCTGACAGGGCTTAAATGCCGATATTTTCATGTTTCTTCTTCTTAAAGTACCTTTAAATTTGCAGATTCTATAAAAATAACCATATCATCTGATTAGCATTGCTAAAAATATACATGTTCAAGTAATTTGATAACCAAATAGAGTAAAAAAAGAGCAAAATATTTTTAATGCAATTTTTGCGTTTTTGAAAATAAAAACAGTAATACACATGTATAAAATTCCACTGGAAATCTAAAGATTTTAGAAAAAATATTATCTAATACACAAGCTTGTAAAGTTAATAAAGAGTGATGAAAAGCCGACACTACTAATTGATTGTTTTATTATTATAATAGATTTTTTGATAAAACACATGTTTCTAAATAAATTCAATTTAATCAATTCTTTATTAGTTTCACTCATTTTTACTTTCACTTACTATATATAGTAAGGGAAATTATTGCGATCTCGAAAATTTTCCAATTCCAGTTTTCAACGGAAATACACGTTTTAGGGTAACCTGAGTCCAAATAACCAAGTCCCGCAAAAAGATCTCTGTGTGTGTGTGTGTGTGTGTGTGTGTGTGGGTGTGTGTGGTAACTCCCGGGCCGAAACGGTAGGTCCTATGACACTGAAATTTCATATTTAAGACAAAAATACGCCCGAGATGTTACAAAACCTTTTTCATCAAAATGAGCTTACCAGAAGAGCCACTTTATAACATGCATTTGGCACCTTTTTTCGATTTTCTCGAATACGGTTCCAACGATTTTGATTAAACTCGCTATATCGATGTAAAATTTAGTGTGCTTTAATATCATTTAGGTATCATTCGGATGAAATGGTCTGACAGGGCTTTAATGCCAATATTTCAAATTTTCTTCTTCTAAAGTACCTTTAATTTTGTTGATTCTATAAAAATAACTATATTATCTTGTTACCACTGATGAAAAACAGGGAAATATATAAATTGAATGAATTCGATACCTAACTAAAGGGGAAAACTGAAAAAACATATTTTTAATGAAATTTTTTGTTTTTGAACATAAGAGCAGTAATATACATGTATGATATACCGTTGGAAAGCTAAAGATTTTAGAAAAAATATTATCTCATACTTAAGCTTTTAAAAGTTAATAGAGAGTGATGAAAAGAAGATAAAACTAACTGAATATTTTAGGTAACAATATAATAGATTTTTTAATAAAACACATGTTTCTATAGAAATTTAATTTAATTCATTTTTCAAAAGTTTCACGTATTTTTATCTCTAACTGTATTTGAAAATTCTTTCATTGATTTTAAAAATGGAGGTAAGTGAAAGTCGTGTGTTGCCCGCCCCAGTTTTTTTATTGTCATTATGAAACGAATAATCAGATGTAAGAGCAGACCATGTGTTATTACAATATTAATTGAGTATTCGAAGTTATGAATTCCCGAATCTATGATTATTTGTGTTCTTAAACTACTTGGGGAAGCCGAATGGTAACCATTAACAGCAATATCCGCACAACTTATTATAGGCTATTCCGTTTGGGTCCAGGCTTATAGAAAACTTTTCGCATATAAATTCCGAACTTGGGTCGTTAAGTGTTTGATATATTCCAATGAGAACCATCCGCGGTCGTAAGTTCGGTCAGTTCCAGTGAATAATGCTTCGTCGTAAAACATTTTATAGTTTTTCAAGACAAAACTAACTGAATAATAAGGTCGAAAACTTTATTTCTTTAAGAATTCATATGCTTTGCGGTGCCATATCCCTCAATATGTGTTATTGTGATCTTGGTGGATATGAAATATAGAATTTATTAATTTTTAATAGCAAAAATCTGGTGAGCGCACACGACTTTCACCATGAAAAGCGGTTGAAGAATAATATTGGCATTTTAACCCTGGCTAAAACCAGACTATTTCAATCAGAAAAAAATCTATAAGATATTAAACTCATTAAATTTTAAATCAATATAGCTACTTAAATCATAATCATTAAAGCCGTCTTTGAAAATTCACGCTATAAAGTGCAAAATGCATGGTATAAAGTGGCTCTTTGGGTTTGCCGATTTTAAGGAAAAAGCTGATGTAACATCACAGGCTTATAGTTGTCGTAAATATGGAATTTCACTCACACCTAAAAGTTTCCACGCAACTTGATTATTTAGACTCATGGGACCCTAAAACGTTTATTTCTGTTGAAAACTGGAGTTAAACATTTTCACGATCACAATACTTTCCCTTATTTTACATTTCATTTGTAAGCAAGTGAAATTAAAAAGCAATTTTCTATGCACGATTAGAGATTCTAAATAAAAATTTAAATAAATTTTAAAACTGTGCATACCCCTATCAAACTCAATAAGTCAGTTAATGGAATATTTGGTAATAATTATGTTAAGACAGTAAGTAAATTATCGTTCGTTGTTCTTAAGTTAAATCAAAAAATGTATTTTTTCTTCTTTATAAAATCCATTCAAGTTAATTTTTTTTTTTTTTTTTTTTTTTTTTTTTTTTTTTTTTTTTTTTTTTTTTTTTTTTTTTTTTTTTTTGTCGATACTAACAAGTGTCAAGTTTATCTAAACTATAAAATTAGAGGTAATTTATTGGAACATAATTTGAAATATTGGCATTTAATTCCAGTAAGAATATTTAAATCAGAATGAGACCTAAACGATAATTTTGCCCAAAAATTCCTACACTGGTATAATTAAAATAATCGAAACCTTCAAAGTTTCTGAGAAAATCGTTAAAAGATGCAAATGAAAGATATATATATACATATATAGAATATAAAGATATATATATACATATATATATATATCAACAAAAATCGGTAAACTAGTAAAGTTTTTTATACCTTACATTTTGTATCTTTTAACGATTTTCTCAGAAACTTTAAAAGGTTTGATTGTTTTAATTATACCAGTGTAAGAGTTATTGGACAGAAATATCGTCCCATTAGGTCTCATTCTGATTTAAATCTTCTGACTGGAAATAAATGCCGATATTTCAAATTATTGGAACAAAATAAAAATAATTTTGTTTTCAGAATATTTAAATCAGAATGAGACATGACGGGACAATAATTTTGTCCAATAATTCTCACACTGGTATAATTAATATAATCAAAAGCTTTAAAGTTTCTGAGAAAATCGTTAAAAGATGCGAAATGCAAGGTATAAAGTGACTCTCCTGGTTTACCAATTTTGTATATATATATATATATATATATATATATATATATATATATATATATATATACATAAAATACATATATAGATGAAGTATTGGAAATAATAAGGGTACTATGATGACAACTAGTCGAAGAATAGAATACATCATAGAAGTGGAATGAGTTTTGAAAACGCTGAAAGGAAGAAATAAATAGAAATTAATGATGTCTCTTATTAATTTTCATTATGTAATTTTTTAATTAATAACTTATTATTCTCATTGAAATGAAACCATTTTCCAAACAATAGTATCGTGAATAGAGCTTGGTATAATTGTATTGTAACTTCTAGTTTATAAAAAGATCTCCTATTTGTACATTACACGAATTGGTCTGCAAACATCTCCCTTCAATTTGTGCTCGCCTTTAATCAACCGTTTGGTAATACCTTGTAATCTACATCAATTTCAGTCAATTACCTTTGTAATAGGCTCTGTGTATATAATTGATTAGTCTCAACTTGCTCTCAGTAACCTAATTTCATTCATCATACATTATATATTTTCATTAAGCGTAAATTATTTTAATTTTTTTATTATTAATTTTTTTATATTTTATCCAAAACGGAAATGAAGATATATTAAAGGGTTTGATATAAACCTATCAAACCCAAAAGATGCTTAGGTCATATTTATTTCTGTGAAATGCTGCATTTCTTCTTATATAAATTATACCCTTTAAGTACAAGGAAATGGGATGCGATTCACTTTTAGTAAAGTTATCTTCCTATAATTATATAACTGTGCTTAGACTTGTTATGTACTCATATATTATATATATATATATATATATATATATATATATATATATATATATATATATATTATCCTAGTTAGGTCCATGGATGCTCTTCTTACATATAGACATATAAAATTCTTTCTCTTACTTTTTTTTTTTTTTTTTTGGTCAACTACATCATATTAAGGATAATGTTTTTACACTCCTCCGTTCGTAGGTATCAAAAATTATTACTTTCTCTTACCTATACATGAAGTTATTACGATCGTGAATATTTTCGATTTCCAGTTTTCACTGGAAATACAAGTTTCAGTCCCGCAGAAGGTGTGTGTGTGTGTGTGTATATGTGAATGTTGTAAGGCAAGATTGAAAACAACATACTGAAATTGAATTGGAAATTGAAATTTCTTATTTAAGAAAATATATCCGTAAGTTGCTTCAGCAACTTTTTTAATGAAATCGGCAAACCAGAAGAGTCCCTTTAAACCAATACATTCTGCTACGTTTTAAAATTGTCTCAACAATGACTCTAATGATTTTAATTAATCTACTATATCGGTGTAAAAATTGATGGATTTTAATATCATGTAAGTTCTATTCTGATTGAAATAGTCTTACAAGAATTAAATACCGATATCTTAAAATGTCTTTCTCTTAAGCACCTTTTCTAATTTTGCATATCTCAAAAACTTAAACGCATCATATTGATAGTTTCGACAAAATAACAAAAACAAAATACTTATAAAAGTTCAATTATAAAAAGAAGTCTATATTGAATGAAGGCTTAAAGAGTAAAAAATCTGGTGCTGGCAACACACGAATTTCACTTACTTCCGTTTTTGAATCGATCAAAGAATTTTCAAAAACAGTTAGAGATAAAAATACGTGAAACTATTAAAGAATTAATTAAATTGAATTTATATAGAAACGTGTGTTTTATTAAAAAATCTCTTATATTATTATCTAAAACAATCAGTTAGTTTTATCTTCATTTCATCACTGTTTATTACCTTTTAAAAGCTTGTGTATCAGATAATGTTTATTCTAATAGCTTTAGCTTTCCAACGGTATATCATACATGTATATTACTGCTCTTATGTTCAAAAACAAATAATTGCATTAAAAAAATATTGTTGTTTATTTGTCTATTTTATTTAACGTCACTTTATGCTACTATGGCTAATCGGACGATGCTACAGTGGGAGTCCTAAAATTTTGCCTATCCAGGTTTTATTAGGATAGGGATCTTTAACGAGTATCTGACATCGCACAGGCTCGGGACCATCTTTTAACGTCCCCTCCGAAGGACGGCGTAACTAAGGATTTTTTACTCCCATTAAAAAATCCTAGGACCACCTGCGGGTTTGAACCCGTGACCTTTAGCATGGGAGGCTGTTACGCTAGCCACCCAGCTACAAGTGATCCCTAAAAAAATATTTTTTCTGTTTTCTCCTTGGTTAGTTGGTTATCTAATCTAATTCATTCAAATTATATATTTACCTGTTTTTCATCAGTTGTAACAAGATAATATAGTTATTTTTATTGAATCAACAAAATTAAAGGTACTTTATAGAAAGAATATTTAAAATATCGTCATTTAAGCCCTGTCAGACAATTATAAGCCGAATGAAACCTACATGATATTAAAGCCCATTACATTTTACATCGATATAGCGAATTTACTCAAAATCGTCGGAACCATTTTCGAGAAAATCGAAAAAAGGTGAAAAATGCATGGTATAAAGTGGCTCTTCTGGTAAGCTCATCTTGATGAAAAAGGTTTTGTAACCCCTCGGGGGTATATTTGTCTTAAATATGAAATTTTAGTTTCATAGGACTTACCGTTTCTGCCCGGGAGTTTCCACACACACACAAGCAGGGCTTGGTTATTTGGACTCAGGGGATCCTAAAATGTGTATTTCCGTTGAAAACTGGAATTCGAAAATTTTCACGATCGCAATACTCTCACTTGCTATATATAGTAAGTGAAAGTAAAATATATATTTTTTTTTTTTTGACCTATAAAAAGTAAATGAATAATTTATGATAAAAGATAATGTTATAAACAAGGTTGTATAAGATAATTTAGAATGATAAAACTAATTGATTGTTGTAGATAATAATAAAATAGATTATTTAATGAAGGACGTGTGACTATAAAAACACAATATAATTATCGAACCTTTTTTAAATCTAACAGTATTTAAAACTTCTTAAATTGATTGTAAAAACGTAGGTAAGTGAAAGTCGTGTGTTGCGTGCACTAATACGACAAATGAAAATATGACTTCCTATAACACTACGTACATTTTAGAGTATATTAATAGAAATTCAAAATGAAATATCTCATTATTTAGTTTTTGAATAAATTTTTTAACGATTTAACGAGTTTAAATGAAAATTTTGTGTTCACTCTAGAATGAAATGGAGTACGTACTAAGTACCTTTTAAAGTACTTTAAATTATTTATTTAGATACAAGAGTATGAAGCAAATATGTCAAAACATTGATTTTCCTGTCCTTTAGTACCTTTAAAAATTATTGTTTAGTTTGTCTGAAATATTAGCTCTGCCATTTAACATGAAAAATCCCTAATTTATATTATGAAATCAATCAATCTTAATGTCAAATATCCTTTTAATTTTATGTTAAAATTAAGGATTTATATTTAACACAACTAATTATATTTATTTTTTTCAGGTAAGTTTTTCTTCACATCCTTGTCGATTGAAGGACTGCTACAGGTGATTTTTTTGTTATTATGTGTTTATTTTGGTATATTTTCCCAAATTAAAAACAATCTTTATTTCTTAATAAATCTACTTCTAAGATGTATTTATCTTTTTTTTTTTTTCTCTGGCGAGACAGGCCTTGTAGGCCTTTGGTCGCGTGGTGTAATCTTCTGGGAGAATGTCATCCCCACGTTTCTCGATGAAATTTTAGTTTCTTTTTATCTTACATGAAACTTATACACAACTACTTATTATGTTGATAATACTTTAAAAAAATATAGTTATTTTATTGACGTTATATATTAGTTTAGTGATATATTAACATTACAACAAGATATATACCCATGCTGCATGTTTTTATTGAATATTTAAGACCTTTTGTTATCAATTCGTTTTCATGTTCAAGGTTGTTTACATGATAACAATCCGGCCTCAACGTACATCCTGTCTTCTCTTTTATAATAAGTCTTGAATGCATTACAAATTAGTCGCTGATAATAAAAATGTGTTCAGGAAAACACGATTTTACTTGAAAGAAATTCTACATTTTCTATATAATACAGAGTTCCTATCCAATCTATACTACATATGATATATAAATATTCAAATTTTTACTTTCACTTACTGTATATAGTAGGGGAAGTGTTCCGATCGTGAAAATTTTTGAATTCTAGATTTCAACGAAAATACACGTTTTAGGGTCTCCTGAGTCCAAATAACCAAGTCCCGCAAATAGGTCTGTGTGTGTGTGTGGTGTGTGTGTGTGTGTGTGTGTGTGGTAACTCCCGGGCGGAAACGGTAAGTCCTATGAAACTGAAATTTAATATTTAAGACAACTATACGCCCAAGACGTGACAAAACTTTTTTCATTAAAATGAGCTTACCAGAAGAGGCACTTTATATTATGCATTTTGCACCTTTTTTCGATTTTCTCAAAAACGGTTCCGACAATTTTGATTAAACTCCCTATATCGATGTAAAATTTAATGGGCTTTAATACAATGTAGGCGTTATTCTGATTAAAATGGTCTGACAGGGATTAAATGCCGATGTTTTGAATTCTCTTTCCCTAAAGTACCTTTAATTTTGTAGATTCAATAAAAATAACTATATTATTTTGTTAACGCTAATGAAAAACAGGTAAATGTATAAATTGAATAAATTCGATACCCAACTAAAGGAGAAAACAGAAAAAATATTTTTTTAATGCAATTTTTCGTTTTTGAACATAAGAGCAGTAATATACATGTATGATATACCGTTGGAAATCTAAAGATTTTAGAAAAAATATAATCTTATACTCAAGCTTTTTTTTTTTTTTTTTTAACTTAATATTTTTATTTGCACCTGTATATGTTACAATCAGCAAAGGAGTTATATATGATAAACATAGCATGGGTTGGCATGAGAGAGATAGTACCCAGTGGTGCATCCTCCTGACATTCAATATACTCAAGCTTTTAAAAGTTAATAGAGAGTGATGAAAAGAAGATAAAACCAACTGATTATTTTAGATAATAATATAATCGAATTTTTAATAAAACACATGTTTCTATATAAATTCAATTTAATTAATTCTTTAATAGTTTCACGTATTTTTATCTCTAACTGTATTAGAAAATTCTTTCATTGATTTTAAAAATGGAGGTAAGTGAAATTCGTGTGTTGCCCGCACCAGATTTTTTACTATTACTTACTATATATAGTAAGGGAAAGTATTGCGATCGTGGAAGTTTGCGAGTTTCAGTTTTTAACGGAAATACGTATTTTAGGGTCTCCTGTGTCCAAATAACCATGTCCCGCAAAAAGGTCTGTGTGTGTGTGTGTGTGTGTGGTAACACCCGGGCGGAAATATTAAATTTTATATTTAAGACAAATATACGCCCGAGACGTTGCAAAACCTTTATCATCAAAATGAGCTTACCAGAAGAATCACTTCATAACATGCATCACCTTTTAAGTGAAAGTTGTGTGTTGCCCGTACCAGATTTTTGTATTATGATTTGTTACATACTCTCAATTCTTAATGCACTTTATAATACTATATTTATTCTTGTACTTAATGATTACTTTATACTTTTATTTACTTATTTTGCTGTTACATAGTTTTTTTCTCCTAAGATTCAATTATTTCCAGGCTTTTTTATTACCATTCATGTGTACTCGTATTCAGACTAAAATGACAATAATATAAAGATAAGGTTATAATAATAATTAAATATATTCTTATCAATAACCTCTCGCCATCTTTCTAAAAATTCCATTATTCGGCTCACGTAAAGGAAAAAAATATTGAAGTAAAAAGAAAAGAAAAAAAAATCCTGTACCCATACAACTCATGAAGATAGAGTTAAAGTCACTAAGGGTTCAGTACTTATAGTGATTCGTTCTTTTTCATATTAAAATAAATATTCAATTACCGATTTTTCTATATTACTTCATTATTTATCTTATATTATAAACAATCCCTAATTTCTTAAAATCGAGTTTCTACAATAAAAAAAAAAAAAAAAAAAAAACTGTTTTCATGATGTGTATAATACACATGTTTGTTTTGGTATAACTTTATTATTCAGTTTTTTTCATCTTTTTTAAAGGTTATATTTAATGATATTATAGGACTTTTCTAAAATTACATATGATGTGATTATTCAAATTTATTTTTTTAAATAAGCCTTCCTCATCTTCTGCTACTTTCGTGAACTCTCATAAGACCTCCTTTCATCTCTCCCACACATACCCTATTTCTCACTGTGTAGCGCTGTATTAAAAAGCGAAAAACTGACCGAGATAAGTTTTTGAATTTCCCACATCAGACTTTCGGTTAAGGGAGTTTTTTAAGGGACCAACAAAAAATGTTGTAGTTGGATATTGGAAGGTCCGGAGAATACTATGGAAGTAAAAGTAAAACATCCCGACCGAGTAGGGCTAACTTTTATTAAGTGATTATTGCGGAGTCTGGTATGTTTTTGTCATAGTGGAATACATTATCTATGCGATTGACTAGTTCTGGTGGTTCCTGAAAAATTCCATTATTCTGCTCAGGAAAAAAAAAAAATTAAAATTTTGGAAATTTGGAAAAATGGAAATTTTGTTTTTCCATTGTATAATTTTCTGAAACTTTTAAAAACAAAGATAAGCTGTAGTATTCATGGGAAAAACCTTCAGGGTTTTTACATGAACCCCTCCCCATACTACCTATGTTTATGGTTTTCCTCAGTTTATGATTGGACATGGCTCAGTTATGGTACGTTTATATATATATATATATATATATATATATATATATATATATATATATATATACATTTTTTTTTTTTACTTCTATATTAAAGTCTAAAGTTTTGTTTTTATGCTTATCATCACCAGATTGTGTATCATTTTATCATTATTTGTATCTATAATATTTAAGTATGTTGGTTAATTTTCGGTTTTATTTCAAATGTTATCATTGTCACTACATTAAAAAAAGTTTCATTATCATATTAATATGTATCTCTTTTGTTCTGAGGTTTGTAGCCCTGATGATCGCTCACAAGCTTGAGCCTAAACGTTGGCAAAATTCAAAAAAATGACTGATTCCTGATTATTCCACCTATAATAGTTTCTACAGTCGACTATGCATCCTCAACAAAAAAAAAATTGAAGTTAAAAGAAAAGAAAACCTGTACCTATACAACTTATTAAGATGGAGTTAGAGTAACCAAGGGTTCAGTACTTATAGTGATTCGTTCTGTTTCACGACCGTGAACTTTGGATGTTCACACATTCAACTACACACTATTCCGCTAAGTTTTTCCTAATCTTTTGGTACCCACTTTATAGAGGCTGGCTATGTCCCAGAAGAGTCTTCATAACGAGAGGCCCTCCACGGGTGAAAGAACAGACAGGACAGAGAATTCAGATAGGTGTAGGTGAGGTACACTCTCACATACTTTCATCGGGTCTTCCGAACTAATCACTCTAGTCGTAACATTGCTTGTGTCACACTCAAAGAAGGAGACCTTGTAGTCACTTAAACTCCTCAGCACAATCTATCATTATATTCAGAAGATGTATCATTTTCTCATAATAAAAGCAATATCTAAATATCTTCAATGTGTGGTTCATTAAATAAAGACAACTCTCTTGCTAAAGGTCACTTTTTTTTTTTTTTTTTTTTAGACAATGGATAAACTAATCGTATACACCACAAAACATTTTACATTTTAAATTATCATAGTGAATTATATTAATTTTTTTAATGAAACTCCCTCTATAACTTTACCGGCTTATAAGTTATATTTATAAATAGTAATTCTTCAGGAATAAAAAGCTGAATATAATGGTAAAAATAATAATATTTGTTTCGTAAGACATCTCATTTGGAGGTGAGAACTTATTTATGTTCTACAAATTTCATCCTCCTAGAAAAAAAAAAGAAAGGTTAAAGAAATATGAGATGATGGGATAAAAGAGTTGTTGAGAAGGTGCTGTTTGAATAATTGAACTTGGAAGCGCCTTTTGTAACGCCTTCCTTTCATTCTTCCCATAATATCCCTTCTGTCTTCATCAGAAATCTTGATCTTATCGTGGATATTTATTATTTCATATTTTATATTTCATTTTGAACAGGGTTGTGCGTTCATAAAAAAATATTAAAACTAAAATATCTTATGTGGTTAACCATAAAAAAGGTAATTCTTCTCTAAAATGGGCTCATGAACTTTATTCATCTTCTTTTGATTTCCTCTTTAATGGCTTTCAGCGTAGAGGAGAATCTATTCTGCTTTCTTGTCTGTCTATTAGTATCCGATTCTCAGCTCTGTATGGATAGACCACGCTGTTTTGAAGATGTGGAGCTTGATACCTTTTCCTACTTCTCTCTTCCCTACCACAGTGTTGTATGTCTGGTAGTTTCGAATTTCACCTGTACCCTGTAAGATATGTATGACCTAGAAAAGCAATAATTAAAAACCTATCTATGGTCCCCTCCCCCCAAAACTAGAAATATGATACTTGCCTCCATATTGCTACTACAATTACTAAAAATTTCTTCCTAAAAAGGAGTGGCGCCTCACCCACCACGTCGATTTTCCAACCAACTGACGAACGAAAATTCAGACCAATAATATATTATATTAATATATAATAATAATAATAAAACAATAGATGAAAACCTTCCAAAAGATCAAGCAGGATTTAGAAAGAACATGTCCGTAATAGACCATTTGTTTACCATAAACCAGTTGATAGAAAAAGCGAACGAATATAATTTCACAATATATCTGGGATTCATAGATTTCAAGAAAGCATTTGACAGTATATATCACAACAATATAGGAACAGCACTGAAACGTAAAGGAATAGACAAAGGGTATGTCCAACTAATAGAAGAGATGTACACTGATAACAAAGGATATATAGAAATGGAAAGGAGAGGAAAAATATTTCCGATTAGGAAAGGAGTTAGGCAGGGAGACCCACTATCACCAACTATTTTCGTTTCAGAATTAGAACGAATCTTCGAAGCCCTAGATTGGGAAGATATGGGAATCTCTATCAATGGAACGAAGCTCAATTCATTAAAATTCGCAGATGACGTAGTTCTAATAGCAAGTTCGGAAGATGAGCTCGTCATAATGATTAATGAACTAAAGGAAAAGAGTTCTCTCCATGGCCTGATATTGAACCCTGAGAAAACTGTCATCATGACCAACGGGCCTTCGGAAATAATTAAGCACAAACTCCCAGGCATGAAGATTTCTAATGAAGCCTATTATCTTGGACAAATAATTTCATTTGTAAATAGAGATACAAAGGAAATAGAATCCAGAATAGGTAAGGCCTGGAAGAAATTTTGGAGCCTCAAGATTATATTAATATATAATATTCACTAAATACAGTCTAAAATGTGAATAGAAATAGAAAAAAAAATCGTGTAAAATTATTACTTCATGTTTTAATATCAATTAAATAGCAATAAAATATTTACATTCTTATATTAGAATAGAATAGAAAAAAAAAAATTATTCTGCGACTAGGTCCCCTAAGAATACAGTTATGTACAATTTAAATATATAATAAGTCTGGCCAATAGACAAAATAAACATGGTTAATTATTATTTACAATGGTAAAATAAGGAGAAATACTATACATAAAAAACTAACAAAGAAATTAAGAAAAAAAATATACATCTTCTAAATATGGTCTTCTGTTAAAAAATTTTATTTTAACAAAATGTAAAATAGATGAATTTAAAAGCAAAATAAAATTTGTGCGGTAAACAGTCATATTCATTCATTCATTCACTCCTATCTTAATTTCGGAAAAAAAAAATGTTTTATAATAAAATTTATGAAGAAGCAATTTTTTTTTTTTTTGCTGTAATATTACAATTTGTCTCAATGGACAATAGTAGGCTGTAAGATAGAATTCATGAAATATTTACAGAATAAACGATAGAAAAGTCCAATTACATAAAAAAATATTATAATAAATAAATATAGTTATATAATATCAAAATTTGTTAATAAAATAAATACAAGTTTACAAATACATGAACACATTCATACATATATATGTACAATATTTAAAATATGCTTGGGAACCTTGGACGGGGCTTGTATCCCTACTTGTGGAAGGACAGGCAGAATCCGAAGGATCCCAGCGCCTCCCTGGTGAGTGGCAATGGGAGCTGAGTGAGTTCGCCATAGCCACAAACACACTGACCTCCGTCAGAACTTCAGCATATATATTTACAAATCGTCTCAGGACCACTGCCGTTTCAACCTTCTAGGATGTTGTATGGATGGGTGGAGCTGGATAGTGATTGTGCTTGAGGATGAGGATAAAGAATTAGATTCTGGTCGAATTAGGAAAAAGTGGATGGAAGCAGGTCTAAAATAAATGGAACAAGGTTGTGGTGCAAATTATTGTTGGTAAAATAATAAGGAGTATTTACTATTGTTCGGAGGACTTTGAATTGAAAGGATTGAATGCGATTGATGTTAGAACGTTTAGCTGTCTCCCACAGTTCGAACAAAATTCTTTAGCTCTCCAAAGGTATATTGTACGCCTATCGTCCTATTCTTAGGTTCAAAAATACAAAACTAACTTTTTAAAATATTTTTGCTCTTTCTTTTTTACTTGGTGATAAAATTCGTCCAACCTTTATGTTTAGCAACTTTTTATCAATAACAATAAGATGATAGTGATATTATTTCTGAATCTATAAAATTAAAGTTATTTTAGAGGAAGACAATATTGACATTTAATCCCTGTCAGAGTATTTCAATCAGAATGAAAGCTACATTATATTAAAGCTCTTTTAATTGTAGATCGATATGGCAAGTTCAATCAAAATCGTTAGAGCCGTTTTTGAGAAAATCGTAAACATGTGCATAATACATAGTGTAAAGTAGCACTTTTGGTCAGCCGATTTTAGTGAAAAAGTTTCTGTAACATTCTTTGAATATAGTTGTCTTAAATATACAATTTCTGGCTCATACGACTTTTATTTTTCGCGATAGACATACCACACATACCTTTTTTGGGGATTTGGTTTTTTGGACATAAGAGGACCTTAAAACGTGTATTTTAGAATCGGAAATATTCACGAATGGAAGTAAAGATTAACTTTTATTCATCATTAAAATTGTGAACATTATTGACCTCATACTAGTTGTCCTAATCAAATTAGATTACATCTGATTGGAAAGGAAGAATGGGAGGGATTTAAATAAGGATAGGGATGGAGAATGGCGGATGTTTGACGGGAGTGTATTCCAGAAGACAGTGGACCTAGAAAGGAGCACTCATAATTTTATCAGTTCTCACTGTATGAGGTATTCTTATCTTTTAAGGAGTTTTCAAAGCTTATCCCTATTTATAATTATCCTCCTATAATTATCCTGAAGTGAGATTGTTTAAACAGCGGAGCGCTGAGTCCGGGCGCCCAGGGACTTGAGCAAGTAGTGAGATTGATTGCTTGGCGCAACTTGGTGGCTTTAATAAGTTAAGACTTAAACTGCCCCCTCCTTCTCAGTCTCCGAATAGCGGGGTAATTTCTCCTTCAAAAATTCATTACGTAGCCATCAAAGGGAATATTCCCGCTTTGCAGAGTGAGCATTAGAGTCCGAATCGTAGTTTGAGTCAGAGAGTATCCAATAAAAGTACCCTCTTGTTGTTAGCTCGAATTCAAATAATTATTTATTTTAATAAGTTATTCTCTTTTTTTATTTTAAAATAATTAGTTTAACCTTTTTCACTTGTGTACTTATTGATAATTTTTTTTTTTTTTATTATTATTTTACACATTAAAATTTTATAACCGACTGGGAAAAATTATGTAAATACAGTTCAAAAGTTAATTTAAAGATACAAGTTTATAGATAAAAATATTTTGGAATCAGTTCACAGACAAGAAAAGAAATTTACCTTTTACCTCCGTTGTTGAAATAAATTTAAAAACTTACAAACGCAGTTAAAGTTTAAAAAAAAAACGCTGCAAATCATTACACAATAGTTTATTATTTCCAAATTACAATATTAGGGTATAACTGCTTAAAAAGCTGTAGATAGGCAATTAAGTAATATGAAAAGCAATAAATAATTCAACGACAAATGAGACGTTGATTTCCAAAAGGTAGTAAAGGACATTTTTTACGAAATTGATTTTTTTACATATTTGTATTTAGTTTCTCATCATTTAGTTTTATCTAAATATTGTATTTGATGTTATCTAATGAATTCTCAAGTTCTTTAATAACGCGATTTAGAAATGAGGTAATTTTCTAATAGTACTAATTATGCATTTATTTTCGTTCCAAATCATTCTAAAAAAATTCATTTCATAACTTTAATATGATGTTATTATTATAGTAAAAAAATAATTCTAAATTTTAGGGCAAAAAGACCCAAATTAGCTAGTTTAATAATATAGTAATGAGAGATTTTCGCGCTTCCTGTAAAATTTCCTAGAATGGATATAGTATCTTATGGAAATCAACGTCTCAAATATCAAAGCTACTAATTTCAAAACGCTATGTCTTTCCTAGTTCTTAACCAATTCAATGATTATTTTTTCATTTCGTAGAAAATTTAATTCTCAATTCGTATTTATTTAATTATTAGAAGAAACTGATTTTTTTTAAAAAATTGTTATTCACCTTTTACGCATCTTGAAACGTAAACTCTCAAGGATAAGAAAGGGGAGGCAATTTTTTTTTTTTGGTTGATTACAAAGGTTCATTATTGATAATAATAAAACAAAATCATTTATACTAGACTGCGTTACTATTTCCTTTTCTTTTCTTTTCTTTTGATTTTCATTTAAATAATTCAAATAAAATTTCCTGATAGGGATCACTTGTAGCTGGGTGGCTAGCGTAACAGCCTCCTATGCTTAAGTTCACGGGTTCAAACCCGCAGGTGGTCCTAGGATTTTTTTAATGGGAGTAAAAAATCCTTAGTTACGCCGTCCTTCGGAGGGGACGTTAAAAGGTGGTCCCGAGCCTGTGCGATGTCAGGTACTCGTTAAAGATCCCTATCCTAATAAAACCTGGGTAGGAAAAATTTAGGACTCCCACTGTAGCATCGTCCGATTAGCCATAGTTGCATAAAGTTACGTTAAATAATAAACAAACCACAAACAAATTTCCTGATTACAGAAAACCTTACATTTTATCTGTATCAGCAATATTAACCGAGTTATCAGGGAATCCATCTCTAATAAGTTGTGGCTTGACCATATACTCGTAAAATTATTTTCTAATTTAAATTATTTTTTTCTTGCACTTTGTTCATCGCGTTGTCTTGATCACGAAAGTCTTTTCGATTTTTCTCTATCTTCAATAATAACCAAATGTTGGTGTAATTACATATATTATAATCTGTTACTTGATTATACATATGAATTTTTTTATTTATCACATTGCTCTCTATTCAAAAATAACTGAGTTACAAGCGTATTTCTGTGAAAAATTTCAATTTTGTTTCTTTTTTTTTTCTCTTCTATATAATTATTCTCGTCGAAAAAACAAAAATGAATTTTTTTTGGTTTTTATTTTTCTATCTTTGAAAATAACGTTGTTACAAGCGTATATATAGGCGAAATTAAAATTTTTTTTTTCCGCGCTTTACTGATTCTAAAGCTCTATACACACTTTTCTTTATCTTCAAAAATAACTGAATTATAAGCGTATTAAAGTGAGATATTTCAATTTATTGTCTTATATTTTTTCTTTATTATATAATTATTCGCGTTTTTTGGTTAAAAAAAAAAAAAAAACAATAATGAATTTCTTATCTATCTTCGAAAATAACGTAGTTATAAGCGTATATATAAGCGAGATTTTAATAAACTATTTTTAATTAATTATTACCAATTGTTAATTAGTGAGTAGATCTCTCGGCCATCTTCTTTTAAGTGTTCTTTGCGTTTTGCCTGATAATAGGCCAAGTCAGCAACAAAGGTAATATTAAGGTCTTTATAGGTGAGTTTAATCGTAATAAGGAGCATTGAGGGTATTAAATTAAGCGTTGTTAGGATTAAATATAAGAAGAATCCGATGGTTTAGTAGAGCTCTATAGCTTTAATCCGTATTTTCAAACTATAAAAAATAATTTATACCTCACAATCTGAGATTAAGTGTTCCAAGATAGTTCATTTTATTTTTTTAATGAGCAATGAAATGGAATGAAATTATTTATTAAATTAAGCGTTTACTACTGTCGGTAAATTAATGAAGCATGTGCCCCATAATTTTCCTCCTTCACAGGTAATTCTTTTTCTAGAATTTTATTTTATTTTTTTTTCATTTTGACCTTTTCTTTGAATAAATAATAATTATCACAATTATATTATTTTTTATTATTTAAAAACATCCATTGATTTTATATTTTGAGTTAAGTAGTAATATTACATAGCAATTGATTATAAAGAAAAAAAAATATTTTTTTTACCTATAACTAAACTGTTTTTAAAGATAGAGAAAAATATGTAGGGAGTTTTAGATTTAAAAAAACCGCAATAAACAAAGAAGAAGAAAAAAAAAAAGTTTTTCCCGCTACTTCGGTTATTCGGACTGCACCACCATAAAACGTCTTTTTAATTTCAGTTAAAAACTGGAATTTGAACATTTTCACAATGGGAATACTTTCCCTACATTCCATATGTAGATAAGTGAAAGTAAAAATAACTTAAGAACGCTATTTGTAAATTATACATACATAGAAATTTATATATATATATATATATATATATATATATATATATATATATATATATATATATATACATTTATTTATTTTTTATTTTATTTAGAAAATTAAATGGTAGTAATTAGGTATTCTGGACACTCTGTACTGTTCAAATTGTAAATAAGTAAATAAAAAAGTTTAAATTTTATTGCTAAACCACAATACGGGCAGTTAGTAGGGGTATTAAGATGACAAGATCTCGAACAAGAGGAAGCAGTGTGGATGACATAGGTGTGATGTCGGTCGGCCTGCCATTGCTCGGATCAAGATCAAACAGCTACCGTGTCTCTCCTAAGGCAAGATAATGTCCCTTCCTATCCCAACCCACGCGCTAACTCAATATATTCAGGTATGAGGAGTTCCCATCATATGTTTCACATATTCGAGATCTTATTCCTTATAACTCTGGGTTGAAAAAATATAGATTTAATAATTAATAGTTTATCACAAAAAACGAAAGTGTCTTTTAAAGGTAGTCCGCCGTCCGCGGCATCCGAAGCTACTGGACTAATTTTTTTTGGAATTCGGCACAAAAATAATAGTCCATTCAACGATGATCCTAACACCTAGACGTTGATATCAGCTTTTTGGGAAAATCGTGAATAGGTCTTCAGGCTAGCCGATATTCATGAAAAAGTTACATCTCGGTCATTTGTTTGTCTTAAATATAAAATTTAACTTTCATAGGACTTTTCGATTTTGAGCTGGATTTACCACACAGACCTTTTTGCGAGACTTTGTCATTTGGACTCAGTCGACCCTAAAAAGTGTATTTTCGTTGAAAACTGGCATTCGAAAATTTTCACGATCGCAATACTTTCCCTTATTATATATTCCATATATAGATAATTAAAAACCGTAGTAATCATTATCACATTCATTAGTTACATTTTCTCGCTATATTGATATGTATCTCTTTTTTCTGAATGATTGTAGTAGCCCAGATGATGGCTCACATGTTTTAATTTGATAATTGTTTAGCAGCCTCAATCTTGTACCTATTGCTTCAATTTGCTATTTTTTTTCTATGCAATAACCGATTTTATTTTTTAATATATCATATTCGTAACATATTTGTAAGACCATATTTTTCTCGTTTGAAGATATAACGTAAGCCGGTCATGCAGGACAATCAATATTTCTCCTGCGTCAACACCTGACCATTCTACACGTCATGATTCGTGACCGCCCTTCATAACGCTCTCTCCTTTATCCTCAGACAACTCCGCCGACAGTCTTGTTATTAAAATAAACAAATATATTTCTCCCACCGGATGTAGGCAATACACCCCGCCCTGGCTTAAGGACTCATCTGCTGGGATGGACTGAGGTTTAATTAAAGAAGAGAGACTGATTTATGTGACCCTTCGGTAGGAGAAGAAGAGATTGGAGGTTATTCGCTTCCCCATCCATCACCTAGGACCAATTTGATAAGCCTATATCAGCCTTCTTATACCGCCTCGTCTCGACTCTATATTGTACCTCGGCTATTGTACCTCTCCTGTCTTGTACCGGTGATGTTATAAAGGCACTCTAAACTTATTAAAATTATGATTTTTTTTAAATAATGAGTCACCTGTGTTTTGTTTTGTTTTTTGCTTTAAGGAGTAAAACATCAATGTCATTTACTTCTTTGAAACATTAATTTTTAATCTATAGGGTGATATTAAAAGATTAAATAGTAAAAAGTAAGGAAAAATAACTTTAAGTATTTAGTTTCAATGATAACAAGATAAAATGAAATTGAGGAGGAAATAAAGGCTCGGTTAAAGGCGGGAAATGTTTGTTGTTATTCAGTTACTAAATTGCTTATCTCGCGGCTTCTGTCTATAACCTTAAAGGTAAGAATTTATAAAACTATTATTTTTCCGACGTGAAACGTTGTCGCTTATTTTGAAGGATTAACAATGGTTTAAGGGTGTCGAAAAGGAGGTACTGTGTAAAATATTTGATCCTAAGAGATGAGGCTACTGGGGACTTTAGAAGGTTGCACGGCCTAGAATTCCGAGAATGTTGGTATTGGCTGAACCAACTGGTAAGCGTCCGAAAGGTAGGCCGAAGCGTTGATGGGATGGTTGCGTTAAGGCTGATCTCGGGGGCTTGGGTTTGAACGGTGATCATTGGGGAGTCTGTAAGCGGAATTTGGTGGTATCGGCATCGAACCTCCGGGTTCGGTAGGCATAATATTATTATTAAGGAAAAATAAATAAATTAAATAAAATAAAATTCATGGATTGATCGAAAGTCTATACATATTTATGCAGATTAACTGATGAAATTAAATTATAAAAACTTAACAATAGCAGTAGTCCAAAAGAAGCAGTAGTTTTACTCATGTGGATGCCTGACATTTTTAAGGGAATTTTGTGCCCCATTACTTTTAACCAACTTATTGAACACGGTTACCAAGACTCGTATACCTGTCGATCGTACAGTTATAGAATGAGACTTGACTATTAAATATTATACAGTAATAATTAATAACTTACTTTGTCTATACCTACTACTACCACGGATAACCCTAAACCAGCTACCTTGAAAGGACTGACTAAGTACCGACAAAGAACATATACCTGTACTTACAGGTTAGACACAGTACCCACCACCTGCAAGAACTTGCTTTCACCGCTCATGCCACCTCCTCACCCCCTCTCCCCCCTACAATCCCTTGCTATATTTACCCTTGGATCCTCAAGACATATCACTCTAGTTGTTACATTACTTGTGTCACACTCATAGAAGGAGATCTCGGAACGTACACTTGTAGTCACCACAGCACATTATATTGGATTCAGAATATGTTCTCATAATAAAAGTAATATCTAAATAACTTCACTGTCTGTGATTTATTAACTAATATGTACGATATATTTTACTGCATCAGAAATAGTTCTTTGCTGGGTCCGTGCTTCTCCAGACAGCAGTGATAATTACTACTGATTTATGATACTTATTAAGATAAGTACTAAATTTTATTTAATAAGTTATTTAATTTTTTTTTACTAATAACCTGTACCCCTACAGCCCCTGGAGGGTCTTGGGCTCAGTACATATAGAGATTCGTACTGTTTCTAGGCCAACGGCAGTGTAATGAGGTAATTAGGCCTTGATCACGCTCAGCTGCCAGGTTTTTCCCCAATTTGGGTACCCACTTTATCGAGGCTGGGTCTGCCCCAGGAGGGTCTCTATGTCCCAGGGTTGCCTCCCGACTGAAATAACAGAATAAATAATATTACGCCACAGTCGGAATTCGAACCCAGGATCCGGAACACAGTAGACTGGTGCTCTATTAACTAGACCACGCCGTTCCTTTAAATTTTGATTAAATTAAATATTTATTAATCATTTTTAAAATTAATTACATAATCACCTAGACTTTTTTTTTTTTTTTTTTCTAAGCCCCATGGGAGTTGGGGGTTAGAAATCGGAAATAGAGGAAGGAATATGAGATCTCTTTTTCTGCATTACATGCATTATAAGAGGGGAGAGAGAATACAAAATTTTTCGGTATATGGGAGCGAATGGGAGTCACGTCTAGTGATGGGGCTCACTAGTCTTTCTGAGTCAGTTAGTCAAGTTATGGTTTCTCAGTCTAGTCTGAGGGTCCGTACATAGTCTTGCCAGCGCTGTGGCCGTCCTGTCGGAGTCAGTGTGTTAAAAAGAATTTGATATGTCTTCGGGAGATGAACTCTGTCACGGTCGGAAGTTCGAAGGTGTCGTGTATTTGGTCTGTCTTCGTCCTCTGTAGAGAAGTATGCCTCACTATTCGTCTCAGTACTCCATTTTGAAACTGCTGTAGCTTTTTTGCTATGGTTGGTGATATATTAGTTAGCATCGGTGCTCCGTGTAGGAGGGCCGGTCTAATTAATGATTTATATATTAATATTAATATTTAATATTAATATTAATATCACCTAGACTGTGTCGTGTAGTTGATAGCATAACAGCCTTCTACACCCAAATTTACGAGATTAAATCCAGCTATAGGATTTTTTGATGGGACTAAAATCCTTAGTCATGCCGTCCGTCGATTGGAACGTAAATTGGTGGTCCCTAGCCTATTCGATATCAGGAACTCGTTAAAGATCTCTATCCTAATTAAACCCGAATAAGTAAAATTTAGGACTCCCACTGTAGCATCGTCTGATTAGCCATTGTAGCACAAAGTGGCGTTATATAAATAAAAAAACTTAAAGATTTTTTTTTATTTAGTATTTGTGAATGATCGTAATAATAATAATAGGCTTAGCGAACCCGAAGGTTCGATGCCGATACCACCAAAGGCCGCCTACACAGACTCGTCCAATGTTCACCATTCAAGCCCAAGCCCCCGAGATCAGCCTTAACGCGATCCTCCCATCTAAGCTTCGGCCTACCTTTCGGACGCCTACCAGTCGGATCAGCAACTTTCTCAGAATCCGCTCGTCATCGAGCCCAACAACTTTATTCGCCCATTTGAGTCCCCGCGATGTAATCAGCTCAATTATATTCACAGGATACAAGTTCCGCAATTATGCGTTGTGCAACCTTCTAAACTCCCCAGTGGCCTTATCTCTCTTCGGATTAAATATTTTACGTAATACCTTATTTTCGAAAACCTTAAGGCGTTGTTCATCCTTCAAAGTAAGCGGCCACGTTTCACATCCGTAAAGAACCGTTGGAAGAATAATAGTTTTATAAATTCTAACCTTTAAGTTTTTAGATAGAAGCCGCGAACTAAGTAACTTAGCAACTGAATAATAACACGCATTTCCCACCTTTATTTATTCTTTTTTTGAATGATCGTAAAGCTTTTGAAAATAAAAGTATTATCTGAAAAATAAAGTCGGAAATAATGATAGTTAATGACAAAAAAAAAACTAAACCGTTCTGAATTCAGCTGGAAAAACGTGATGAAATTTGTCTATTACCAGTTTAAACGTAATGATATATTAAAAACATTTTGTTATTAAATGTCCGACAACATGAACTGGATTAAAGATCTCTATCATAATTAAACCTCCCAAAAAGGCAAACTTTAAGACTCCCGCTGTAACATCGTACGGTTAGCCAAAGTAGCATAAAGTGACGTTGAATGAATAAACAAAGCGATTTAGTGATTTTTTTAATTTTCCTTTGAATTCATTATTGTATACTGGGTTCAACTCCTGTGAGATCCCAGCTAAAATCCCCAATAGAAACTTGTTTTGCGTTTCTCGCGTCCTTTTCCATGAGAGTTTATTTTAATTAGGTTTTATAATATGGTATTCATTGATTGCTTTTATGAGGCTCATGGGAACCGAATGCAGTGCCAATTGCTCTGCAGGAAAAACACAGACAATAATATGCCATCATATAATTGTGTAGTGCTGTGTATGACACATAGTGAGGAGTGAGACACTAAGTTTTTTTTTTTTTTTTTTTTTTTTTTTTTTTTTCATCACCATCCTAATTAAACCTGGATTGGCATGATTTAGACTCCTATTGTAACATTGTCCAATTAGTCAGAGTAGTATATAATTGATGTTAAATCCATCAACAAGAAACAACTGTACAATAAAAAAAAATTAATAAGTAAATGTAAAAAGTAATTATGTATTTGGTAACAGCATATGAAGAGACTTATCTAGTGGTAGCATTTTAATGTTTATTTAAGCCTGCTGGTCTAGAAGCTAGCCTTTTCAACAGTCTCGGTGGATTATCAAGAATAGATAGAGATGAGAGGTTACAAATTATTTATTCTGATATTCAAGAAGTTAGATGACCCTCCTGGGACATCTAGCTCCTATTAAGTGTGGAAGAAACCCGGCTAAAGAGCATCTTGGCCTCATCTCATCATTAGACGGCTGTTGACCTAGAAACAAAACGAATCTCTGTATGTTTTTCAACGAATAACGAATTTTCAATATTCATTTAATTAATAATGATTTCTGGATGGTATAATTATAACTGTTTAAATCCATAGATCATTCAATTACATTAAGCCCATCAGATGATGTAATTTTAGATATATATTGGTTCGTGTCACATGAAATGTCCGTTTTCAAGGTATTTTTTATTAAAAATACGATATGAAAGCAAGATAATTTTATTCGAAGTATTTACCTTCTTTTTCTACACATATTTTCCTACTAACTGTTTGATCCCCGAACTGAAAAAATCTGAGCTTTGAAGTGAAACAAAATCTGAAAACGCACTTTTCTCTTGATCGTCATTTTCAAAAAGTTTTCCTTTGCCGAAGTTGTCTAAATTCCTGAACAGGTGGTAATCTGTTGGAGACAAGTCGGGAAAATGTGTACGAAGGTGCGGTAGAACTTCGTAGCCCAGTTCTTTCAATTTGTGCACGGTATGTTTTGAAACATGAGGTCTTGCTGCCGCTCAGTGAGATCATGAGGTACCCATGTATCGAGCTATTTTACTTTTCTCAATACACTTTAAATGACCGGAAACGGTAGATGCACTTGCATTTACTTGTGCTGAGAGTCCTTTAACTGTTTCGTAGTGGTTTCCTTCTACTGTATGTTTGAGGACATCGTTGTATATTACGGACGGAGGTCTTCCTCGGGGCAAGTTTTCCAAGTCGGTATCCTCAGCTGAAAACTTAGCAAACCAATGGTGAATGGTCCTTTCATTAACACTCCCTTTCCCAAACGCCTTGCAAATATTTCTAGTTGCCTCAGCTGTTGAAAGGCCGAGTTTAAACTCGTACAAAAATATTACTAAAAAATCGCGTGTTTCCATGTTCATATTTGGAGGTATACTAAAAAGTGTGTAATTTATTGGGAAGCTAATCTATACTAATATTATAAAGCTGAAGAGTTTGTTTGTTTGTTTGTTTATTTGAACGCGCTAATCTCAGAAACTACTGGTTCTAATTGAAAAAATTTTTGTGTTGGATAGTCCATTTATCGAGGAAGGTTATAGGCTATATAACATCACGCTGCGACCAATAGGACCGAAGAATCAGTCGAAAATTTGGAAAAAAACGGGGAAAATTTGGGAGAAAAAAAAAAACCTCGCTTCCCAATGATTCCAAATGATTTACCTTTTATTTTTAAATAATTCAATTCCCCGTTTATTTATATATTTCCATTTAAACACGTAGGAATAGATTTACGTTGAGATCGGGTTGCGGAGAAAATCAGTATGTTATTCTGCCACAAGAAAATAAAACTAAAAATGTCATTTACGCGGAAGTACTTTAAAATATATTCTTTTAAAAACTTCTTAATAGCAATCATAATAACAGAAATTGATGCAGACAAAGTCGCTTTAGAATATATCAAAGAAAAAGTGACATGTACTAAGAAGGTTTAAATTTGGGTGATAAAATTCCGGTTCTGGGATACGCCGATGATTTGGTACTGCTAAAGGAAGACACCGAAACTAAACAACTAAATACAAGTCCGTTAATAAAAACCGGTAAAGAAATAGGACTCGAAATACATACCGAAAAGACAAAATATATGATTTGTAGCAGAGACGGTGGCGATCATAGTGATATTAATATATCAGGGTATACTTTTGAACACGTAGAGAAATTTAAGTATTTAGGTTCAATGATAACGAAAAAAAAAATCCAGAAGGAAATAAAGTCCTGGTTAAACGCGGGAAATGCGTGTTATAATTCAGTTGCGACATTACTTAGCTTCTGTCTAAAAACTTAACGGTTAGAATTTATTAAACTGTTATTCTTCCAACAGTGAAACGTGGCCGCTTACTTTGAAGGACGGACAAAGGCTAAAGGTTTTAGAAAATAAGGTACTAAAATATTTGGTCCGAAGATAGATGAGGTTACTGGGGAGTATAGAATGTTACACAATGCGGAAATATTTATATCAATCTATATTATTATCTATATTGTTTAGGCATGTTTTATTTCAAGAGTCATTTTCAACTTCAATCGTTATTACCTTGAAGCATATACATTTATGAATTTAAATAAATTAAAAAAATTACTATTTCTTTTGATTTATTCGAGTATAATAATCAAAACTATTATTTTAAGCATGTTTAGGACTTTTATTAGCTGTATGTCTATATTTATAAAAGAAAGTACCACTCAATTTTCTGGTATCTAAAAAATTACTATGGTTGGGAGGCTAAAATTTTTCTTGGAGGTTCGTCTTACCGCCTAGATGTGCAATAAGGCAGGATTTGAAGATCTTCGCCCAAAAAATGGTTGAACAACCTAAACGTAAAATTGTCTTAATCTGATATGTATCAGCAAAGGTACAAAGATTTTATAACAAATATATTTAAGTATATTACTGTTGTTATCTGTTCGTTTAACATCACTTTTATACTACTATGGTTAATCGTATGATGACTAATTTTTTCCTCTCCAAGTTTAGTTAGGGTAGAGATCTTTAACGAGTTCATGGAATCGCAAAGACTTGGGACCACCATTTTACGTCCCCTTCGAAGGAGGGCATAACTAAGGTTGTTTTTACTCTCATTAAAAATTCTTAAGGGCACCTGGCTGGTCACTACATACAGGTGACCGACCCTTTTAAGCATATTGCATTTCATATTTATCTGTTTCGAGTGTAGGTTCCTATGAAAATATATTCAATTGTTATTTATTTTTTTTAAATGGTTTGTGACTTATTTTTACATATTAAGTGATTATGGGTATAACCACTTCTACTGGTTTGCTATTGTAAATTTGACAGAAAGAAGTCAAGATCGGACTTTAAATAATAACAAAGAGTAGCTGATAGTTGATATTTATTATAGCCAATCTTACCATAAACGCACATAAATTAATACGAAATGCAATATTCGCGAGAAAAGCTGCGTGACACAGCTAGTGTTTATAATACAAAGGTAGAGGATTAGTAACTGTTTACTTTAAATATATAAACATTCGGAAGAAAACAACTGAGACCTGCAAAATCCTTTATGTATTTCAGAAACTATAAAAACGGACATTTCATGTGAAACAACCCAATACTTTTTAAGGTATCCCATGCATAAATAAGCGAATCTACGTAATTTTACAACGAAGTATGTATTTATACCTTAATTTCTTCGGAATAGTGTGGTGACTGTAAGGGGTAGGGGTGGGCATAATCGAATGATCGTCATAATCGAATGATCGGACTTCGGTGATTTAAATAATCGAATGATTCCATAATCGAATGGTCGAATGATCAATATGTATTCTGAAAGACAATATGGCACAATTCTCCTTTCTATAATCGCTTGCTCACTGAGCCTAGGTGCAAATATGGATATAAATTATGTGATGAGAAAAGAAAAAAGAAATAAATAAAAATTAAAAAGTAAATAAATAAATAAAAAAAAGGTCATTCGGTTATCCCGACTCCTTATCGTCCTTCGGTTATCGTTGAAAGGTTCAGTTCGAATGATCATTCGTTTCTCCGAACCGATTATTTCGAATGAATGAAATAATCGAATGACCTGATAATCGTCATTCGATTATGCCCACCCCTAGTAAGGACATATTGGACGAGCATACCACTTGCGTTTCTTAAGTGTTCTTTTTTTTATTTAACTTTTTTTTAAATTGAACGAGCTGATTGAAGAATGTCTCTTTTAAAGTTAATTTAATATTCGAACCAGATGCGAAGATCGTGCATATTTACCTACTGTAAATGAGAAAAAATTGCATAAAATTAAAAATATTCCTTTTTAAAGTTTTTAATTTATCTTTATTTGTTTTAAAAACGATTGAAAGAGAAAGTAGTCTTCCTTTCATATGTTCCGTTTCTAGTACATGTGTGCACGCGAGACTTAAATATCCTAAAATAACCACGCGAGACTTTGCCAAAAATGTAGCACATTCGATTAATATCTAGGTGCGTGTCCACGTTTCGTGCCAAAATTAGTAAATATGGGCAGAGGTAAACTGCCTTAAAATAACTTTTCCTCATTAGGAATTATGAATAAATAAATAATTATTTCCTATGTTGAAAGAAAAATATTTATATATTCCAGGAATAGGCAATGAATGAAATAATTTAACTTTCGCATTATTTGAATAATCTGGGCTCCTATCAAGTAAATTAAACACACGTTAAAACCACAATTTGCGAAAATTCTAAGTAAAGAATTTAATGAAGATGTTTCTAGTCACGAACAAAATAAATATATATTTTTTAACGTTCATAACATTTTTAATCACTTCATAGTTAACCTATCCACATTTGTCGAAAAACTCTGAGGTCAGTCGTTCCAACGTTCGATTAGGTAATGTTTTTTTCAATGTGTATGAGCAAATAAATGGAATACCACAGGGTAGTGTACTGAGAACAACACTTTTCTCAATGGATGTCGGTAACCTTGAGAGAAGCCATCTACGCGGACTGAAAATGATACTTGTTATGAAAAATGGATTATTTACTATATATATATAATAGCAGATGTTCTGGACAGTAACTCGACATAGGAGAAAAACGCTTTTTTCAAAGCCACCAACTGTTCAAAAAAAGGTGATGGCTACTGTTTGATAGACTAACTTTTGTTTTATATTCTACAGCTTCTTAAATCCAATGCCGAATCATATTCTAACTAAAGTATTCCAATTTATTTAAAATTTGGCGATAATGAAACCACCTTTGGTCAATCAGAAGGGATCTTTGTGTCATGGCAACGTCGAGCCACATGTTCACGTTTGACGAAACAAAAAACTCTGCCGTGTTCGCACTAGTCTCCGGACCTCTGGCCACCGGATTATCATTCTTTAAAAGTATGGACTACTGTTTAATTTAATAGACAAAGGAAATCAGAGAACGTGTTTTTGGAGCTCATTGACTCTTAAGATGCAAAATTCTATTACAAGGTAATGGCAAGTTTTTGGAATAGAAGTTGTTGGCCATTAAATTCCACAAGAATTGGTTCCAAGCAATTGAACCTAGCGTCATTAGACCCTTAGATAAATAAGTTGTGGCCTTAAATATAAAGTTTTTTTCCAATGTTTAAACTGTACAATTTAACCTAATAATAGGGAATGAATTTGTGAGCGTTGCTTGAAGGTCAAGACGTTATGAGACAGGATACTGTGATGATAATTCCCCATAGCACATAACTTAGCCTAGTCTCCTGAAAATATGTTATTGAGAAACAAGTAACAAGTTCTATGGCGGAATAAATACATACATTCTTCAGAAGACGTATTCACTTCTATGGATATTCATTGGTATGAGTTATTTAGGCTATGAATGATATTTTTTTAATTATTAATACATTCACTATGAGGATCCACCAAGCCATCAAGTTCCTCCCACATCCAATTCTTCCTATACAAAATCCTTCAAAATATCCTAAATGCTCTTTATTTTGCCACCAATAAAACTATTTATAAAGACCTGAATATCCCATTAGTTGCAGAATTAGATATACCTCATTTAATTCCAAACTACCAGCCCACTCAAACCCGCATCTCCGTATCCTTTTATCTCCAGCTATTCCCGATAACCCTCTGAGGCGCTTAAAAAGATGGTGGCCTCGAGACCTGGTAATGAAATAAACATTGAAAAGCTGCCGCTGGGTAGCTTCTTCGCAAGAGTTTATCAAGCCAATTTTTACTTTTTTCACATTTACCAGTTGTGTATATTTTTTTATACAGTTGTAAATATCAATAAATAAATATTTATTTTATTTATTACAAACAAGAAATTTAATTTGCTATTTGCAATTCCTTTGCAATAAGCAAATTTGTGGACTGCTGAAGCAGCGGCTCATCACAGCAGAGCTCGTTAAGGGATCAGTATATCTCTTGGCCACCGCCTGCGTAGTCGTCAGGGTGGGCTGTAAGGATTCGTTGGGCATTTTAATGTTTCTGTAAGGGGGCTGGTGTTGTATATTAGTCTTTGGTGGAAGTTATTGTATGGTTCTGTAGCAGTGGCTGAAATAGTCGGAATGTTTAGGTCGTTATGTATAACGTCATTTGTTACGTAGAACGGTGCGTCCACTATTTTGCGCAGGACTTTCGACTGAAAAGACTGTATTCTTTGGATGCTTGATGGTTTAGCAGAGAACCACAGTTCTATCCTGTATGTCCAGATTGGTTTTAGAAAAACTTTGTAAAGAGTTAGTTTGTTGGTTAATGATAATTTAGAATGTCTGTCAAGTAATCTAGATAAAATACCACATCGTCTGTTGAGTTCTTTGCGTTTTTGTCGAATGTGGGTCCTCCAGGTCAGTCTTTTGTCCAAGTGAATACCTAAATATCGAATTTCGTCAGAAGTCGAAATAGGAATATTATTAAAGTTAATGGGAGGAGAAGAATAAATAAATATAAAAATAAAATTCATTTAATGGTGATGCATACAAATTTCCTGAAAATACACTGCACTAGTTTCTAAACATTTTTTATTTATTTTGAGATCCTTAATTCATATTTACACCCAACACACGTTCTTATTTAAATAAATCTCCTTAGGGCATATTAGTGGTTTTTTAACATCTTAACGTTTCCAACTCTCATAAAAAGATTCTATATGATCACTTTTAAAGTTTACTGTTGGATCATAAGAAAATATATATATATATATATATATATATATATATTATGGATATTATTTCCGGGCCTATGGAAACTAGACTTAATTACTTGGAAAACAATATTTGTCGATTTTAACCCTTTGATTGCTAAGCCATATTTTGCGAAAATTGCTAAAGGAAAACAAAAAAAAAACTCTCATGCGCGCGCTAAGACATGTCCGTGAAGATGCCTATCATCAAACTGCGTAATAGTCGGTATTCTGATGCTCTGCACTTTATAAGCAATGATAGAGATTTGATGATCCTCGTGTTTTATTAAAAAAATATTGCCAAAAATTCGATTATTGAGAATCTAGAAGCTGATAATGCTTAAAAAACATTTTTTATACTGACATTATAAGTTCGATTCTAGCTCCTTAACTAGACTTACCTGGAACCCACATACTCGACTTAAAAGACAAGAGCTCAACAGAAGATACGGACAGCTACATAGACTACTGAACAGAACATCACAACTTTCCATTGGAAACAAACTATCAATTTACAAGAAAATTCTCAAACCTATGTGGACCTACGGAATTGAACTATGGGGTACTACTAAATTTTCGAACATCAAACGTATCTAATCCTTTCAGTCCAAAGCCCTTAGAACAATAGTCAATGCTCCCTATTATGTTACAAACAAGACCTTACATCATGACCTCAAGATCCCTTATGTCCTCGATCTCATCCCATCCAAATTCTCATCCTTCCACCAGAAACTCACTCTTCTTCCTAATCCCATGGCACAATCCCTATCAAGTACCAACCATCCTTACAACCCTCCTCGTAGGTTGAGGCGGCAGTGGCCGATAGATCTCTTATAAATAATCAACTGGAGTGCTGGCAATGGCCAACTTCTCCACTCATGCCTGAGAGTGTGTGGCTCTAGCGACTCAGCCTCCACTGACTGACAGTGTGCCTCGGCATCCATTTATCCATTTTTGAATGCAGAGGTTCGATTCGGAGTTCCTAGGGACAGTATGTAAATATTGTATATAGGTATGAATGTGGCCAAGATAATAATTATTTTATTTTATTTCATATACTTTATTTTATTTTTTTATAATTTATTTATTTTTATTTTTTATTTATTTATTTGTTTTTTTGCTATTTAGGTTAACTTATTTTATTTTATTATTTGTTTGTTTTACTTTGTATATATATGGAATGAATGACTTCTTTTATCTCTAATACTTATTGCCCGAGATAGTGGCAGATTGTATTATTTCTGAATAAAGCAATATTATCAAAACAAATGCTCCTTAACTGCGCATTTCCGGATACATCTCCATGAGACTTTTTTTCAGGTCATTAGTTCAATTCTGAATTCTGGCCACTTAACCTTGTATATTCTGAATATTATGTCTATAGTCTTGTGAAATGGAACAACTATCGAAGATATCTGAAATACAAAACCTAGATGTGGTATCTATAGAGTATTGTAAATCACGAATAGAGATAGGACTGATTAATTACAGCAAATATCGGCGGAATTCTAATTCAATGAGCCGACTAAACCCGAAGTCATTGTTACCTGCTCGCCCAAGCCTCCGCCTTCATCCAGATTATCCCATTTATACGCTTCGGATGAATCTAAGTTTCGGTATTTAACGGGGCTTTATCTCCTTCTCTGAAATATTGCCGTTCCCTAATGAATCATTCCCATTATATATTAAAGCCTAGTGTCGATAAAGCATTATATTTCCGTGAATAACAATCACAGAATATAATAATGGGTACAGGATCAGCCCAGGCTTAAACACCAATCTTTTAACAAAGCTAAAATTACGTATTTTAGCCTGAAAAACTACAGGGAGTATTTTGTCAAAATTAATTTACGGAAAAAGAATTTAATTTTTTTTTTCTTTAACTTACTATATATAGTAAGGGAAAGTATTGCGATCGTGAAAATTTTCGAATTCTAGTTTTCAACGGAAATAAACATTTTAGGGTCCCTTGAATCCAAATAACAAAGTCCCGCAAAAAGGTCTGTGTGTGTATGTGGTAACTCCCGGGCGTAAACGGAATGTCCTATGAAACAGAAATTTCATATTTAAGACAACGCCGAGACGTTACAAAACATTTTTAATCAAAATGAGCTTACCAGAAGAACCATTTTAAACCATGCATTTTGCACCTTTTTTAGATTTTCTTGAAAAATGTTCCGACGATTTTGATTAAACTCGCTATATCGGTGTAAAATTTAATGGGCTTTAATACTATTTAGGTTTCATTCTGATTAAAATGGTCTGACAGGGCTTAAATGCCGGTAATTTAAATTTTCTTTCTCTAAAGTACCTTTAATTTTGTCGATTCTATAAAAATAACTATATTATCTTGTTACCACTGATGAAAAAAAAGGTAAATATATAAATTTAATGAATTCTATACCCAACTAAAGGATAAAACAGAAAAAATGTATTTTTAATGCAATATTTTGCTTTTGGACATAAGAGCAGTAATATGTATGATATGCTGTTGGAAAGCTAAAGATTTTAGGAAAAAGATTATCTTATACTCAAGCTTTTAAAAGTTAATAGAGAGTGATGAAAATAAGATAAAACTGATTATTCTCGATAATAATGTAATTGATTTTTTAATAAAACACATTTTATTATATAAATTCAATTTAGTTAATTCTTTAATAGTTTCACGTATTTTCATCTCTAACTGTATTTGAAAATTCTTTCATTGATTTTTTTAAAGATGGAGGTAAGTGAAAGTCGTGTGTTGCACGCACCTGATTTTTTAGTTTATTACTATCAACTATGAACTTCTGTACCTAATCGACCACCAAAAAAAAATAAAAAAAATAATAACAGGAATAATACCCTACTCTCTTTAAAATTTGATGGCTTACATTTCAAGATACGCAGATCATGAATAACGTATACTGAAAAAAAAAAAAAATTCTTTCACCGTCCGCGGCCATCTACTGGACCAATCTTTTTGAAATTTGGCACAAAATACTTAGGCTTCCGACGGTGATCCTAACATCCGGAATTTGATTTCAGCCGATTAGTTTTAAAATGCCGGTCGGTTAAAAAATTAGTCAATTCAAAAGCTCTAGTATTTTTGATGAAAAAGAAAAAAACATCCGTTCATAACAATCGAGCAAGGAATTTTCAAATACAGTTAGAGATAAAAATGAGTGAAACTATTAAAGAATTAATTAAACTGAATTTCTGTTGAAACATGTGTTTTATTAAAAATTCGATTATATTATTATCTAAAATAATCATTTAATTTTATCGGTTTTTCATCACTAATTATTTACTTGTAAACGTAAATATAAGATAATATTTTTTCTAAAATCTTTAGCTTTCCCACGGTATATTATTCTTATGTTCAAAAACAAAAAATTGCATTACAAAAATATTTTTTCAGTTTTCTCCGTCTAAAATTAGTAGAAATCTACAAAATTAAAGGTACTTTACAGGAAGATAATTTAAAATATAAGCATTTAAGCTCTGTCAGACTATTTCAATCGGAATGAAACCTACATAATGTTGAAGCCCATTGAATTTTACATCGATATAGCGAGTTTAATCAAAATCGTTTCAGATTTGTTTGAGAAAATTAAGGTGAAAAATGCATGGTATAAAGTGACTTTTCTGTTAAGCTGATTGTGATGAAGAAGGTTTTGTAATGTCTCGGGCGTATAGTTGTCTTAAATATGAAATTTCTGTTTCATAGAACATTCCGTTTACGTTCGGAAGTTACCACACACACAGACCTTTTTGCGGGACTTGGTTATTTCGACTCAAGGGACCTTAAAACGTGTATTTCCGTTGAAAACTGGAATTCGAATTTTCACGATCGCAATACTTTCCCTTAATATATATTTCATATATAAGTAAGTGAAATTAAAAACTTTAAAAAATAATAAAAGTGGCGTAAACATTATCTAATCTGATAACATTATCTTATATTTGAATTCTGCATTTGATCCATATCATATTAAAAAAGCAAATTAACTAAAATAACAGCTATACAATCTGAACATGATACCTCCATATTTCACTGATTCCATCATAATCCCTGTGACCACTCTAATCCTCAGATTTAGTCAGTACCGGGCCCACTCATCCATGTAGTCCTACCAGAAGATTAAAACGGCAAGGGCTTTTGGACCCTTTGGCATTTTCCAGCTTCTCCAGTGATAACCTGTTCAAGTACATCTAGTGCGCCCTTACTCACCCTACTAAGGAATTTAAACCTCTAAATCGCGGTTTGAAGTCGTGCTCCGCTTCCTATATAAGAAAACTGCGTGCAGAATTTTTTTTTTAACTAAAGAGTTATGCGACCACATTCTTTACGTTACCGAGTTAAAACAAAAACAGTCAACTATTTTGAGTGTGAAACAATTGACGTATACAGCGTCACTTCTTCAAAAAAATCTTCCTTTTTGTCTCTCTTTTAAATCTTCATCCGCTCATGCCAAGCAAATGCTAACATTGAACTGAAAGGGTCTAAGTTAAGAAGTAGGCATGCTAGACATGAAGAGAGAGTGGAGTAGATATCTAACATAATATTAATTACTCTGAGTATTAAACTTATGTTAATGAGAATCATTTAAAATAAACAGGAGCGTAGTAATAGTTTAATGACATTTAATTGTAATTATATTGTACAATAAAATCTATTTATCATACAATATAATATTTTTTTCTTTAGAAATTTTATATATATATATATATATATATATATATATATATATATATATATATATATATATATATTTGAGTGAGTTACTTAAATTACTGGTTAATTAATAAATTTGATCCATATTTTCTTCATTCAACATTTTCTCCCTTACGTTTCAGCCAAGTTTCTGTAACAGAAGCTGACAAGACTAGGGTGTGTTTTTACATTATTGTATACATATATTCATTGGACAAATAAATGTATTCCTTGAAAGTGTTCTAGGCCGAAACGTTGAAAAAACTAATGTTTAGTAAAATAATATAGATCAAACTTATTGATGTATCTATAATTATAATTATTGTATTATTTTATTTTACTAATTTTCTGTTTTTCTTTTTTAGGTAAGTTCTTATACCTGAACAGCTAGACTTACAGGGTGCCACTACAGGTATTTTATTATAGTTCTTATAAATCTATGTTTTTCACCCTACTTAAAATTTTAAATAAATGTCAATTATTACTCTTAACTTAATATATATATTTCTTAATACCTTTATGTTCGCATGATTACTGTATCAGAATAAAATATAGAGCAATGGTTTAGCGTTGCATTTATTTTGAAATCGGTCATAAATGCATTCAAGATAGTTTTTAACCACATTGTTCGTTATAAAATATGTCGATCTAGGAAAAGTAAATTTTTTTTTTTTTTTTTTTTTTTTTTTTTTATTTGTTATCCGCCTCTACCCTACAGGGTCATTGGCGTCATCACATTACATTATACTCTATTGTAGTACCCTACAATCTTTAAATATTCAAATAGTTTGGATATATGCTTTTCTTCGTCTCCGAGTATTTGGTTAAGCGTCAGTGGCAATCCAATAGCTTTTCTCAATTTTTTGTATTTTTTGCATTCTAATAACAAATGGTTCACACTCTGTATGACGTTGTCACATTCCGTGCAAGTGGGTGCTTCTAACCGTTTTAGGAGGTACCCATGGGTAAATTGGCAATGACCGATTCTCAATCTGCATAGTAGGATTTCTTCCCTCCTAGACTTTCTGGAGCTAGTTAACCATTTATTGCAATCAGATTTCACTGCTCTTAATTTTGTCTGCCCTCTTTTCCACTTTTCCGTCCAATCCGCTAGCAAACCTTTTTTCGATTGGAGCATCCAATCTTCCACAGTTACTTCATTAATTTGGACAATTCCAATCTCTTCTCCTATTCTGGCGGTGTTGGCTGCTCGGTCAGCTTTTTCATTGCCCGGAATTCCTCGATGGGCTGGTAACCATAGCAACACAACATGTGTATGTTCGAGTTTTATTTTCCAACTCTCGTTAATTATTTCCCGTATTATCGCGTTGGTTGGTGTTTGGCTGTCGATGGCAGCTAGCACACTCCAAGAATCCGTCGCAACAATCCACGAATTTTTGTTAGAGTTATCTATACATTTCAGAGCCTTTAGTATAGCAGTGGCTTCTCCTGTGAAGACAGAGCTCCCTTTAGGCAGCTTGAACATGAGTTGTCTATCTTTATTGTAGACAGCACAGCCAACGCTATCTTCCATTTTCGAAGCATCAGTGTATAGAACTTCAGAGTTATGGTACTTTTCCAATATTTCCAAAAACGAGTTCTGTATTTCTATTGAAAGCATGTTTTTTACTCTGGCCATCGATCGGTCTATGTGAGGTCTTTCTTTGTATCTGCGAGGGATTTTAAATTCAGGAACGGATTTTATATTATGTAGGCTCATATCTATTTGAGTCAGTGCTTGGTAAATTTGCCTTTGGATGGGTTTCTCGGTACTCTTGACACCACGACATTCGGGCTCTTCAGCAAATAGAGAAGAGGCTAATGGGTGATGATAAGAAGCCTTTAATCTGGAAACATATTTGAGTGTCAAGTATTCTCGTCTGAGTTGCAAGGATGGTTCGCCAGATTCTGCGTAGATGCTTTCTATTGGGGAAGATCGGAAAGCTCCAGTGCAAATTCTTAGTAAATTAAAAGACTTGAAAATAAAATTATAGCGTATACTAAAAAGTTAAACTTAAGTTCTCACTGACTAATAAAAAAATTGAAAAAAGTTTAATATACCGTCCCTACCATTTCCAAGTATCAAATATGAAAATTGGTACCTTTCCAGAGAGCAAGAGAAAGTAATTTAAAATTGGTCAGATTCGATACTTTATTCGAGGCATTTCCGGTAATTCTAAAGGGGCTAGAGTTTTGAAAATTTGCCACAAGCCATATCGTCCGCAATACAAGAGCAAACTATCGAATCTCAAAAACGAGATTTTTCATATTTCATAGTTGGAAATAGTTGGGACGATATATCTTGCATATATTAACCTCCGAAAAAAACAAAAACAAAACAGCTAGTATGATTTTCAAAACTTCATAACACAAAACAATAATAAAGAAGTAGCCTTAAGTCAACCTAAATATTTGAAGTTATTTTCTCACTTTTGAACGTACCCCAAGTAAGGATTATTATTAAAATTAGCTTTATTTTTCTTTATTATTACTATCAATATTTTTGTAGTGTGTTATGTTTCTGAAGCCTGTTGGTACTTAGACATATATCGTACTTTTAAGAACTTTAAAAACAAAAAAACTTAAACTTTCCGCTTAACTAAAAAAAAGGCACATTGACATGGCTGTAATATGGCCAATATGGACTAAAGGAGTGGAGCTGTGGCGCTTTAATAAACCATCAAATTCATCTTGTAGGCGTATAATAAAATAAAATCCTCAATGCTTCTTATTTAGTCACGAATAAACTCACCCATAAAGAACATACTACCTATGTTCTTTACTATGTTTTTATATATTACCGCCAAATTTTTTTTATTTTATTTATTAATTGATATTTACAACTGTATAGGAAAAAATACAAGTAAATGTGAAAAAAAGTAACAATTGGCTTGATAAAGTCTTGTGAAGAAGCAACCCAGCGGTAGCACTTCAATGTTTATGTCATTAGCAGGTCTCGAGGGCACCGTCTTTTCAGGCGCATCCGAGGATTATCAGGAATATATGGAGATCAGAGGATACGGACAAGCGGGTTTGAGTGGGCTGGTAGTTTGGAATTAAAGGAGGTATATCTAGTTATGGCTAAGTCTGTAGCTAACGGGATATTCAGGTCTTTATGGATAGTTTTATTAGTGACAAAATACGGAGCATTTAATATCTTCCGGAGGATTTTAAATTGCAAGGATTAGATGCAGGAGGAAGTTGATGGCTTGGTGGATCCTCATAGCTCAATACCATATGTTCAAATATTTCTAATAATGGGTATATAAATTAGTTTTTTGTAGTAGATTGGAAGCTATGAACGTTTGTCAAGTAAGTGTTATAACAATCGGTATCTGCGAGCAGTTTCTTGTCTTTTCAGTTTGATGCCGCCAAATATCACTTCAAAATTGGCCACATTTAAAATTTTAATTGTTCACATATTATTCTTTCAATATTTAATCATTTACTTCGTTTCTCTTTTAATTTTCATATTTCAATATTGTCATCCTAATTTTGCCCACTTCCATACTTTATAACTGTCATCTTATTATCATATTACATTTAATTTTATGTTTGTTTCCATATTATATAATCGTCACCATATTATTATTGTTATTATTATATAATTAACATATTATTAAGTTTATAATTACATTGGTTGTTATCGTGTTTCTCTTAATCCTGATGAAGGCCCACAATGTAGGTCGAAACGTCGGAACACAATTAAAATAAGCACTGTTTCTGTCGCTGATTCGGCCCGTACGAGGTAGCATTCTGTCCATTTCACGCTTCCCCTCCAATTACTGATGGTTCTCCAAGGAAAAGGAGATGGCACCGCGACTTTCTGGTTTAGAATTTTTTCGTTGTGCTGCCAATGGCTAGTTTTTCTATGTGTGTATAATGCTTTTTTTTTTTTTTTTTTTTTTTTTTTTTTTTTTTTTTTTTTTTTTTTTTTTTTTTTTTTTTTTTTTTTTTTTTTTAATTTTACTCACATTTACTACATGTAAGGGAGCGGCGTGGTCTAGTGGATAGATCACTAGTCTGCTGTGCTCCGGGTCCTGGGTTCGAATCCCGGCTGTGGCAGAAATATTATTTATTCTGTTAATTCAGTCGGGGGGCGACCCTAGGGTATGGAGACCCTCCTGGGGCAGACCCAGCCTCTATAAAGTGGGTACCAAAATTAATTGGGGAAAAACCTGGCGGCTGAGCGTGATTAAGGCCTAATCACCTCATTGCACTGCCGTTGGCCTAGAAACAGTACGAATCTCTATATGTACTGAGCCCAAGACCCTTCATGGGTTGTAGTGGTACAGGTTTTACTACATGTAAATACACTAAAAAACTACAATAAATGTATTTGAAGAAAAAATATTAAAGATTATTCTTATTTAAAATCAAATTTTATTTGGCTTATCCTTCAACTTTACGGTTTTCCTCATTACAGTAACCCTGCAATGGTTGCATGTATTTCTACGCGTACCATCTTGCGATACAACGCGTATTTTTGTTACATAATATAGATTAAGTTACAGAACATTCAGATAGGTAGGTCACACAGCACCTGAATCCTCCAAATTTATTTATTTTATTTATTTTTTTTTTTTATTGAGATATATTACAATTTGTTTCTATATGAACATTAGTAATAGTGATATATGAACCCATTCACACAATATATACAATGATAAAGTTAAATAAATAAAATATAATATATATACAAAATAAGAAAACAAACAACAACCTATAACTGAGATAAATACAAATAAATGATATATATAGAATTAAATAATAATAAATATAAAAACAAAACATTAACCTATAATTGAGATAAATAAAAGTTTGCAAATAAACAAACATCATTCAAACAAACATAACTATATACAAAATATACAAGTGCTATAGAGGGACCCCAGACTGGGCTTTTCCCCCCACTTGTGGAGGAAAAAGCGGAATCCAAAAGATCCTAGACCCTCGCCCTCAGCCGCGTCACTGGTGTGAATCAGTGGAGGCCGAACTAGGGCGCACTAGCCACAAACATACATTACATGAGTGGAGGATCTGACCAGTGTCAGAACTCCAATTTAAACGTTTACAATACGTCTCGCGGCCACTGCCGTTTCAATCTTCGAGGAGGATTGTAGGGATGGGTGGTGCTGGATAGGGATTGTGCTAGAGGGTTAGGATGATGAATAAGGTTCTGATGAAATTTGGAAAATTTGGATGGTACCAGGTCTAAAATAAACGGAATTTAAAGGTCGTGGTGTAGGGTAGAGTTGGTAACGTAATAAGGAGCATTAACTATTGTTCGGAGAACTTTGGATTGGAAGGATTGGATGCGTTTGATGTTAGAATGTTTAGCTGCTCCCCACAGTTCAAGTCCGTAGGTCCATATTGGTTTCAGTACTGTCTTGTATATTAGTAATTTGTTGTCAACTGTAAGATGAGATTTTCTGTTTAGTAGTCTGTATAACTGGCCGAATCTGCGGTTAAGTTCTTTTCTTTTAAGTCTTGTGTGTGGGTTCCACGTCAGCCTTTTGTCTAGTAAAAAGCCAAGATACCGGACTGTGTCAGAGGAAGGAAGCGGTAGGGAATTGAAATAAACCGTTGGACAGGATTTGCGTCGAAGAGTGAATGTGACGTGTGAGCACTCACCTTAATTTTCGTTCACCTTAATACGCCAAGCGTTACACCAGTCTTCGACAAGGGAAAGGTGATTTTGTAAATTAAGCGATGCTGCTTCAGGATCGGAATTGGATGACAAAATGGCGGTATCATCAGCAAATGTTGCCAGAAAGGTATCGGGATCGGTAGGGATATCGGCGGTGTAGAGGATGTAGAGGACGGGTCCCAAGACGCTGCCTTGAGGAACACCAGCCTCAACAATATAATGTTTGGAAAATTCTGAGCCACAGCGAACTCGGAAGGAGCGGTTTGATAGATAGGATCGGAGGACTAGGTATAAGGATTGGGGTAAATGGGTTTTGAGCTTAAAGAGCAATCCCGGGTGCCACACCCGGTCGAAAGCTTGAGATATGTCCAGAAAGGCACCCGAACAATACTCCTTGCACTCAAGGGCAGAGGAAATGTGGTCCACAACTCGGAGTCCTTGCTGAACCGTGGAATGTTGAGGACGAAATCCGAACTGATGTGAAGGAAAATTTTGAAATTTGGCTAGGATTCGTTTTAGTAGGAGCTTTTCGAAAATTTTTGAGAGGATCGGAAGTAGGCTGATAGGTCTGTAAGATGACGTGTTGTTAGAAGGTTTGCCTGGTTTTAGGAAAAGGATGATAGTTGAATGTTTCCATAAAAGAGGAAAATAGGTAGTGCGTAGGATACAGTTATAGAGATATGTAAGGAATGTAATGGCTTTAGGTGGAAGTTGTCTTAAGATTTGAGGAGTAAGGAGATCGTATCCAGGGGATTTACGGAGAGGAAGCTTTTTAAGAAGATATCTGACCTCAGAGGGATTAACTGCTTTAGGTGGTAAGGAAAGCGGTATTGGTGATATAAGGAACTCTTCAACTGCCGCCGTATGGGTAGGATTAAGCTCTGGATGAGGAGTAAAAACTTTGGAAAGGTGCTGTGCGAATTCCTCGGCCTTATCCTTGTCAGAAGCAGCCCAGGAACTATCACAGCGCCGGAGAGGATGGGAAATGGTGTGGGATTTTAGGATTCTCTTCGTGACATTCCAAAGGGAATTGTCACGAGTCGAGAGAGAGGAGAGGTAGGTATTGTAGGATTGGGAACGGAAGATCGCCAACTCCCGCTTTAATTTTCTACAAAAAAAGTTATAGGAGCGGCGATCCTCTGGGTGGCGGGTGCGTTGCCATAATGTTCTGGCTCGGCGTTTGCTGTTGATGAGGTCTGTCAGGTGTTGTGGTAAATGGCTTTTATAAGGAATTATTTGGGAGTACTTGGGAGAGGAGGCAGTCCAGGCAGCTTGTTGAATAGCGGTTGTAAAGGAATATACGGCGTCGTCAAGGTCATTTGGGGTTTTCAGAATCACTCTGAGGTCAATATCATTAGTGAGGATTTCGCGGAAGAGGTTCCAGTTAACAGGGCCTCTAAGGAATGACGGTGGGATAGGTTTAGGAATAGGTGTTATGGATACATTTAGAATCAATGGACTATGATCAGAGGATAGTTCATCAAGGCGAGCTATGGAAAAATTAAGAGAGCCTAATCCGCTGTGGATGAAGAAGTCAAGGATGTCAGGATTACGGTTAGGATCTGTTGGCCAGTAGGTAGGAGAATCGGGAGGTAGGAGATGAAAGCGTCGGGAGTTGAGTGCAGACTGCAATGTCCGCCCACGAGAATTGGTGGTTCTAGAACCCCACTGTTGATTCTTGGCATTTAAGTCTGCACCCAAAATGAAGTGATTACCCAAGTAGTTGAGAAAGGATTCAAATTGGGCAGAGGAAATGGGATGTTTAGGAGGGCAGTATGCTGATGCGATGATAAGCGGAAAGGAAAATGTTTTGATAACAATGGAAGTTGCTTGTAGGTAATCGTGGGCGGGAAGTGGGTGTAAGTGATGGGAGAGGGATCGGCGGACTATGACAGCAGAACCGGCATGGGCTTTGCCGTCTGGATGGTCTGTCCGGTATGTCGTGTATCCTGGTATTTTAAAGTACTGTTTAGTGGTTAGTCTAGTTTCAGTAATGAGTGCAACATCAATGTTTTTGTCTTGCAGTACGGCTGTAAGTTCGTCAGTGTGAGTTCTAACACCATTCGCATTCCAAAGGAGAATGGATAAGGAATTAGGTGTAGTCATTTATGGTTTTTTTAAGGCAGGAATGAGATTTGTTACGAGATTCGTAAGGAGTGATATTAGGGGCATAACAAGGGATTTAATTTCGGAGATAAAGGATGTCATCAAACTGGTAAGGTCTGTGGCATTTGAAGGAGGAGGGATATGAGAGATTTGTGGTTGATTAGGATTTTTAGGATTGGTTACATTTTGAGGAAGAGGTATATGTGGAATGGATTGAGGTACATTCTGTAGTTCCGGCAGGGCCACGGCTTCAGTACTTTGATTCCCACCTCCAAGTAGGTGGGCAAATGATACATTGGCATCAATAAGTTTTGAGGGTTCTCTTCTGTTTCTTACTTGTCTTGCTGTTTCATCCAGTACTTGAGGTTTTTGAAACCTGGTCCTCAGTTCCTTATAGATTTGGCATCCTTTATAGTTGGCTGGGTGGTCCTTGAGGCAATGAGCACATACAGCTGGTGTTGATTTTGGTTTTGTACACTCCACAGACTTGTGCTGTTCACCGCATTTCACGCATCGAGGTATGTGATGACAATAACTTTTAGTATGACCATATGCTTGACAGTTATGGCACTGAACTATCTCCTTCTTTATGTAAGGTTTTTCAACTCTTACGCTGGTATAGTATAATCTATTGAGGTCATAGATTTTTTCAACTCCTTCTGCTGGTTCCAAATCCACAAAAAAGAGAGGTAGAGGAATTTTATCCTTTAGGACATTAGTGACTTGCCGCACTTTATAGCCCATCTCCGTTAGTTCTTCTTTAATTGCTTCAACTGGTGTCGAGGGGTGTAAGTTTCTGATTACAACCCTTAAAGCTCTCTCTTGGCGTAGCTGATAGGTATGGAAATCTGCTTTGGTTTCAGTTAAATATTTCACTATTTTTCTATATGTCTCGGCAGTAGTAGGAGATATTTTGGTATCATTAATTCTACTCATACAGTAGTAGCTGGTAGATTCGGTAATTTTGTTCAATTGCGCACACAACAACTGGAAATTTCTAATATTTTTGACAAATATGGGAGGAGGCCGTGGTTCACTGGGTATAGGAGTAGATTCCATGTTTTCTTTTTCATTATGCAAAATCTGAAAAGGATTCGGGGTGAAAAACGGCGATTCGTCAGTCATCCCTTGTGACGATGTGCCAGGTTGTGGTTCAGATTCTGAATTAGTACCCGAAGGGGTTGCTTGTAGATTTAATCTTTTATTAGTATCACGGCGAGGTCTTTGTTTTGTAGGAGACGTGATTGAACCACTAGATCTAGATCTTTTAGTTGAAGCTTTGGAGGACATTACTTGATGATAATTTCGCATTTCATGTAAGGAAAATAATTAAATAATAACCAGATGTGGGGAAAAAAAAAATAACTTAAGAAAACTTAAGCAAGACCAGCCTTGCCTAGCTATTGGCAATCAGCTGATATGAAGAGGTGACTCAGCATTCACTTTACAGTGTAAATTGTAACCCAACTTACCGTTGTTTGCTCCAATATTAACTGTTGTTGTTATCCTGAAGCCTGGTGATGTTTTCAAGACTGTTCTGAAGTGATATCCAACTGAAAAAGCAAGAAGGACCAAATTTATTAAAAAAGATAAATACATCAACACAAAATTAAATAAATAAACAATATATATATATATATATATATATATATATATATATATATATATATAAACACAAAAATATAAGTAAGCCAAATAAGGTAAGGTAAGGTAAACCAAATAAGAGTTACCAGTGATTTATTTCGATTCGAATCCTTCTAAAAGGAGAATGAAGGGTCTCTTCCATTTTGAACCGTATCCTGGTTACAATAAATGCCAATTGCTACAAATTCTTTCAACGAGAATGACGATTTTAACTTAAAATAAAAATTCAAACAGTCCATATATATTGGGTTGTTTCACATGAAATGTCCGTTTTTATAGTTTCTAGGATTTTGCAGGTCTCTGTTGTTTTCTTCCGAATGTTTACATATTTAAAGTAAACAGTAACTAATCCTCTACCTTTGTATTATAAACATTAGCTTCCCAATCAATTACCCACTTTTTAGTATATCTCCAAATATGAACATGGAAACACGCGATTTTCGAGTAAAGTTTTTGTACGAGTTTAAACTCGGCCATTCAGCAGCAGCCTCCGTCCGTAATATACAACGATGTCCTCAAACATACAATAGAAGGAAACCCCTACTAAACAGTTTAAGGACTCTCAGCACAACTAAATGCAAGTGAATCTACCGTTTCCAGACATTTAAAGTGTATTGGGAAAGTAAAAAAGCTCGATACTTTGGTACCTCATGATCTCACTGAGCGGCATGTTTTATAACATACCGTGCAAAAATTGAAAGAACTGGGCTACGACGTTTTTTCGCACCACCATATTCTACAGACTTGTCTCCAACATATTACAACCTGTTCAGGAATTTAGACAACTTCGTCAAAGGAAAACTTTTTGAAAATGATGATCAAGTGCGTTTTCAGATTTTGTTTCACTTCAAAGCTCAGAGTTTTTCAGTTCGGGAATAAAAAAGTTGGTGTCACGTTGGAAAAATTGTGTAGTAAAAGAAGGTAGAAAATTGTCTTGTTTTTATATATTATTTTCGATAAAAATCCAATACCTTGAAAACAGACATTTCATGTGACACAATCCAATACTTGGACATTACGGACACGTAATGGACACAAGTGATCCAGGTGTCTCTTCATCTGATCTCTGCCGCCTTTCAGGGTCGTCTCGGCCGCTAAACGTCGTACGAAAATGTAATCTTAAATTTAAGACAAATTCAAGCCTGATATGTTACAAGTATAAATCTGCGATTTAAATTCTTAAAACATTTTCTTCGTCTGAGTATTTTTAATTTTTTAAAAAATTAAAAATTTTTTAAAAGTTGGTGTCATGTTGGGAAAATTGTGTAGAAAAAGAAGGTAAATACTTCGAATAAAATTATCTTGTTTTCATATCGTATTTTTAATAAAAATCCTTTACCTTGAAAACGAACATTTCATGTGACACAACCCAATAATATGAAAATCGGGCATATACACCTTCGAAATAGTAAAATTAGTTCTTTTCGGGCGTTATATTATATTACTTATATTATAATTTCTTAAATGAGTATACAGGAATCAATTTTACTTTCTAAATCAGCAGGTGAGAAGTGTTTTGATGAAGCTTAGATACCAGAATTAATGATATGTGCTGAAGAACACTTTTAATACGAACAGCTCCCAACTCACACCAGCTCTCTCTAATATTAACCTAATTATCGCCTTCGTCAGTTCACACCATTTAATGAATAATTAAACGGTGATGGGTTCGGGAAAATTTTGATGCAATCTTTGCTCACCTGGCAAACTAATGACTGCAACTACTATTATTTTAAATTGGACTAATAAATGACTCCGATTGCAATGAATAGTATTTCTTTTAACGAGCTTGTTTAGAAAAAAATCATTTTTTTTTTTAATCGTGACCTATTTGCCCAAGACATAAAATAGTACGTGATAGTTGTTTTCTATTTTTTAGATTGGAACTTAAATGAGCGATTATCAGTCTGTTGACTTCATTCAATTAATAAAGCTCATGATTATTTTTTCTGGACTAATTAACATAAAGAGTCCTTCTGTGTCTATAGCACCCTAGTTAACCCCTACAAAGGTTGTGAGTTCCCTGAAGCGGCAGCAATTTTTCAAGCATATAATTTAATGAAGATTTATCCACAGCATCCACTTAGAGTATATAAGGTCCTGGTGTCTATTCACAAAAATAGCGAAAGTAGTGATGACTCTATCCTATAACTCATCATCGTATCACGGTTTGGAATCGTAGGAAACTAAACAATACATCCCACGGACAGTCTTGCGATCCTCACCCCCAAAAAAGCAAAAAAAAACTGTTACTGTTATGTAATTTTAAAAAAAAAGGCTTTAACTCACTACTTTAAATATGCAGTTTCAGTTTTGTAAAATTTTATTTTTGAGCTAGACTGACGTGAAACACAGACCATTATTACGACTGTGTGGCCAAATTGGTTTGTGTACGTTGCCCAGCAACCACGAGATCGAAAAACTTGAAATAAAAAAATTGTGGGTTCGCGTCTCAATGTCAGAGTTTTTTCTAACTTGGCATTAAGTCCCCACTCTCACCCCCTGGCCCGAGAAACTCTCAGTATTGCTTTCAGGATAAAATAAAACCACACACAGACCGAAGTCTCTAAAATCGTTATTTCGATTCAGGCGACCTTGAAACCTGTGTACTTTCCCTTCGTAAGTATTACACGTATAAATAAATGAAATTTTTCAACATTTCGCTTGCGTTTGAAAAATATTAGCTATGTACTCGAATATTTTAATTTCATGAGCGGAACGGAACCCGACCTAATGTTTAATTCAAGATTTAATCGATAGTCAGATACGCAATGTCCGTAATGTTTATAAATTAAAAATAAATTGATTTTATTTTAGCTCTAAGAGTTTCTTTAGCGATGAGACTTTTATTTGGACTATCTTGAATAAATCATTTTGAGGTCTTGTTCAAAAAGCCGAGGCGAATTAAAGAGCCTATTTGCAGAAGGCACATGTTCTCAAACTGCCTGAATATTCATCGGTTGCCCGTACACTTTTAACTGCCCTCCTTTAAAATGTAAATCTAGTTTTGGGCCTTCCAACTCAACTATTAGTCATAAATATTTATTACTTCGCTATATTTTTTTCCATAAACTAACACTGAATTTCAGAGAGTAAAATAATAGGCTGTTCTCAACTTTCCTAATATTACACGTAAATAGGAAAATAAAAAATTGAAGTGTGCGTTATTTCGATTAAATTAAGTCACTGTTGGGGAGAGGGGCGACAACACACTCGCTCGCAGCCTCAACCCGAACGTTAATTTTGAGTCGCCGAATTTCTCATACTTGATTAGGTTTCGTTATGGGTTTATTAAGATTACTAACTTTGTAAAACATATATATATTGAGGAAAACAAAATTCAAAAGAACAAATAAAATTAACTTATAAACATGAGTGTACTGTACTTAAAGTCACAAGGACGATCGCGGGCGACGATGGCGAGCGACGAAGGGTAGTAGCGACTGCGAAGCGACCTTTCTCTCTTGGCACCCAGAGCACTCTCCCTCCCGAGCGGTCACTATCACTTAATCCCTTTTAGGTAAATAGTGCCCCCCTCTTGCGTCTGAACTTAATATTTACTAAATATATACAAACATACATACATATATATATATATACACATATATATAAACTAAATCAGTATTTCTCAATTCTTAACATGCCGCCCACCAATTTTATAATATAAAATTTAAATTTTGGAATTGTGACATGGGACAGAATTAAGTGATAAAAGTAAGTAAAGTACAGCGAGGATGAGCGATGTTTGGTCGATGATTCTTCCAGGGTGGTCCGATGAGGCGAGGAACGCTTCTTTAGACACATCTGAGACTACTAATAGAGCGATCTTGTCCTATTGGTAGATGTATATGTTAAACCAAAGATATTTGTCTTGTACTATAGCGAGGCATTTAATCTGCCGCCCACCTTGACGAGTCCTGGATTGCAGAATTTAGTCAGTGAATTATTTAAGGGACGATCAGTTTCAAATTCTTGATTATTCTTAGCGTACGTGATATGCGAAGTTAAGGTGCCACTTACAGGACCAGTTATGACCAAACCGAAAATCGTCTTTAATCCATTCGGGAAACCTGAGGAAGTGTTGATGGTTTCTCCTGTAAATATTTTACTGAACAAATCAGCTCCGAGAAGAAAATCTACCTGACCCGGTTTTTCAAAGCCAGGATCAGCTAGATCGTATTTATTAAAGATTTCTTTAATTTTTGGCGATAAACAGCGAGTGGGTAATTTATCGGTAATATGCGATATTAATATGGCATTTGTTTCTAGTAGTGGTTGATCCAGTCCGCACGGGCGTATAATACATTTTGTTTGGTATTCTCCACCACGAATCTGACTATCTGCAAAGCCACTGATCTTATGAGGGTTTCTGAAAAGGGGTAATCCTAAGCGTTGCGAACAATGAGTGGTTATGAAAGATCTCTGTGACCCGCTATCTATAACTAATCTTATTGGATGGTAGTTACCCTCTTGGTCCCTAATTTCGGCGCAGGCAGTTCCAAGTAGGACATTAATTCCTCCATTATTTGCAGTAGAAAGTACTACTTCCTTTGAGTCATTAGAAGTTGCTGGTTTAGCGTCCACGGGACAAAATGTTTTAGGCTGGCTGATACATGAAGAGCGACTGATTGAAGTTTGTTCGTTAGCGACCTGTTTAGAATGAAATACGAGACGATTTGATGGCGAAAAATGTAATAGTGTGTGATGTTTTCTACCACAGGAACGACAGGAATTGCGAGAGGGGCAGCCTTTTGCAGGGTGGCCCGAAGACAAGCAGTTAAAGCATCGATTAAGTTTCTTGACTTCTTCGTATCTTTGTGATTGACTTAAAGTTCTGAATTGGGGGCATTCATAAATGCGGTGGTTCTGTTGGCATTTAAAACATTTCAGAGATGCATTATCGGAGATAGTTGACATAAAGACGCGCCTTGGTTCAATGAAATATTTAGATTTTTGTTGCGGGACTATTGTTTCTACTGAGCGGTTAGAAGTTAAGGCTTTGGTTTGTAATTTTATGCAAATTTCTTGAATGAAGTTCTGAAAATTATGAAGTGTGGGTAATGTGGTCGAAGAAGAATATTTTGTCTCAAACTGGTCGCGGGATTTTTCATCTAACAATGGCAAGCCATACGTCATAAGAATAAATCCCGCCGGATCCTCTAATTTCAAGTTCTGAAATAAAATAATATTTTCTAAAACTACATTCGAGAAAGTTTCCAAGGAGGCCAAATTTTGATTTTTAAGTGATTGAAATTGAAATATTTTCATAAGAAAGGTAATGGCTTGCGATCTCTTGTTTTCATATCGTTTAGAAAGCGTTTCCCAAGCATGCAGGTACTGAGCGTCAGATATCGGAATAGAAGCTATTATCTGAGCGGCGGCCCCCTTTAATGCAGACTTTAAATAATGAAATTTCTGCACATTAGGTAAATCATTGTTATGATGAATCAATGAAATATAAGTGTCCTTAAATGGCCCCCAATCTGAAATATTACCGTCGAAACTGGGTAAGTTTATAGGTGGTAGTTGGAGAACGGGCGTAGAACTGATCGAATTATTTTTTATAGAGATTTGATTTTCGTGTACATCATAAGACAAAGCTTCGTAGTAGGCTTCTCTAGCCTCATGTTTCATTTTTATGCATAGCGAAGTATCATAACCTTCTACTCGTGTAGCAAGCGATTTTATTTCTCGAAATATTTGAGAAAACTTCTCAAAGGTACCATCTATACGCGATAAGCGTGCCTTAAATAATGCCCTCTTAGATTTATCTGTGGTGGAAATAAAACCTAGATTATTAGTGTTTTTAATGTCCTCATATAAATCACTAAATTCGTCCATTAAAAATTGTAACTTAAGTTCATCACTTTCTAAATTAGAACCTTTATCAGCTTTGGGCGGCATATTAGATAACAATAATTTTGACGGAAATAACTAACTTAAATCAAAGAAAATATTAAAATAGAAATAATTTTCTCAAATTAATTGCAAACTAATTATAATAAAGCTTTGGTGTGGTGTAGTTAAATAATAATCAATCAAATATTCAATGGAGATGAAAATAAAAAATGACCTACGAAATATTATAAAATTAAAATGAATAATGCGTAGTGAATAATTAAATTAATATGCATTAAAGTGACTTACGTATAGTATTAAAGAAATAAACATATACTTTATAATACACAGTGAGTTAATAAAGAAAATAAATATGTACAAAGTGCACTACGTAGTATTAGCGAAATTAAGATTTGCAATAATCAAATAAATCATTGAAAAAAACAAACATATATATAAAGATTTAAAACAAAATGAAAAACATATATATACAAAGAATTAAAAATAGAATGAAAGCATGTATGCACAAAGATTTGAAATAAAATGAAAATAGTTCTCTCTACTATATTATACACAAATAAAATTTATAAAATAAAAGGATGCTAAAGATTAAGAAACAAATTAACTGATAAAACAAATGCGAATAAAATAATGCGAAAGCGTAACCTATTAAATCAATTTAATTTCAATGCGATAGTCACCAAAACGAAACCTAAACAAATCGAGAAAATTCGGCAATCTCGCCGGTGCCTCCAAATTTATGTTGGGGAGAGGGGCGACAACACACTCGCTCGCAGCCTCAACCCGAACGTTAATTTTGAGTCGCCGAATTTCTCATACTTGATTAGGTTTCGTTATGGGTTTATTAAGATTACTAACTTTGTAAAACATATATATATATTGAGGAAAACAAAATTCAAAAGAACAAATAAAATTAACTTATAAACATGAGTGTACTGTACTTAAAGTCACAAGGACGATCGCGGGCGACGATGGCGAGCGACGAAGGGTAGTAGCGACTGCGAAGCGACCTTTCTCTCTTGGCACCCAGAGCACTCTCCCTCCCGAGCGGTCACTATCACTTAATCCCTTTTAGGTAAATAGTGCCCCCCTCTTGCGTCTGAACTTAATATTTACTAAATATATACAAACATACATACATATATATATATATATACACATATATATAAACTAAATCAGTATTTCTCAATTCTTAACAGTCACTGTTTACAATTTTTACTTTCACTTACTATATATAGTAAGGGAAAGTATTGCGATCGTGAAAAATTTTCGAATTCCAGTTTTCAACGGAAGTACACGTTTTAAGGTCTCCTGAGTCCAAATAACCAAGTCCCGAAAAAAAGTCTGTGTGTGTGTGTGTGTGTGTGGTAACTCCCGGGCGGAAACGGTATATCTTATGAAACTGAAATTTCATATTTAAGACAAATATACGCCCGAAACGTTACAAAACATTTTTAATCAAAATGAGCTTACGAGAAGAGCCACTTTATACCATGCATTTTGTACCTTTTTTCGATTTTCTCAAAAACGTTTCCGACGTTTTTGATTAAACTCGCTATATCAATGTAAAATTTAGTAGGCTTTAATGTCATGCAGTTTTCATTCTGATTAAAATAGTCTGACCGGGCTCAAATGCCGATATTTAAAATTGTCTACCTCTAAAGTACCCTTAATTTTGTAGATTCTATAAGAATAACCATATAATCTTGTTACCACTGCTGAAAAACAGGTGAATATATAAATTAAATGAATTCGATACCCAAATAAAGGAAAAAACAAAAAAAAACATTTTTTTAATGCAATTTTTTGTTTTTTATCTTAAGAACAGTTATATACATGTATAATATACCGTTGGAAAGCTAAAGATTTTTGAAAAAATATTATCTCATACACAAACTTTTAAAATTAAATAGAGAGTGATGAAAAGCCGACAAAACTAACTGATTATTTTAGATAATAATACAATAGATTTATTAAAACACATGTTTCTATAGAAATTCCATTCTTAATTTTTTAAGATTTTAAGAAAATTCTTTTATGGTTTAACACATTTTTATCTCTTTCTGTATTTAAAAATTCTTTAATCGATTCTAAAAACGGAGGTAAGTGAAAGTCGTGTGTTGCCCGCACCAGATTTTTAAATAATAAACTGTTAAGAATAACAAAGATTCAACTTGAGCGAAGGTGTAGTTATTATGAACAATGCTCCAAATTATTACATAATGGTTTATTATTTCTAAAAAACTATGTATCCACATGTATATGTATCTATATGCACACTAGGCTGAAACGACAAGAAACTACCCGCCGATTTCGATTACTTCAACACTTACTTGACAAACACCCTAACCTTCCTCTTAACTACAAAAGACTCCTCTACATGACTATCATAAGGCCTATATGGACTTACGGAGTTAAGCTGTGGGGCTTGACTATATTATCAAATTCTTACCGTATCCAATCCTTCGTAAAATCCTCAATGCTCCTTTCCATTTGTTGCTGATCTGGTCCGAACCAGATATCACTCCTTTCATGAAAAACTCCACTCCCACACTAACCCACTAGTTTCAATCCTTGCTTCCTAGTTCATTCCTGACAATCCTCCGAGGCGTCTGAAAAGTAGATGGCAACGAGGCCTTCTCGTTTAGAATAGTTACAGGAGTGCTACCTTGGGTAGTTCTTTTACACGTCTTTATTAGGTCATTATTCTTTTATAATATTTACTTGTATTTTTTTAGTACGGTTGTAAATTTCAATAAATTATGCAAAAAAAAAAAAAAAGGCATTTAACTAGTAGGAAAATTAATAAATAATTCCAAAGAAAAGACCTTTTACCATTGCTAATTTTAAAACGCTTTATCTCTGCTATTTCTTAACTAATTTCGATTTATTTTTATTTTATTTTATTTTTTTTATTTATTTTTTTTTTTTTGTGGGAAATACAATTCTCTAAAATTATTTATTTAGGCTTTTATATATTTAATTATTCGTACGGTGAACAAAGAGATTTTTTTATTCATTTCTTTGTTTGTTTATTTAGTTAACGTCCCTTTTTGCTGCTGTGGCTAATCAGACGATGCTACAGTTGGAGTCCTAAATTTTGCCTTTCCAGGTTTAATCACCAGACATCGCACAGGTTCGGGGCCACTTTTTAACGACCCGTCCGAAGGACGGCATAACTAAGGATTTTTACTTCCATTTAAAAATCATATGGCCATCTCCGGGTTTGAACCCAGGACCTTTAGCATAGGAGGCTCTTATGCTAGCCACCGTGCTACAGGTAACAACCTGTTTTCTATTCGTTATTCGGGTTCTACGTATCTTGAAACGTAAGTTCTCAAATTTTGAGAGGAAGGGTATTTTTTTTGGGCCATTACAAAGGTTCATTATTGAAAATAATAAACTAAAAGTATTAAAAAGTACTAAAAATTATTACTGTTCTCTCATTAATTTTTTAAAATATTTTTTTATAATTATGCTTTCCCATTGTTCAATTTTTATTTGGCAGTTTAATACGTCATTATCCTGAGATGCATTGACGCAATGATGGCCGCCTGTAAATCCAGACACGAGGCAATGCTCTTTACGTTGAAAATGAAAACCGTTGGAATCATACGTTAGCATTTAGTTCAGTCAATTTTGAAGGTCCACTGAATTGAAATAAGATAGAGTTTCAGAATAAACACAACAATGAATATTTTCTCAGATTGTAGAGAAAATTAAATGGCAGTACGGAAATGAAAGAAATATAAATGAATACTATTTACAAATATTTCATAAAAACATTTATCTAAGATATTTTCAAACCATGATATATATTTTTTTATTACTAGGCAGCATTATTTTTTTTTTAATTATGATTAATAATTTTTTTTTTCACGGAACGGCCTTATGAAGAAACGCGAATATCATTATATTCATATCTTTTCACAGCCCTTCTTCTTTTTCTCTCCTTCCTTCTTTTATCTTTCTTATCATCTCTTCTTCATTCTTTCCAATTGTTCTTTCCTTCTTTCTTCCGTTCGCACCACTCCTATCCTTGCACACCTCTCGCCCACAACGACCTTAATTTCATTTATTCTTCTCTCATATTCATCCCTGTCAAAACAGTCTTGGTCTGTTATTTTCAGTTCCTTAGTTTCTTCCTTCATCTGTGTCATGTACCCTCCAGCACTCTTGTATTCTCTTATTTTGTAGAAGATTTCTCTATTTAATTTTTTATTTATATTTTATTGTCTTTTTATTCTAATATCCGATTCCAAATCGTTAATTTCTTTATAATTTCCTTATTAGATCTTAACCTGTAACCTTCCTGTGTCTTTTTTGGGCCATAAATTCTTCTTAATATTCTTCTTTCTATTCCTAACATTTTCCTTAGGCTGGGTATAGAAGCGGTTTCAATTCCGTGCAATATCACAGGTTTAACGACTGGATTATAATGTCTAGTCTTGGCGTTTGTTGACAAGCTCCTTTTATTATATAAATTGCTTATTGCGAAGCTTAGTCTTTCCAGTTTAGTTATTTTATATTTTATCCTTTCTTTCTCTGATCCATTACTACATATAAGTACTTGAATTTATTAGTTACTTTAATTTTCCCGTTACTTTAATAAACTTTGCCATTTCGAAAAACCTAGTAATCAAAAGTACTACATTTAAACATAAGGATATTCATAAGTATACGTGGACATCGCCGGATGGACAAACACGGAATCAAATCGATCATGTTTTAATACAAAACAGATGGCAAAGTAGCATAATTAACGTGAGATCGTATCGGGTGCAGAATGCGGTTCTGATCATGAATTAGTAATCGCGAAACTTCGACAAAAACTAAATACAAAAAAGAAAACACCGAACTATATTCGTCCCGAGAATTTTGATTTAGTTAAATTGAACAACCTCGAAATTAGAAAACAATTCGAGATAGAAGTAAAAAATCGGTTCGAAGCTATGGAATCTTCAGACGAGGAACACGAAGATGTAAACAAATTATGGGAAGGAATCAGGGATAATATTAAAGAGGTCGGTAATTTATGTCTTGGAAAAATCGAAAATAAAAAGAACAAACCTTGGTTCGACAGGGATTGTCAAAATATGTGCGAAAAAAGAAAAACCGCTAAACTGAATTCCTTAAATAATCCAAGCGATAATAATGTGGCTTATTTTCGGTTAGTAAAGAATGAAACTTCAAAACTATTAAAAAATAAGAAAAGAGAGTATCTTAAAGACAAAATAATAGAAATAGAAAAACACAGAAACGAAAATAACGTAAGAGAGATGTACAAAGGTATAAACAAATCGCGTAAAAGATTTGAACCTCTATTGAATGCGGTTAAAGATGCAAATAACAATATAATTGCGGATCCTTCTGAGATATTAAATAAATTTAAACAACACTTTGACGGCATCTTAAATACGGAAAATAATAATCAATCTCCTCTCTCTGAATATCAGAGCGCTGAACCATGGATAGACGCTCCGAGTAAAGAGGAAGTCGAAATGGCGATAGGAAAATTAAAACGTTATAAGGCCGCAGGAAATGATAATATCACGAGTGAATTAATCAAGGCGTGTGGAGAAGCGGGCGTTTCCAAAATACATTTTTTAGTTAAAAAGATCTGGGAAACTGAAAAAATGCCAGAAGAATGTAAAGAATCAATACTTATTCCGATTCACAAAAAAGGACCGAGGTCGGATTGTAACAACTATCGTGGGATCTCTCTTCTCCCAGTATGCTATAAAATATTCTCGTCAATTCTAACTAGTCGAATCACGGAATACGCTGAGGAAATTGTCGGAGATTACCAATGTGGTTTTAGGCGGAATCGCTCGATTATTGACCAAATATTTTCCTTACGTCAAATATTAGAGAAAAAATTGGAATACAACGGTGTAGACCATCAACTTTATATCGATTATAAAAAGGCTTATGATTCAATAGTAAACCTAGTAGAGATGTGTTTGTCGGAAACATTCCATAAAGTTAGAATCGGTCATAATTACTCCGAGAGATTTGAGGTGCGATCGGGTTTGAAACAGGGTGACTCCCTTTCACCTCTGTTATTTAATATAGCTTTAGAATATGTCATAGAAAAGGTGATGTGTACCGAGAAAGGCTTAAATATGGGTGACAAGATTCCGGTTTTGGGGTATGCCGATGATCTGGTACTGCTAGGTGAAGACACGGAAACCATACAACTAAATACAAGTGTGTTAATAAAAACCGGTAAAGAAATAGGACTCGAATTAAAAACCGATAAAACGAAGTATATGATTAGTAGCAGAAACGGTGTCGATCTTGGTGATATTGATGTATCAGGTCATACTTTTGAACACGTAGAGAAATTCAAGTATTTAGGTTCAATTATAACTAGAAAAAATGAAATCCAGTAAGAAATAAAGTCCCGGTTAAAGGTGGGAAATGCGTGTTATTATTCAGTTGCTAAGTTACTTAGATCGCGGCTTCTATCTAAAAACTTAAAGATTAGAATTTATATAACTATTATTCTTCCAACGGTTCTTTACGGATGTGAAACGTGGCCGCTTACTTTAAAGGATGAACAACGGCTTAAGGTTTTCGAGAATAAGGTACTGCGTAAAATATTTGGTCCGAAGAGAGATGAGGCCACTGGGGAGTTTAGAAGGTTGTACAACGCGGAATTGCGAAGTTTGTACCCTGTGAATATAATTGAGTTGATAGCATCGCGGAGACTCAAATGGTCGCGTAAAGTTGTTGGGCTTAGTGAGGAACGGATTCCGAGAAAGTTGGTATTCGCTGAACCGACTGGTAGGCGTCCGAAAGGTAGGCCGAAGCGGAGATGGGAGGATTGCGTTAAGGCTGATCTCGGGAGCTTGGGCTTGAATGGTGAGCATTGGACGATTCTGTGTAGGCGGAATTTGGTGGTATCGGCATCGAACCTTCGGGTTCGCTAAGCCTATTATTATTATTATTAATTTTCCCGTACTTTGTTTCCACTATTTTCTTTTGAAAGTTTCGATCAGTGGTCATTAATTCCGTCTTCTCAAACGATTTCTGTAAACCTGCTTTTTCAACTGTTTCCTTTAATACGTTTAACTGTTCTATTAGTAATTACTTTAAGATTGTAATTTAAAAAAAAAAAATCGAAATATTTTATTTGTTTTGTTCATATAAGCCTAGTATCTGCTGTCTAATTTAAGTCTAAAATATCGAATTTTTTGTAACTTTGCCGTATAATTATATCATTTAATCATTTTGTATTTTACATAGAATGTATTTTTATATATTGAGAATTAAGATAGAAGGGAAAAAACCGTATACCTTTCGTGTTTGCCGCAAAAAATAATTTTCATTGTTCATTATTTAAACGAAAATGAAATGAAATTTAAACTGAAAAAATGAAAAAAAAAAAAAACTGGTGCGGGCAACACACGACTTTCGCTTACCTCTATTTTTAAAATCAATGAAAGAATTTTCAAATATAGTTAGAGATAAAAATACTTGAAACTATTAAAGAATAAATTAAATCTAATTTATATAGAAACATATGTTTTATTAAAAAATCTATTATATTTTTATCTAAAATGATCAGTTAGTTTTATCTTATTTTCATTACTCTCTATTAACTTTTAAAAGCTTGAGTATAAGATAATATTTTTTCTAAAATCTTTAGCTTTTCAACGGTATATCATACATGTATATTACTGCTCTTATGTTCAAAAACAAAAAATTGTATTAAAAAAATATTTGTTCTGTTTTCTCCTTTAGCTGAGTACCGAATTCATTAAATTTATATATTTACCTGTTTTTCATCAGCGTTAACAAGATAATCTAATTATTATTATTGAATCTACAAAATTAAAGGTACTTTAGGGGAAGAAAATTTAAAATATCGGCATTTAAGCCCTGTCAGACCATTTTTATCCAATTAAACCCTACATGATATTAAAGCCCATTAAATTTTACATCGATTTAGCGAGTTTAATCAAAATCGTCGGAACCGTTTTCGAGAAAATCGAAAAAAGGTTCCAGATTCATGGTATAAAGTGGCTCTTCTGGTAAGCTCATATTGATGAAAAAAGTTTTGTAACGTCTCGGGCGTATATTTGTCTTAAATATGAAATTTTAGTTTCATAGGACTTACCGTTTCTGCCCGGGAGTTTCCACACACACACACACACACACACACAAGCAGGGCTTGGTTATTTGGACTCAGGGGATCCTAAAATGTGTATTTCCGTTGAAAACTGGAATTCTAAAATTTTCACGATCGCAATACTTTCCCTTACTATAAATAGTAAGTGAAAGTAAAAAAAATGTTTCTATGACGATCGGAATATATTTCAAGTATGAAGGTAAAACAATGTTTTGTGATGTGCAAGCCCTCGAAAGCGCAGCATGATAATTATTGATTATTGGTGTTGAAGCGGAGAGAAGTAAAGTGGGTCCCTTAACCACGGGATAAGGAATATAGGCGGAGTAATGGAGAAAAGGAGGGTCTCTAATGCCTTAACGGAGAGAGAAAGAGAGATATATTGAGAGAGAGAGAGAGAGTGAGTGAGAGAGAGAGAGAGAGAGAGAGAGAGAGAGAGAGAGAGAGAGAGAGAGAGAGAGGAAGGGATCTAGTTGCTGCCTAATGCTATCTTATTTCTCCCTAAAATACTCTTCAAAGGCTGTCATTTCTCTTTTTACGGCGATGTATTTTTTTTTCCGCCTTCTCCAGATCAATCTCTAACAAATGTCTGTCAGATTTGTATTTTTTATATAAATCTGATATCCTTTTATCCAACAGCAAAATAGTTTTAAAGGCATATTGCTATAATATACCTAATATTACTTGAAGAAATAATTTCTGAATCGGAAGTTAATTGAAAGTACGGTCATCAAGAAAAAAATACTCATGATCTGAACTAGTTTTATTGTGAGCTGTCGTTTCGGCCTCAGGAAAATTATATATATATATATATATATATATATATATATATATATATATATATATATATATATATATATATATATATATATATATGTATGTATATATACCCTCACAGTGAAAAAAAACAATATGAGAATATTGAAATTTATACAATGCTTTATCACATTATTATTATTATTGTTATTGATACTGGTACTAATTGAACCGATTAAAAAAAAAAAACCTTCTATTGAACCTTACCTTTTGTTTGTTTGTTTCAAAGATATTTCCCGTAGATATGTCTGCTGTGATATTAAATTGAATAGATGATTGAAGATTGAATTCTTGATTTGATCTGATAAAGGAAAAATGATTGAAATAAATCTGTGATATTTCAGTCTGATATTTGAGGTGCTGAGGTGAATAAGCGATGGCAGCTATTCCTTATATCATCTCACTTCTCTCTCTACAACTCGGCGCTTTTCTATTGTAGAGCTGTAAGGCAATTTAAAGAGAGTTGTCTACTACTATAGCGAAAGTGGTGGGGTAACTTTGTAAAAAAATTTAATTTTTTTTTAATATGTATTGATTATTGAAAAAAAATACTGGACAATATATTTTTCAATAGTAATCCAATTTTAAAGTGCGTTTACCCGAAATGGATATTTACAGTAGTCCAAATTGACAGTTTCGATGTTAAAATAATAAAATCAGATTCTAACCACTCTACATACTTGCAGTGTCTAGTCTATAGAAATGATTCAGTAAGTAATGACGTTTTATATAAATATATATATATATATATATATATATATATATATATATATATATATATATATATATATATATATATATATATATATATATATTACATATACTTCATTATTCAATCTTTTGAACGAGCTATGACCATCGTAATGAAGTTTGAAATTATCCACCAAATATATAAATCGAACAACTTCTGACTGCTTGGGTGTAAAAAATCCTTAGTTATGCCGTCCTTTGGAGGGAACGTTAAAAGGTGGTCCCGAGCTTGTGCGATACAATGTACTCGTTAAAGAACCCCCTCCTAATATAACCTGGATAGGCAAAATTTAGGACTCCCACTGTAAGTCGTCCGATTAGCCATAGTAGCATAAAGTGACGTTAAATAAATAAACTTTTGACTGATTATTAAGAATAATCGTAATATCGAGATACTTTAACGCAATAAATGCACACCTATAATTTAGAAAGTCCTTATCCAAAGTTATTAGTGCCAGGTCAAAATTATACAAACGAGTCTTAGTAAAGAAACGGAAGAAACATTTTATCTTCACTGACTAGTATAAGTTAACAGTTCTTTAGCAAAAATGTTCCTTGTTATGCATGCCATTGATTACATTGATCATTCTATCAATCTGTATATTTTTTCCTTCTTTATGTAATGGATTTGCAGACGACAAAGTATTCTTGAGATCCCATCAAATCCTGTTCTGGCGTATTTTATGTTGCAAAACCACCTCGACGATAATCTAGTTGGGCTACAATCTGGAAAGTAAAAATGAAAGAAACAAAGAGTGTGTTAATTGGCTTCACAATTAATCCTGGTATATGTCTAAAATCTTATTTCAACGATATACCTATACTTACTTCAAAAAAAGCGTATCTGGGACTTTATTTAGACAAAAGACGGACATGGCGGACCCACTTTGACTTAAAAGAAAAATCTTTTTTTTTTCTTTTTTTTTTTATTATTTATTGAGAAATATTACAATTTCTTACATTATGAACAGTAGTAATAGTGACGTAGTACACATTTGTACAATATATACAAAAAATAATGATAATGTCAAATTACATAAAATCGGAAATAAATAAATTCAAATATATACAAGAAAATAACAATTGATAAAAACAAAAAAACAACAACAAACAAATCAATACAACAACCTGTAGTAGAGATAAATACAAGTTGGGAAATAAATAAAAATCATACAATCAAAATTAACTATATACAATATATACAATCTGCTAAAGGGACCCTAGACTCGGCTGCTCCCTCCAGAAGTGGGGGGAGAAGCCGAATCCAAGAGATCCCAGCGCCTCTCACTCAGCGCTTCACTGGTGTAAGCCAGTGGAGGCCGAGCTAGGGCGGAATAGCCACAAACATACAGTACATGAGTGGAGGATTTTACCATTGTCAGAACTCCAGAATAAATGTTTACAAAACGTCGCGGGGCCACTGCCGTTTCAATCTTCGAGGAGTATTGTAGGGATGGGTGGAGCTGGTGAGCGATAGAGCAAGAAGATTAGTACTATGAAGAATAAAAGAAAAAACTAATTTGGACTGTTATTCAGGCTAGCGACAAACGACCAAAATTATCCTTCAACCACTAAATTGCTATCTACAAAGTACTTATCTAGTATATACTTATTCTCTCTTATGAACATATGAGATAGAGGACTTTTTCAAAACCTCTAGTACCCTAAGAATTCCATCTTTCTAATCCAAAGTTTTTTAAAAAATCGTGGAAGCACCCATTAATGTGACAAACGTATTACTTCCCAAGAACATGCACTTGCTCACAGTTTTAAATACGACCACAGAATATTATACAAATGTATTTGGAAAGAATCGGACCAAACATTTACTAAACACCAATCCTTATAATCCAGGCTTTTATGGAAGAAATTCCAGATGACAGCTAATAAATCTGTCAGAACATTTAATAATAAATTATATATATTTCTTTATTTAGAATTATTACAATTTGTCCCAATGGACAATAATAAAAGGGCTATTAGATCACATTCATACAAAATTTACAGTAATAATTTTTTTTTTTTTTAATGTAATTAATTAGTCCCGAAAATTTTATTTTTAATAAGTTTATTTTATTTTGTATACCTCCAACAAAGGTATTATTTGTGTATTTAACGATGATGGTCTAGTCCAATTTGGACAAGAATACTGTATTAGCCTATAATATATCAGTATATTTCAGCACAAGTCCAGAGAACGAATCATACTTTCAGGATTAGTCTCTGAATACAAATCGTCCTTCAATCAGGCGAATGGTGCATTGAAGATCGGACAAGATTAGAAAAATCCACATTCTTTCTTATTTGATTGATTGATCCTTCTTGAATATTTGACTGATTGGGATGTGTTGTACGAGTATGAAGCGTACTTTTTTATATACAAATATGCTATTATTGATAGTGTTTTTTTATCTTTACTATCTCTGTAACAGTAGGAGTTAGCATATTGTAAAGTGGATTACGGTACACGGAACACTATGTAAGATTTTATATGTCTCCGTGTGATAAAATCTGTCGCTGTAGGGTTGGATGTGTAGACTGAGAACGATACTGGGGAATGGCACAGACCCTTTGGGAACACCCCAAGTAAATTTGATGTCTTCAGATACTGCCTCGCCGACTCGTACCCTGATGGAACGTCACTCATGAAAGGACCGAAGAAAGTATAAAACTTTCCCGGAAGCCCTCTTTGTCGATCGGAAACTTTTTGTTTAGATTATTATTTCTTTCAATTTTGATAATTTGGTTCTTTTACGATCTGTTTATGAACAAGGCTATGTATGGTTGACAAGTTTTAGCTAATAAGAAACTGCTTAAACAGCAGCAGATGCCCATTCGTTAGTTATTACAAACAAAAACTGCAGATATCATAAATAAATGGCAACAGATCTGGACTACGTTGTGTAACAACAAGCTTGAAAGCGTTTAACCGATCGTGACCTCATCATTCAGAAGGTGCAGGAGTGATGACGTGGCACGAAAGGATCCACCACAATGTCAACTATGTAAAGTGACTGTCACAGTGTCATATTTGTGAAGAGTATTCTCGGTACAGAAGAGAAATTGATATATGTGTATATAGCATTTCCAAGTCAAATTCAACCTTTTCCAAGTCAAATTCAACCTTTTCCAAGTCAAATTCAACCTTTTCCATTTCAAATTCAACCTTTTTCGATTTCGATAAAATAATAAAAATCAAATTAACATAATTTTATGTTTTTATGGTTATTTTAATTACACATTATGTTTTTAGCCCTTGTGGCTTGTTAAATGTTCCCAGGGGCCTTTTTACATATAATTAGTCACGATTATAATAATAAGTATAACCGATACTTTAATTTATAGACATTTTCGATACAAGGTCTGGTAGTCGGATTAGCGGGGGTCCGTTTTATTTTAGTTTTATAATCGCGGGCGAAAATATTATCAATAGAGGTTTATTTTAACTTTTTCGTATTTATTGGATAGTTGGCTCAGTAGATGCGTTCACAAAAGTTCGTTACCGATTATACTATTAATTTTAATCGCGCTCGCTCAAGTAAAGGTTTATTTTAACTTTTTCGTATTTATTGGATACAAGGCTCAGTAGCTCCGTTCCCAAAGGTTGGTTACCGATTACACTATTAATTTTAATCGCGCTCGCTCAAATATGGGTTTATTATAACTTTTTCGTATTTATTGGATACTAGGCTCAGTAGCTGCGTTTCCAAAGGTTCGTTACCGTTTACACTATTAATTTTAATTGCGCCTGTTAATTGACTGTTCGCACTATTAATAAAAAGGCCCCTGGGAATATTTAACAAGCCACAAGGGTTAAAAACATAATGTGTAATTAAAATAACCATAAAAACATAAAATCATGTTAATTTGATTTTTATTATTTTATTGAAATCGAAAAAGGTTGAATTTGAAATGGAAAATGTTGAATTTGACTTGGAAATGCTATATATATATGCCATATCAGTTCTCTGAGACATTGAGTGACAATGTGTAAACCATAAGCAGTATAATTCAATTGCACGTATAAGAACATTCGATTTGAGCTTATCTAACTCATTTCTCTTTCTTATATATAGCATGTTAGTGTACAGTTCAACTCATTTTTGGTTTATTTTTTTTTTTTCAAAAATTAAGCTTTGTAATCGACCAAAAAAAAGGAAAATATCAGTAACTCCTTCTCCTCCTCAAATTTGAATTCATGGGTTTCAAAATACGTAGTCCCCAACAACGAATAAAAAACAAAAAAAAAAGTCTTTCTGCTGTAGACCTTTTCTTCAAAATTACTGGACTGATTTTATTCGCAAAGAGTTTTCAGATGGGAACATTGCGATTAATTTTACAAAATATATATATTTCCTTTAATAATATATGTACATAAGTTTTTTGCAAAATTCACGTTTCGGGATCTGTGGCCATTTTAATGTTTCTATTATGCATAAAACATTCCATATAAAATGTTACATTCATTTATTGTTCATTGAACGACTCTTACTCTAAACACAATGATATAATTATTTATAAATAATAAACTATTGTGTTAGAACTTGCAGCGTATTTTATTAATATCATATTATTTAATTTTTCATATTTCTTCCTCGTGCTTTTGATACCAGAAACGTCTCTTCATTTTGATATTTTATTTTACTTAAATATTACTATAATTTTATTTTTTTATTTATTGATTTTTACAACTGTGTGGGTTAATACAACATGTAAATGAGCTATGAGATAAAATACGTGAAAAATACATGAAGGGAAACTGCCCATTGGCAGCACTCCAGTTGTAATCTAAACTAGAAGGTCTCTAGGCCATCTTCTTTTCAGGGGCCTCGGAGGATTTTCAGGAATGGAAGAGAAAGCAAGGATTGAATCTAGTTGGTTAGAGTGGGGTTGGAGTTTGTCTTGGAAAAATCTATACCTGGTTCAGGCCAATTCAGCTATACAAGGTAGATTAAGATCTTTATGGATGAGTTGATTCGTGACAAAGTAAGGATCATTGAGGATTTTGGATTTTAAGGATTGAAGACAGGAAGAATTTGATGGTTTAGAAGAGCCCCAAATCTCAACTTCATAAGTCCAGATAGACCTTATGATGATCATGTAGAAGAGTCTTTTGTAATAAAGGAAAAGGTTAGAGCGTCAAGCTATTAAGTGTTGATGTAACCCAAAGCGGATTTTAGTTGTTGTTTTTTTTTATTAATTTTATAAAAAAAATTTATCATTATAACATTTTATTTGTATTAATTTTCAAAAATTTAATTAGAAAACGGACTGCAAAATGTTTGGGAGATGTTTAAAACAACAAGGTTTAATTTTCTACCATTCATATATTTTAATAACCTTTTTTTATCATTACTAAACTGTTAAGACCATTCTGCAGGAAGGCCTGGAGTTGTCAATTGGGACGTAGGAAATTCCTCTGCCCTAGAAGGCTGTGGAGAACCCTTTATGATGTTAGAAGGCCATTCGCAGGCCTGCTGCTAACGGGGCCCACACCTGCATGCAGATCATCTCCACCGCCCCACCACAATAGCTTCCCTCTTCCTCAAAGGACTACCCTTCATCGCCGCGCCTCAGCCTTACTAATTAGATTTTACAGGCTAGGCCCGATTAGCAAGTACGTGAGGGATGCACATGTGCTTTTTATCCGCTATACTTAATTTGCATATTCTCTGAATTCAGAATTTAGCCAGTTAGGGAAATAGTTTTGATAAAGGGTCTAGCCGAATAAGCATATGCTGAAAAATTTATACCATTGAGTCACACCTATGTGAAACAATCTTACGAAAATTGTTAGCCCCTTTCTCCTGAACAGCTCAACCGATTTTCACGAAAGAAAAACAGATATTATGGATTTTACAAATATATTTCAAAAAATATTTTTTTAATTTTTTTTCCACGACAATGTTGGTCAAAAAATTTCTGGTTATGATGGTTTCTTGCGTAGGTTCTCATGGGAATCTGTTCTATTATTACTGTTTTTTAAAGTTAATTACAAAGGGATAAAAAATGTTTAATTTTTAGTGCATAATAAAACATTTCAGTCCTGTCAGACCTTTCAAAATTTCAATCAGAACGAAACCTACATGATACTAAGATCATTAAATTTTATATCGATATGGGGAGTTTAATCAAAATCGTTATAGCCGTTTTTGAGAAAATCGTAAATAGGTGCAAATTGCATGGTATAAAGCGGCTCTTCTGTCTCGCAGATTTTGATAAAAAAAAATTGTAACATCTTGGGCGTATTTCCGTTGAAAACTGGAAGTCGAGAATTTTCACAATCGCAATAATTTTCCTTATTACAATATATATTTCATACATAGGTTAGTGAAAGTAAAAATATTTATTTATGTCGCCTCTACCCTAGTGGGTGATTGGCGTTCAAATTTACATTTTACACTCTATTATAATATAAACTTCTTTTTAAATACTTGAAGAGGATATTGACTTTGTTTTCATCATCTTGTAATAATTCTTTTAGAGTTTTTTTCAATTTTTAGTTCAATTCTTCATTTATTGGAGATTGAACAATCTAACAATATATGTTTTACTGTTCTCACTGTGTCACATTGTGTACAAGTTAGGGCTTCTAAACCTCGCAGAAGGTAGCCGTGGGAGAACTCACTATTTCCTATCCGAAGCCTACAGAGGATCACTTCTTCTCTTCTTGACTTTCTGTTGGAGGTCTTCCAACGGGCACAAGATAAAATGAAGAATAAAAACAAAATTAGAATCTACAAAACACGCAATTAAGCCTTTAATAAAAAGTTGGCCTCACTCGTTTATGATATCGTTCAAAGGAGGCGGGTACTGACAAAAGTCACGATGACAATACTTTTCCTTACTATATATTTCATATAACGGTAAGTGAAAGTAAAAACTTTATTAATTTTTTTTTACCATTCCCATTATGGCATAAACAAACCACGAGGCTTTATAGCTTTCCGAAATATGGGCAAGAGTCAATTTATTTCTGTAAGTGCTGAGTGGCGTGTGGCTAATAGCAGCTCGAGCTGAGCGCAGCGCCACCTCTCATTAATATAGGAAAGGTTATGGAAATCCGTTCCGGGACCGGACCGGCCACTTAGCTCCGACGGCACCGGTCAGGGAGATTGGCACCTGCTCACTCGTTCACTTCAGGTCCATTAGCCAGGACTGATACTGCCTTCACCCTCCGCGGCGGTATCGTGGCGTGACGGGAACCACTCTACAAATAAGCCATTAAATCATAACAGCGGTCGTTGATATCCCTCTAGCACCTATTTAGTACACGTGTCTCTTTTCATTATATCACTTTGTCTGTAGTTTTATAACTTTCAAAAACAAAGAACCAAAAATAATGTATTAAGAAAAAAAAAATAAAAAATTCCATCAAAACTTAGGGTTGTGTCGTCAAGTTATACAATTGACCTTTCTCATGAAATATTGACATTGGAAATTATAACTTAATATTTCTTTATATTTGATACATGATGGGAATAATGATACTATATCTGAACATCGCTGACTATCGCTTTTAGTTAATAGAGTTTTAGTTAATAGAGAAATGTACAATTAATAATAATTTTAAAAAAGTTATAAAAATAAGTTTATTTTATAACGTTTACCTATTATTACATTTATTCATCTACAGGAATAAGCCATGAATTAGTTTAAAAATCCAAAGCGGTTCAGTTTATTTGTTTGTTTAGTTGTACAGTTATAATTTTGTTCGCTTTATTAATATTTTATAGTTAATTTTTTTTTTTCTTATCCTTTAACTTTATTTACAAAAATAAATGCATAAACATTTTATATTTCAAATAAACTATTTAAAAAACATTATACAGGTGTGATTTAGTTTCTATGGGAATCCCATTTATTGAAGACTTTTAAAATTCGAAATAATTTATAAAAATCTCAATTTATCGATTTATTATTACTTACTTATGTATATATATATATATATATATATATATATATATATATATATATATATATATATTATTTTTTTTATTTATTTTTTATTTTATTTTTTCTATTATATTTTATTTTACTTATTTTTATAATTATTTTTCTAATTATTATATTTATTACTTTATTTTTCAATTAAATATTAATGTATTACTATTACTTATTTATTTTTATTATTATCTATTTTATCTACTTGTTTTTTATCTTTATTTATTATTATTATAATTTTTTTTTATTTTATTATTTTTTTTTTTTAATTTATTTATTTATTCTTTTCTCTTGAATATTATCTAACATTCATTTATCTTAAGTAGAATTATACATATATTATATTACCTTTTAATGAATATCTCTTTTAATATTTTAACTTATACTATTTATCTTAACTTAATCTTCTATAAAATGAATATATCTGGCACTGATGACCGCAATGTTTTGTGCCATTAAAATTTTAAAAACCAACCAACCAACGACAAGAAACTGCTCGTAAATATAGACTATTAAAACACTTACTTGATAAACGATCAAAACTCCCTCTTTACTTCAAAAAACTCATTTACACAACCATTATTGGACCTATCTGGATTCATGGCATAGAGCTATGGGGCTCCACTAAGCCAACGGATTCCTCCCGCATCCAATCCTTGCAATCCATAATCCTTTGACAAATCCTAGACGCTCCTTACTTTGTTACCAACAAACTCATCCATAGAGACCTGAATATCCCACTCGTTGCAGAAATTGCCCAAAAAAGGTACTCCTCCTTTCATTCCAAATTACCCGCCCATACAAACCCGCTTATCCGTATGCTCTCATCGGCATATATTCCTGATAATCCTCCGAGGCGTCTGAAAAGCCGGAGGCCTCGAGACCTGCTTACCAAAATAACACTAAAGTGCTACCACTGGGTAAATTCTTTTCAAGACTTGTTCAAGTCAATGTTCTGTGAATAGCTCATTTACTTGTTGTACTGTAAGTTGTAAAAAAAAACTTTCTAGAGAATAAAGGAATAGAACTTGTATAACAGCGACAACATTGAACTAAAATAACCTCCATTTTTAAAATAAACATCATCTTATAGGCTTACAAAAACTTATTATTGACTTGTACGATTTCTTTTATTGCATATTAATTTATTTTAAACCTTGCTCTTTTCAATGGTATATTTATACCATTCTTCTATATTAGTATTCATATTTCAAGAATATTTTTTTTATGAATCGTTTATAGTAATTTATATATATAAATAGGGAGAGAGAGAGAGAGAGAGACAGAGAGAGAGAGAGAGAGAGAGAGAGAGAGAGAGAAGGAGAGGGAGATTAAGGGGTAATTTGCAACGTTATACCATAAGATAAAGAATTAAATAAAGAGAGAGAGCTTGGTGACTCATTTTGTAAGACATTGAGCTTCTAATGTTCGAGACTGAGTGTGATGGGGTGTTTATTTATTCTGTAATATGAGCAGAAGGGATCGATCTGGGGTAGGGAGGCCTCGTATGGCTAACTCAGACTGTGTGAAGTGGTCGTCTGAAATTCGGATAAAAGGTGGTTTGTGCGTGATCTTGGCTAATCCATTCCATAAACGACCGTTCTAGCTAAATTACAAGTATTTATAGGTACTGAAATTATAACCCTTAATATAGATTGTTGTCTTATATTTTATTTGTTTGTTTATTCAATTAACGTCACTTAAGGACACTTTGGCTATTCGGACGCAGTGGGGGTTTTAATTTTTTTTAAACTAAATATTGACTATCAAGATTTCATTTATTACAGGAATCATTAACGAGTAGGCTCGGAATCACCATTTTTCGTTCCCTCGAGAACTTAAAAAAGAAAAAAAATTTTTTTACCTTTATAAAATCCTTAGCCATCTGCCGGATTTTGAACCCTCGGCTCTGCACCACAGATTACCCCACATGCGTTACCTTTTTTGTTTAACAAAGAAAATACATACAAAATTCTTAGCTTTCTTAAACATGTGAATTTTGTTTCTATATAGTTTTGTTTTCTGATTCCGAAATCCTGTAGTGAAGAGCCGCAAATATCTTTTCTAAATGGAATCTATTCGGAGGACTAACGTATTTTCGTTAAAATTTCCTAAAGTCTGTTATAATGTTTTAATTAAAAACATAATTAATTAATACTAATTAAGCAACAAAAGCAGGAAAAGGTTGACAAGAACCAGGAAATCGCATTTTAACTGCACTCGAAAAACATTCCGTGCCTAATTATGACTAGATAATTTAATTACAAATATTGTTAAATAAATTTACTATACTATTTTAATACTTTTTTTAGTACTTTTTCTCCGAAATTTCCTCGATTCAATGAATTTATTCAATTTTTAAGCTTTAGATTAGATTGTATGTCTCGAAAAGTGTGAGATTAGCATCGTAAATAAGGTGAATTTAGTCAGTAATAACGTCAGCTAATTAGTAACAGTTTTCCCCACAGTTTCAGGTAACTAGAAAAAAAAATTGTTTTTTTTCTTTTTTCGCAATGTACAATACTTAAAAATTGATTTTTCGGGAGAAATGCTAAGACATTTTGACCTCCCGAGGACCAGAAACTTTTATTCTACCATCAATCTGAATACCCATTTGGGTACAGGACAGATACACAAAATGACGGACTACATAGTAACTGCATTAAGGGAAAAGATGTATTATCAGTATTTCTAGGTGGCGGGAGAGGATCGCTCGCATGTGAATGGACAGTTGTCAGGAACCACTAACAAAACGTGTCAGGCATTAAGTAACTATAACCTGGATTAAGGATATGTTGCTTATATTTTCAAAATTATATTATTTGAAAAAAGGTCTGGAAAAAAAAAAATCATATGAAGTCCTAAAGTAATTCGAGTAAGCATGCATGCCGTTAACCATTTTTAATTTCACTAACCTATATATGAAATATATAGTGAGGGAAAGTATTGCGGTCGTCAAATACTCGTTTTAGGGTCAATTAAATTATCTTCTCTATGAAACTCGAACAAAATAAGGATCACTTGTAGCTGTGAGGACTAGCGTAACAGCCTACCAGCTAAAGGTCACGGGTTCAATCGCAGGTGGTCTAGGTTTTAAGGGAGTATAAAAATCCTTAGTTACGCCATCCTTTCGGAGGACGTAAAATGAGTCCCGAGCCTGTCGATGTCAGGTACTCGTTTAAGATCCCTATCCTAATAAAACCTGGATAGGCAAAATTTAGGACTCCCACTGTAGCATCGTCCGATTAGCCATAGTAGCATAAAGTGACGTTAAATAAATAAACAACAATAAACAATCGAACAAAATACTTTTATTTGGCAAAAAATGCAATTAACAAATGTTCTCTAGACTAACACTAAGAACTTATACATTAATAAATCATAACATGGCTAAGAAAGAACTAATAACGAGACTAATGAGGGATTACAAGTGAAGGCAATGATATGCAGGCTAGGGAGGGGACTCAGCTATTTGCTCACATTCTAACATTTCTATACTTTATTGACCATAACTGTTCCCTGAGTCCAAATGACCAAGTCCCGCAAAAAGATCTGTGTGTGGGTGTGTCTGTGTGTGTGATAAGTCTAGCGGGAAAACGAAACGTCGTATAAAACTTAAATTTTATTGTTAGGTACCTTTAATTAAAATGATCCATTTCATTCACCTCATTTTATTTTTTTTTCCCTACGTTTCGGCCTTTTGCCATTTTCAAGGGATCTACAAAAAACATTTATTTTAAAACTAAAAGATAAACAACATCATTTTTTACATTCTTATAAAGCAATTTACATACCTTTTTATATTCCATCATGCACTCTATATATAATATATAAATATATATTTTTTCATAATTTAATAAAACAAAAATAAAACTATTACAGGCTGACCAGTCCAGTCCTGGTTGTTACCATCCACTGGATTAAAGAAATGTATTCCCTCACTCTTAAATATTGATATCAAAACCAATATATACACATATATTGTTTTATTTCCTCCTCCTCTAATCAGTCAAGTCCACATTTGTTTTCACAGCCAAAATTTTTCTTTTAAAATTCTTTAATAAATTATTACCATACATAAACATATACATTCCCTCACATAACCAACACATACATCACAACATCGCACACAAAATTTTATATTTAAGACATGGCCCGAACCAGGTATCACACCTTCCATGAAAAACTCCACTTCCACTCTAATCCACTAGTTTCAATCCTTGCTTCCTCTCAATTCCTGATAATTGATCAAGGTCTAATGGATGAATATAAGATCAACGCCTCCGAGGCGTCTGAAAAGAAGATGGCCTCGAGACCTTCTTGTTTAGACCCACTACCAAAGAGTGCTGCCAATGGGCAGTTTCTCTTCATGTTTATTTCATGTGTTATAACAATTCAGCATATTTACTTGATGTATTTTTTTTACAGTTGTAATTCTAATAAAAATATATTTAAACAAAAATATTTAAGACAACTTTACGCTCGAGATGTTTCAGCAACTTTTTCACCAAAATCGGCTGACTGGGGTCTACTTTATACAAATAATGCATTTTCTTCTTTTTTTTCGAAGTTCAAAAAAACGGCTATAACAATTTTGATTAAATTCGCTATATCAATCTCTCACTAGACTTAAACGCCGATATTTTAAATGTTCTTTTTCTAGATTAATATTAATTTTGTAGATTAATTAAAGGAATAGTACGTATACAAAAATATTTATATATAAATTACTTCATAGCTTGGCATATGGTTGTACCAAAGGTATTGTATGTTTGAATGGTTAACGCTAATCTGTTGAATGCTGACGATAAATAGTAGCAGTAATAAAGTGAATAGGCCCCTGGATCGAGTCCAAATAGTTCCCGCACGGCAGCTCCCTGACACGTGTTGATTCTGTATTCTGATTGGCTACACAATGAACGGTCAAAACGTCGAAAAATGCATATTCAAGTTCATTATAACACGTTTATTACGTCTTCTAGGTTGTATATAATAGTTTTAATTATGAAGTTGGACGTGGAGAAAATACATAAATCAAAGGACTAAAAATGAATATCCTAGAAAGATATTAAATGGATTATATAGATTCCATTTCCTGTTCTCAAGAGCAATGAACTTTGACAAAAAAAAATTATCCCCTCTAAATATTTTAAGACTTAGTTTCTCGAAAAACGAATAGAAAAAATACGTTAGTTCGCCGTCGCCCATACTTCCTAGGCCGTCCTCGGCTTTTCTCCGTAACTACAGGACAATTTTTTTTTTTTTTTAATTCGGCACAAAAATACCTGAACCTCTAACTGTGATTTTAACACTTAGACATTGATATTAGCGAATTAGCTTTAAAATGGCAGTTAGTGATGTAATCCAATAACAGTTATTCTTGAAGGCATAGAGGTATTCTATAAATAATTAAGTTTCCTACAAAACATTTTTTTTTTTTTTTTTTTTAGTAATATTACAATCAGTCCAATTTAGGACAGTTTTAATAGTGGTAAAGTACAACATTCATACTACATTCACACGATATATATACAAAACAATAAATTTCTACAAAACTAAAAAAGAATTATTGAAATCGGTTTAGAAATAACAGAGATATAACGTTATGAAATTCGCAGTGCCGATAGACCTTTATTGACCATTTTCCTTTGAATTATTTATTGATTATATTAGTTAATTGCTTATAAATAGCTTTATGAACAGTTAGACCCTTATATACAACGGTTATTATTTCCAAATAACTGGTAATAATAATTTACAGCGTTTTTTTAAATTGTAAAACTAGAGAAAAGTACTTTATTTATTCCTAATACTGTACGAATATATTAGGTTGCTCATAATACAGCCAAGCTTATCCATCTTTACTGAAAATATTTTACATTAAATATATATATATATATATATATATATATATATATATATATATATATGTTTTTTTTTTAATCAATAATACTTAGCACGTTGTGCTTGGATTGTCTTCATCACATTGCAGTACTACATGTAATAGACAGTTAAAGACTGGTATATATCCTTTAACAAACTAAAATAAATAAAAAAGAACATTGTTCTTTGGACAACCTAACGCTAGTAAAGTAGGAAGGAAGAGATCGTGGTTGCAAGGCTGCGAATAAAACATTTACGCACGGACATCTAGAGAGAAGGTTGTATCCGTCAGTCTGTGACACTTTTAGTTGAGCAGAATAAAACATATTATATCATCATGGACACTGTAAGCTGACACCAGAACAAAATTTAACATACCTCATATCGTTAGCGAAGCCTGGAGTGATAAAAATGGACATGTGGTTTTGAACTGTTGGAGTTATTGGGAGACATTAGTTGAATTCCTTATAAATCATGGTGAATCACGACGCACTTTTTATAACGTAGTGATTGATTGAGTGCTGAGAAAAAAAAAAAAAAAAAAAACCTGTACCACTGCAACCCATTAGTTTTGGGCTCAGTACTTGTAAAGATTCGTACTGTTTCTAGGCCAACGGCCGTGCAATGAGGTGATTCGGCCGAGATCACGCTCAGCCGCCAGGTTTTTCCCCATTTTTAGTTACCCACTTGATTGAGGCTGGGTGTGCCCCAGGAGTGTCTCCATACCCCAGGATCATCCCCTGGCTGAAATAACAAACTAAATAATATTCCACCACAGCCGGAATTCGTACCCAGGACCCTTAGCACAGTAGACTAGCGTTCTACCCACTATACCACGCCGCTCCGACAAGAGCACTGAGAATAAATTAAAATATATTAACCTTTCTCCACTATCTTTTATCCTGTAATATGATTTTTAGTCCTGTATTAGCTCTTATCTTTAGCTATCATATTTATTTGAACAATAATAATAGTATACATATCAATGATTTCATTGCATTTTATTCATACCATGATGTGGAACCGTCATACGCGTTTGTCTGGCAGAACTATAAAAAGTCTTAAATTCGTATAATTTTGGACAGTACCTGCTTCTTCTACAAAAATATGAAGACACGAACTCCGTGTTTAATTAAAATAAAAGTTAAGATAATCGAACACATCTGTAATCAATTAATAAGAGCAAGGGACAATAACTAAAGAAAATAATAATTGGCTGAAATGTTGCACTTGATATTTAACTAGTGATAAAGAACCTTTTAGTTTGACCTTGACAAGTGCAGCTACCTGCCTACCTGAGCAGCTGACCGTGCCAGCTGGAGGTCGCTGGAAGATTCTCCAGGTGCTAAGGCACAGCTGCTACTCTCAGCTGATTTCATATCCGCTACTGGTGGGTCATCTTGGCGCGCGGCATTTCCTTAACTTGTTATAGATTCCATAATTTTTGTACTAGTTACTAAATTATATCAACTATGTGAATAAAGAAACCGACAAAATTCCAAGGCACACACACACACATAAATATGTGTATGTGTATGTGTGTGTATATATAAGGGTAGGGTAAGCTTCAAATAACCTTAAGCCAATTTATCCTTAAAAGAATTATTTTAATAAACATTATTTACAAAATAAAGCAATCATACATTAGTGTATATATAACAGTCTCACTTAAAAGAAAAATCGGTTTTTAAAGTAAGTTTTTAATAAATATATTTTTACAATTAATTTAATAATCACAGTGCATCTTCTCTTAACAAACCCATTTAAAATTACTTATGATCTTGTGGTTATAACACT
>CM041292.1:196159198-196222198 GCA_023052935.1 Piezodorus guildinii
TTATTATGATCGACACCTCAGGATTTTCGATAATAAGGTACTAACTAAACATTCTGGTCCGAATGGAAATGAGCTTTTCCTTATTAATTTAAGTAAAGTTCTTAGGCTTAGTTAAGAAAGAATTCCTAGTAAGTTATTATGCGCTGTGTTGACTATAAGGTGTCTATGTCATTGACACTCAATTTGAGACAACCTTTCTCCACCGACTCTCTTATTCAAAATATCCTTTTATTATTGCAGTCCACAATAGTTCCTAATGATTTATTTTTTTTCGTCTGGGTACCGAGCCACTGCGGTATAGTTGGCAATGAACTCGCAGATCGTGCAGCCAAATAAGCAATAGAGATGGCATTCCGTTTATTGGGGTGCCTGCTGGCGACTTTGTTTCTGTCATCAAGCAACGGATTCGGTCGAAGTTGGGACAGATTTGGTACGAAACTACTGACAAGAAGTTAAGGGAAATAAGAAGGGACATCTGCCATTGGTATTCGTCCCTAAGACAAAAGCGAAGGGAATAGGTTATCCTGGCGCGCCTTGGAAAAAACCTCACGGCCGAGGGTAATTTAGGCTTAATCGCCTTCTTGCAGATCTATTAGCCGTGTAACAGTATGAATTTCCACAAGCACTTCATGGGTTGGAGAATAGAGAGGTAATAGCAAAGCAAAATACCCTAAATAATAAAATAACATATAAATTTTTCACATTATAAAAATTATTTAAATTAATCGGCTGATTGTTTATTCTATATTTTTTTCCTGGGGTAAAAACGGATTTTGTTAGTTTTATATTTCTTGCAAAAAGCATTTTATTAGAATAAAAAAATATTAATCATACTTTTCAAATTTTTGTTAAGTTATCTTCATTGACCGAGTCTGGCACCCGGGATTGCTTTACAAGCTCCGTCTATTCCTCCCTCCTATTTTCTTATTATCCAGTCCTACCTCGCTGATAGATCTTTCAAAATAAATCACAATACTTCCTATTCCTCTCTTTTTCTCAATCTGCTGGTGTTCTTCAAGGCAGCATCCTAGGACCCGTTCTTTATACCGTCTATACAGCTGATATCCCAACCCATCCTAATACATTCCTTTCTACCTATGCTGATGACACGTGTGAGCTATCAGTAGATAATGTTCCAGTTACTGCCTCCCACACTCTTCAATCCGACATCCGAGACCTTGAAGTATGGTGGATAACATTTACCCTTCGTCGTTAACCAATGACTACCTGCCGTACAGTATTCTTTAATGACACTCCACTAGCCCCTTTTGAATAGATTGGGTACCTAGGACTCCACCTTGACAAACTTGGAATCCCCATACAAGACTGAAACGACAAAAAACTGCCCGACGTTATCGACTTGAACACTTACTGGACAAACGCTCCAACCTTCCACTTAATTACAAAAGACTCATATATATGACCATCATAAGACCGATATGGACTTACGGAGTAGAGCTATGGGGCTCTACAAAACCATCGAATTCTTCTCGTATCCAATCCATACAATCCAAAATTCTTCGGAAAATCCTCAATGCTCCTTATTTTGTCACAAACACACTCATTCATAAAGACCTTAATATTCCATATGTTGCTGACTTAGCCCGTACCAGGTACCATTCCTTTCATGAAAAACTCCATTCCCACTACAGTCCATTAGTTTCAATCCTTGCTTCCTCTTCAATCTCTGATAATCCTCCGAGGGGTCTGAAAAGAAGATGGCCACGGGACCTTCTAGTTTTGAATACTTTTAGAGTGCTGCCACTCTGTAGTGTCTCTACATGTAATTCATGACAGGTTTATATATTACCACCACATTTACTAGATGTTTTTTATTTAATACAGTTGTAAATATCAATAAATATGTTTAAAAAAAGAAAGAAAGTTATCTTCAGAATTTCATAAAACATTTCTTACGTTCCCGTTCATTATTCATTCATTTGATTAAAAGCACTGTCCTGTCCTCTCATTTGTTCGTTATACTTTTTTTTTATTCGGTTAAATTTGTATCTGTTAGAGATATATAAATATTACATTAATTTCCCTTAAAAAAAAAAAAAGTAAATATATAGATTAAAGAAAAATTAAAATTTTATCATCATCAGCAACAATATAATATTAAAAAACAATGTATTATTTTAACTATATAATATTAACAAATCTAATTGAAAGCTATAAGATAGGGTTTATTACAACGCTGAATGGCTGAAAATCACTAATACTCAAGGACGTTTTACAAAGAATTGAAGTAGTATGGATATAATTCTGTATTCAATTACTTTGTTAGTTGTTTTTTTTTTTTTAATGCAAAGGAAGAACTACATTCAGAGCTTAGAATAATAAAAAATGTTTCTCCAAGAAACTGTTTTGACTAAATGGATTTGAGACCGGGAGCAAGCTTTTGTGAGACTAACCAAATGAACCCCCGGTTCTCTCTCCGTGCCTTTTTCTATCTAGTCGGAGGTGGCTCTATTGTTTTTTTAATTGTATCTGGGTTTAAAACAGTACGACACCTGGATAGAGATACATTTGTACTCTCAATTCACACGAATAACTTCGAATAAAATCATATGCATTATAAAAAAAAATCTGTTCAACGCAAAACACGACTTTCACTTACCTCATTTGTTAAAAGTAATGTAAGAATTTTAAAATATATTTAGAGATGGAAAATAAATTGTTAAAGAATGAATTAAACTTCAATAGAAACGTGAATTTTATTAAATAATTTTATTCAATTTGTATTTTGTATCTACAATAATCAGTTAGTTTTATCGGCTTTTCATCACTCTCCACTAACTTTTAAAATTCCGTGTATTAGATAATATTTTTTCTAAAACCTTTAGCTTTCCAACGGTATATTATAGATCTATAAATGTATATAGCTATGATTGTGTGTTATCTCCATAATAGGTTGTTGTTTTGTTTTTTTATTTATTATTATTTTATTGTATATATATGAATTTATTTAATTTCTATTTTATGTAATTTGACTATTATTATTATTTTCTGTATATATAGTATGAATGTGGTCTCATATCAATATTATTATCGTTCATTTTGTAACAAATTGTAATATATCTCAACAAAAAAAAAATAAAAAAAATAAAATAAAAATAAATTAATAAAAAAAAAAAATCTATATTACTTTGTTCAAGAATACAAGAATTACGTAAACAAATATTTTTGCACTTTTCTCCATTAGTTGGATATCGTATTGGTTCAAGTTAAATATTTATGCGTTTTTATTAGTGCTAAAAAAATTATGTAATTATTTGCATAGAATCTACAAAATACAAGGTACTTTAGGAAGACAATATCGGTATTTAAGCCCTGTCGGACTATCTCGATCAGAATGAAACCTGCATCATATTCAAGCCCGTTAAATTTTACATCGATATAGAGAGGTTAGTCAAAATCGTTAATGCCGTTTTTGGAAAAATCGTATGAAAGTGTAAAATGTATAGCTTAAAGTGGCTCTTCTGGTTTGCTTATGAAAATGTTGCTGTGACATCTCGGGCATATAGTTATCCTAAATATGAAATTTCAGTTTCATATGGACTGTTCATTAGACTTACCACACACTTAGGCCCGGTTGCACCGACCGTGTTTAACTTTCACTTTACTAATCTGGATAAGTAAATCACGGGTTAGCAGAAATTCCGTTGCACCAATCATAATTAGCCCTAACTCTATGTTAAGTGATGGTGTTAAGTTAATTCACCTTCCTACCTCAATTATCCGATATCAATGTTACCTTTCTACTGTTACTTTAGCTTTCAAACACTGTTTGTGTCAGTTTCAGTTTGTTTTTTTCTGAATATTTTCGTGATATTTATCCTAATACACCAAAGAAAAATGAACACAATCTCTTCAGATGAATACTCAACATCAGATAAAGATATAATACAATTGGTAAATATACTCTCTAGGAACAAGCTTTACAAAGAAGGAGGAATTCATTTGAAATTTGCGATGATGTGGAATTCATAAGAAGGTACAGATTTCGAAAAGAAACAGTGCTAAGTATGATTGACAATTTTAATATTAATGATATTGAATCATATCCTACAAACAGGAACATCCATAACACCTTCAAACCAGTTACTCTTTGAGACATTGTTTGTGTCAGTTTTAGTTTGTTTTTTTCTGAATATTTTCGTAACATTTATCCCAATACACCGAGGAAAAATGAACACAATCTCTTCAGATAAATATTCAACATCAGATGAAGATATAATGCAACTGATTTATAAACTTCCTAGGAACAAGCTTTACAAAGTAAGAAGGAATCCCTTTGAAATTTAGGAAGACGTGGAATTCATAAGAAGGTATAGATTTCAAAAAGAAACAGTGCTAAATATGATTGACCTTTTTAATATTAATGATTTTGCATCATATTCTACTTAACCTCAAGAGATATTATGCTACTAGTAGTTACCAGCAGGTTCTTAGCGACATCATTAATATTGATAAATCTACAGTTTATAGAATTATTTCACGCATAACAGCATTAATAGCCAGGAAGTCAAGTGATTTAATTAAAATGTCCGTAACAGAAGTTGATAAAAACAAAACTGTCAGATTTCTACAGGATAAAATGTTTTCTTTGAGTAATTGGTGCGATTGACTGCACTCATATTAAAATCCAGTCTCTAAGTGGAGCTAATACAAAACTATTTTGAAATAAAAAAGGATGGTTTTCATTAAATATACAAGTAGTGTGCGATGGGAACTTGTGCATGACAGTTGGATTTTCAATTAAAGTGCATTACGAGTGAGATTTGAGTCAAGAGAATTTGGAGATTTTTGGTATCTAGGAGATAGTAGTTATGGCTGCAAAACATATTTACTGACACCAATTTTAAACCCAACAAATGCTGCTGAAGAAAAATCAATTGTCACACAAAAATCAAACAATCATTGAGAGAGCGTTCAGTTTTATGGAAAGAAGATTTCCTTGTCTTGCCAATGGAATTCGAATGGATCCAAAAATGCCCTAGATATTATTGTAGCTGTAGCTGACCTCCACAACATTGCAATAGAAACCCAGGACATCTACAACGTACCAGAACCAGAAGATTACTTTCCTGATGTTGTTTCACCATCAGAAATTATATATCCAATATTGTAGGTTTTCAAAATCCAAATTGTGATTAAGCTGAAGACTGTGTTGTGCAAATGCTGTAGTGTTTATGTTTTTACAATTATTGCTGTGTTGTTTGACTCTAGTTGTGATCTTTTTAGAGGTTTCTCCTATGTATATCTTATCACAATCTATACAATTTATTTTAGAAATAACATTCAGTTTTTCGTGTGGTAAAATCTTTAATGTTTGATAAATGATTACTTAGTTTATTATGGTTATATAGTCCTAATTGTGTCTGTGGTGAATTAAATTCAACAAGTGTTCTCTTAATTTCTTTGGATAGATGAGGTATAAATTGCATTTTTTGATAATGGTATATATTTCTATTTCTTCCACTTATCATGTCTATATTTATCGCATTATTGATATTACCTATAATTGTTTTTTTATTATTTTCATTCTGGTAAAGATCTGTTATAGTTTGTTGTTTAGGTTTTACTATTTATTGTTCATATTGTCATCAATTTTTGGTTTATTATTGATCAATTTATTGTTATTAACGTTAAAGTTTTTTATCCTGGGTTCATTTTTAATTTCATTGTACTTGATTTAATTTATTATTTTTTTCGAATTCATCTAATAACATTTTATATACTATAGTTTTTATTCCATTTAGATACTCATTGTCTGTCTGGTTTCACAATACAATCCAGCTTCCTTGATATTCAATAGATCTTAAAATGTTTCATTATTAATTCTCAACGGTCAACTAATTATATCCATTATTGTATTAATATATATTAATCGGCAGAGTAAAACAATCATTTCAATATAACCTAACTGTCTCTGTCTAAAGGGTTTGGAGTTGTTAAATACGTCACAAATATGATGACGTCCCGCGCTAACCCATGTTAACTAACTCGAATTAAAAATTTGTTGGTGCAACTGGACAAAAACTTTAATCATGATTAGCTTTTAACCCGGGTTATTTAACAGCAAAAGTTAACTTTAACACAGGCTGTTGGTGCAACCGGGCCTTAGGGTACCCTAGAATAATCTAAAAAGATAATATTCCATCGAAATCCTGTGTAAAATTGAACCTTTTTACTTTCACTTACCTATATATGAAATAAAATTTTCGAATTCAATGTTCCAACGGAAATACATGTTTTAGGGTTCCCTGTGTGCAAATGACCAAGTCCCGAAAAAAGGTCTGTGTGTGTGTGTGTGTGTGCGTGTGGTAACTCCCGCGTGTGAACGAAAATTCCTATGAAACTCAAATTCCATATTTAAGACAACTATACGCCCGAGATGTTACAAAAACTTTTTCATCAAAATCAGCTTACCAGAAGAACCACTTTATACCATGCATTTTTTACAATTCTATCAAAAATGGCTCTAACGATTTTGATTAAATTCATTATGCCGATATTTTTAATTTTCTTCTTCTAAAATACCATATTATCTTGTTACGATTGATAAAAAATAGGTATATATGGAAGTTAGGCGAATTCGATATTCGACTAAAGGAAAAAATATTTTTTTTAGAATTTTTTTTTTTGTAATTGTGTATAAGAACAGTAATATACATGTATAATATACCGTTGGAAAGCTAAATATTTTAGAAAAAATATTATCTTATACAAAAGCTTGAAAAAGTTAATTAAGATTGATGAAAAGCCGATAAAACTAACCGATTCTTTTAGTCAATAATATAATCGATTTATTAATAAAACACGTATTTCTATAGAAATTTAATTTAATTAATTCTTTAATGGTTTCACTCATTTTTACTTTCACTTACTATATATAGTAAGAAAAAGTATTGCGATCGTGAAAATTTTCGAATTCCAGTTTTCAACGGAAATACACGTTTTAGGATCCCCTAAGCCCAAATAACCAAGTCGCGCATAAAGGTCTATCTGTGTGTGTCCGTCTGTAGTAGGAAACGAAATGTCCTATGAAACTGAAATTTCATATTTAAGACAACTATACGCCCGAGATGTTACAAAAACCTTTACATTAAAATCGGCTAACCAGAAGATCCACTTTATACCATGCGTATTGCATCTTTTTATGATTTTCTCAATAACGGCTACGACGATTTTGATTAAACTCACTATATCGATGTAAAATTAATTCGGGTTTAACGTCATGTAGGTTTTATTCTGATTAAAATAGTCTGACTGGTCTTAAATGCCGATATTTTAAATTTTCTTCTTCTAAAGTACCTTTAATTTTGTATATTCTATAAAAATAACCATATTATCTTGTTAGTATTGATAAATAAGATCTCAATGTGCATGCTGAGCGAATTTATAAAACAACTAAAGGAGAAAACTGAAAAAAAAAAAAAAAATGTAATGCAATTTTTTGATTTTAAACATGAGAACAGTAATATACATAGATGATATACCGCTGGAAAGCTTGAGATTTAAAAAAAATATTATCTCATACACAAGCTTTTAAAAGTTAATAGAGAGTGATGAAATGAACATAAAACTAACTGATTATTTTAGATAATAATATAATAGATTTTTTTAATAAAACACATGTTTCTATATAAATTCCATTCAATTAATTCTTTAATGGTTTTTCTCATTTTTATCTCTAAATGTATTTTGAAAATTCTTTAATCGATTCTAAAAACGGAGGCAAGTGAAAGTCGTGTGGTGGGGCCGACCAGATTTTCGGAAATCTATTCAATTAATATTTATAGATGACACATGGTTTATATTCCCGATAAATATAGATGTTTATATATGGGCATTTATGATAAAAGGGATAGGCTGCCAATACGTAGGGGACCAGGGGCCGGGGGATTTATGAAAATACTTGCAGATTATTGTGCAATATATCAGGAGGACGGACGGTTGATGAATGTGCCGTAGTGTATACACTCTACAGGCCCTCCGCCCTCCGTCCTATGATAAGCTCATATTACTACAACACCTGCCGTATACCTTCTCTCATTTTACTCCACCATTCATTTTATTAAATCATTATTAGCTCATATCCTGGAGATCCTAGACCAAATGTGCTCTTAATATTTGAAATTATTATCCAATAACGGTTCGAGAGAAATACAACAGGAAAATCCTCTTTAAGCCGCACTCTCTGGCTATAGCTGAAAATCTAGCGATAAACGTAAGAAGATTGGACAATATCTTTAAAGAAGTATGATACCATATATAATTATATATGAACGGACTATTTCACTCACTTAACTAGTTATTTATGTACAGCCGTGATAAAAAAAAATCTGGTGCAGGCAACACACGCACTTTTCACTTACCTCCGTTTTATTAAAGATTTTTAAATAAACTTAGAGATAGAAATGTGTGAAACCAGTAAAGAATTAATTAAATTGAATTCCTATGGAAACATGTGTTTTATTAAAAAATCTATTATATTATTATCTAAAATAGCAGTTGCCAGCGACTTCGTCCACTCAAATTTCTGTTATGATGATCGGGTAGCAGTTTTTAAAAGAATATATTTTAAAGAACTTCTTCGTAAATGATATTTTTAGTTTTATTCTCTTGTGGCAGAAGAACGTACTGATTTTCTCCGCAATCCGATCTTGACAATGCGACATATACAGTGAGTTTTGAAAGTATTCAGAATTCATTATCATTGTGTAGTTTACTTGCTTTTGAGTTATTATTTCTGTTTTTAAAGAATTGTTACTCACTTTATAATGTTAAGAGGGAGGTATACATTAGACGAACCCAAAAATCACGACAATAGCCATTTTATATTTAACAGTCTTAACGTTAATTTACTAAAAATATAAAAATAGGAGTTTCAAAAGTATTCGGAATAAAGTGGTTTCCGATTTCGAATTTAGTGAGAATTTGAACATTTGAAACCATTAAACAATAGAATTTCCGATGTAAACAACAAAACGATTTCCGAATACTTTTGATACTGTATGATCTGGTAATTTTACAAAATTAATTGTTTAATCTTAAAAAAAAATAAACATTTCGGTTATCTGGTTCGTAATTTTGCTTTATGGAAATCTCTTTTAAAGATTTATAAATTAAAAAGGATTATGTAAATTAATAGTTGTGAAATATACTTATTAAATGACAAGAAATATGAATTCCGAATACTTTTGACACTCACTGTAGTTGGCAGTGTGAAAAAGATTCTTGACGTAAATCGATTCCTATCCCCTGTGATTTATTAATTGTTACGACAAAAAATAATTCAACGGGAAATTATATAATTTTAAAGGTTGGAATCATTGGGATGCGAGGTCAATTTCCTCCGTTTTTCCACTCCTATTGGTCGCAGTGTGATGTTATATAGCCTATAGCCTTCTTCGATAAATGGACTCAATTACTTTGACAGACAATAAAACCTGAAGCAAATATCATTGATCTTTCTACTCGTGAAGTAAAAAGGCTTAACTGCTAATTATAGTTTTTGGCGTGGTTTCAACCACGGAACCTCATCGCTTAGCAGTAAGTAGCACGGTCGAACAGCAGCTTGAAGATCTCTGTCTGAAGCCGAAGACTCCTCCTTTGCTCCGAATACTTCTCTCCTTGTTTAGCTTAGCACCTGTACGCTGTTGGGGTCCACACTTATCCCGTGGACCCAACCCCATCAGCCAAGGTAGCGTCGCGCTGACAAGGCTTTACGAGGTAACTGGCAACAGAAGATATGGCTGCAGGACCAGCTGGCCCTAGCGATATGGACGTTGCCCCGACCGAAGCCAGGGGTGAAAAAAGAACCCTCATCGATAGCGAAGGTTTTATACAAGTGACGAAAAGGAATGCTCTAAAACCCCGCCCGGTCCCTGTGCCGCCACCGGTGTCAACATCAAATAGGTTTGAGGTAATCACACCAAAGAAAAAGCTCCCTCCCCCCATCATCATTTCGCCACCCATATCTTTTACGTCCTTGAAGGAAGAATTATTCCAGATAGGTATACAAGAATTTAAGACGAACTCTTCTCCCAAGGAGACGAGATTATATCTGACAAATGATCTCGATCACGACATAGCTGTGAAGTTGCTACGGCACAATGAAAAAGTGCTGTTCCACTCCTACGCCCCTCGTGGAACCAAAAGATCAAAAAAATTTGTCATTCAAGGGTTTGACCTCGACCATCCCATAGAAGAAATAACAGATGAGCTGAAGAACAGATTGATTGGTTTCAGGTTAGCCAGGAGGCTAACCCGGAGAAACGAAGCTGGAGTGGCTTATGAGATTGAAGGAGTACAAGTCATTACCGACCCTTCAGTCAAGATTGAAGACATAAGAGCCCTCCGCAGCATCGGGAGGGTAATAATAAGGGTTTACCCCTTTAAAGAAGATGGGGCCCCTGCCCAGTGCAGGAACTGTCAGCAGTTTGGGCACATTATGAAGTATTGTGGCCGCATAGCCGCCTGCCCGTGGTGTGGGGGAACTCACGCCAACCAAAACTGCCCTCGCCCGACCGTGGCCAAATGCGCCAACTGTGGAGGAAGCCACCCTGCCTCTTCAAAGGACTGCCCACGAAGACTGGAGCTAATGAAGAAAAGAAGAAACGAAGCCACTACAAGAGCTGCTGCTTCTTCAAGACAGCCTAGCAGACTAGCCCAGCCGGACCTACCTCACTCTGGACATCTGGGAGGAACCACAGCGCCGGCACAGCAGCAGCAGTACCAGCATCAGGACCTGCCCCCACCACAAACCTACTGGAGACGGACCGATGACAGGTACCCCTCTATCCCCATCACCGGGCCAGAGTGGTACATTAGCCGATGTATTAGCGGCTAATGCAAAACTCAGCTCCCAGATCACCCAGCTGATGACGTCGATAAACAGGATAATGGAGATGATGATGAAGGTGATAAGTAAAGATTATGACTGAACATCTCGTCATCAACTACAATATCCGAGGCCTACGTCAGAAGCAGGCTGAAGTTGAACTCCTCCTACAGCAGTATCGGCCATCGGTAGTGGCGCTGACGGACACCGTTCTTCCTGCATCTGAGTGGCTGTATATCCAGGGTTACATCGCGTACCGGGAGATGTGCAATCCAGGGACTGATGAGAGTGTCGTCATCTTGGTCAGAAGAGATGTTCCTTCACGGTTAATACCCAACCCGGTTGCTTCTACCAAGGGTACTCACATAGTCACAGTCGATGTTCACCTGAAACATCGGTACACTTTCTGCTGTGTCTATAGGAGACCCAAGGCTATAGCAACATATATGAAGCTACTGCTGCAACACGCCCAGGGTAGAAGTCGATATGTTGTTCTTGGGGACTTCAACGCTCGACATACTGCCTGGCTGTGTAACAGTAATAACATGATGGGTACTTACATCTCCAAGACCAGGATGGCGGTCTTTCACCCGGGGGTGCACACCTTCAGGCATGCGGCCCGACCTTGCTGGACATCCACACTAGACCTTCTCCTGACCAGGGATCAGCACACCGTCACGGGGTGCCTTGCACTCCCGTACGGACCGTCTGACCATCGGCCTGTGCTTTACACCTTTGAGGGAACGCCCCCCACACCCCGGCGAGCAAGTACCTATTTCACAAGGCCGACTGGAAGGGCTATAAGGCTAGTGTCGATAATACACTACCCAAGATACAGCCTCTGAGATATGAAGCCGAGGTGGATGGCGCTGTGGCCGTCATCACCACTACCATACAGAAGTCAGCGAATTATAATATCCCTAGGTTCAGCCCCCAGCCGATCGCTCTCAGAAAGCCTCCGAGGCACATACTCGCCTTGGTAGCCCAAAGGAACAACCTGAGGAACGTCTTTTACCGCACGGGTGATTACGGCTTGAAACCGGCCATCAATGCGATGACCAGGCAGATAGCCAGCCTCATGCGTGCCTGGAAGACCGCCCTCTGGCACGAACAGCTCCGGAGGACTCATGACGACCAGAAGCAATTCTGGAAACTCATCAGGACTCATGTCGCCAAGAAGAGGACTGTGCACCTGACGTCTGAGAGCGATCTGTTGACCCGGTTGAACAGGCTGAACTCCTGGCTACCGACTATGAAGCGAGGGAAGAGGCTCGTGTGAGTGCTGCTCCTGGACTTCCAGAAGGGAGACCTCCGTCCCCCAATGAGAAGCCCATCCACTTCACCTTCAAGCAGCTTGAGTCGGTGCTACGACGTACTAAGGGCAATAAGTCCTCTGGGAAGGACGATATTCCTTATGTCCTGTTGAAGATGCTCCCTAGGAGGGGTAAAGCCTTCTTATTGAACATTTTTAACACGTGCATCCGGTTATCGTATTTTCCTAAGGCTTGGAAAGAAGCGATCGTAGTGCCGCTACTCAAACCGGGGAAGAGTGGAGATTCAACGGAACACTATCGCCCGATCAGTCTTCTCTCGCACATGAGTAAGATCTTAGAAAGGCTAGTTCACCACCATCTGATGAACCACTGTACGGAGGAGAACATCATCCCACCTGAACAGACAGGATTCCAACGAGGGGTAGCCTGTGAACACCATCTGGCGAAGTTGCAGGCCCACACCATGGAGCGGATGAGGAAGAACAACGATGCCACAGCACTAATCTCCTTGGACTGCACACAGGCCTTCGACTGTGTGTCTCACACTCTATTACTCCGCCGTCTGGAGGAGTTCAAGTTCCCTGCCTCCCTATGCCGATTGATCCGAAACTATCTTAGTCGAAGATCTTTCGTTGTAAGGGTCGGCGGGAGCCTGTCGAATCCACACGATACCATCTGCGGGGTACCTCAAGGGTCTGTGCTGGGGCCACTACTATTTGTCGTTTTCACGGCACCGGTGGTCTCATTAAAGCATCCGGGAGCAACAGTAGCAGCCTATGCGGACGACATCGCAATTTACTCCACCAGCATGAGCGCCACCAAGGCACGTGACCAGGCTCAGAAAGCAGCCAACGTCATAGTTGGGGAATTGAAGAATATCGGAATCAAGGTCAACCCAGCCAAAACGGACGCCATCATCTTGTCCTTCCAGAAGGGGAAGAAGAAGTTACCCACCGAGTTTGAGATAGACAGCGTAAAACTTCCTCTCTCCAACTCAATTCTTTACCTAGGTGTGACCTTGGACCGACACCTGACATTCTCCAGCCATGTACGGGAAAGAATCAAGCTGGCCCGCAGGAAGTCCCATAGACTCTACCACCTACCCATCTCGCCGCAGCTCTCACTGCGACTCAAGTTGCAAATCTACAAGGCCGTTATTAGACCGACTCTACTCCATGGTGCGCCCCTGCTCCGCCACCTCTATCAGACCACGCTCAAAAGGCTGCAGAGTTATCAGAACTCCGTCCTAAGGAGGATAGTCAGAGGAACCACACTCCAGCGGGCGAGAAATGCCACTATCCACGAGGAACTCCATCTTCCCTCGGTGCCAGAGTTCATCAGCAGGAGGCACGTCAAGTTCTTTGACGGGTTAAAGGCTTGTGCGAACCCTCTCTTCAGGGACGTAGTTCCACCACCTGCGCCTGGAAGGTGGCAAGGCTCTCTCCCCCTGGTCGACGTGGTCGCCCTGGGAAGGGGTCTGGACTCTGCAGTCTGACCCGCATACATTTAACCACCAGCAAAATGGTTCCTCCCCATTTTACTTCAACAAAGGCACAAAGCCACCCCACTCCTCAAGCGCATACCGCGCCTAGTGCGAAAGGAACCTTAGAATGCCAACGGGCAATACGAGGCCTGAGCCATGGACTGTATATACCATTGCTGCTGTATATACATACAATGTTTTTTGTATTTATTTTGTAAGATAAATGGACTATCCAACTCAAAAATAATTTTTCAATTTGAACCAGTAGTTTTGGAGATTAGCGCGTAAACAAACAAACTCTTCAGCTTTATAATATTAGTATAGATAATCAGTTAGTTTTATTGACTCTTCATCACTCTTTATTAACTTTTTCAAGCTTTTGTATAACATAATAATTTTTTCTAAGGTGTAGATTCTTTTAGGTGAAGGTCAAATTTTTTATAAATAAAATTGGAATAAAGAAATTGGATTTGGTCATGTGGTTTTGACTAGGAAGCAGCTACCCACACTAAATCTAAGTTGTTCCACTGCACCTGAAGATGGCATTGTAGCCGAAACGTAGTGCGAAAATTTTTTTTTTCAATAAAATAGTGGTGAAGTAGACATCAGCCTCCAATTTTATTTATAATAATTTTTCTAAAATCTTTTTGCTTTCCAGCGGTATTTATACATATATATTACTGTTGTTATGTTCAAAAACAAAAACTTGCAGTAAAAATTCCTTTGGTTGTTTATTAAATTCGCTCAACTTGCATATTTGCTGTTAATTATCAATGCTGATAAGATAATATAGTTATTTTATTTAATCTACAGAACTAAAGGTACTTTAGAGAAAGAAAAAATAAAATATCGGCATTTAAGCCCTGTCATACAATTTCAATCAGATTGGAACCTACATGATATTAAAGCCTATTAAATTTTACATCGATATAGTGAGTTTAACCAAAATCGTTTGAGCCGCTTTTTAGAAAATTGTAAAAGTTCTAGGTCAGTTTACTAGGACTTTTCGTTTACGCGCGGGAGTTACCCTCCTTCCCTCTCTCCAAACATACACATAGACCTTTTATCGGGACTTGGTTATTTGGACTGAAGAGACCCTAAAACGTGTATTTTCGTTGATAACTGGCATTCGAAAATGTTCACGATCGCAATACTTTCTCTTACTATATACTTCATGTATAGGTAAGTGAAAGTAAAAATTACATCACACAATAAAAGAAATGCTCCTAAAATTAAACATAACCGCATATTTAAAAAAAAAAAGTGTTGATAAAACACAAAAAAATATTATACATGAAAAATTAAAGAAAATCACATAAAAATTAATGAAAGAAATAATGAAGTTTAAGTTTTCTCTTAAAATGAATTATAATATTAATTTTCAAAACTATGACTGATGTTGATTTGTGTCACCTGTGAAATTTGTTTCACTTAATGCAATCTCACAATGTTGATTGTTTCTGGTAGCAATGTGCTTAAAATTTGAAATAATTTAAATTCATTACGGACGGGTCTGTGTAGGCGGAATTTGGTGGTATCGGCATCGAAACTTCGGGTTCGGTAAGGCTATTTTTAATTTTTATTACAATTGTTTGATTGTTACAAAAGTTGTTTGAATGAATAAATGTATTATTAGGTTCCTTTAATTAAAATGATCCATTTTCATTCAACTCATTTTATTTTATTTTTTTTTTCTCCCTACGTTTCGGCTTTTTGCCATTTTCAAGGGATCTTTTTATAATCCATCATGCACTCATATAAATATATGTTTTGTCGCATTTTAAAAAATATATAAAAATAAAACTATTATAGGCTGACCAGCACTGTCCTGGTTGTTATCATCCACTTGTGGATGCCGAAACGTAGGGAGAAAAAAATAAGAAAATACAATGAGTTGAATGAAAATGGATCATTTTAATTAAAGGAACCTAACAAATTATTATTATCATTAAATTCATTACTATAAAAAAATAAATTATAGATGATGAAATATATATGACCACAACTGTATCTCAAAAATAACTTGTGAAGCTGAAATTTTTCCTGAAGGTTTTTCTTCTCGTCTAAATGTAAAATAACTAAAAAATCGTCTTGAAATGAAAATTTTAAAATTTTTTAAAAAGTTGTTTTTCAAATAACTGAAAAGCTATAGATTTTCTGAAAATATATGTACTCATTTGAATCAAATTTCTGACCACTTGAAAGTAAAATCATCTTAATTTCAATTATAGGTGGAATAATCAGGAGTCAGTCTTTACCTAACTATTTTAATTTTGCCGACGTTTCGGCTCAGACTTTTGAGCCATCATCAGGGCATTACTGAGCCATGTCCAAGCATAAACTGAGTTCATTCAGCTAAAGTGTGAATGTCAAAAGAAACAACTTGGATGTTATGGAAGAAAGTAAGTCACTTATAACGAATGATCATGGCGAATATGGAAACTGATACCTAATGGAATGTGATGCTGAGGATAAAAGGCATACCTCAAATATAATGGAAAATATAAAAAAGTAAAGTTTGGTCGGACATGGATTGACGGAAGAAGAAACGACTGACAGGTAGAAATGGAGAGGAAGGCTTAAAGAGAGATTTGGCTGTGGGAAACTTCATATGCGAAGAAGCCCTAAATAAAAAAATAAAAAAAAGAAGAAGAAAATATATAAACAAATATATTTTTGACCCAACGATATATTTTATTACAAGAAATAAGTTTCAAATATATATATATATATATATATATATATATATATATATATATATATACACATATATATATATATATATATATATATATATATATATATTTTTTTTTTTTTATTTCTTCACATACATTTTTAACGTTTCTGTTCACAGAAATATATGGCTGTGTAGATCATTAACTTATCTTTTAAATTAGAATCAGATGCTCAAAAGTATTAGGTAATGATAAATTGGTCATTTATATTTTGGATATAATCAAACAGTGAATATGTAGCAGCTACACTGTCAATTTACATTCATCGAAATGTCAATTTGACTACTAGATTCAGTATTTCAGCTAATACTTAAACTTTTTTATTTATTTTTTTTATTTTTTATTTTTTTTTATAATATAAGTATAATATTCTTGATCGAATCAGTAAAATTCCTTAATTTTACGTTTTTCTCTATCGTCGACCGATTTATGCTATACACCCATAAATGTTGCGTCTACCATATACTATATAAGTTATATATACCATGGCCATTCCTCCTTCAGAAGAGGCCTACACATCAGTAGAAAATCATTTTATTTTTACTTTCACTTCCTATATATAGTAAGGGAAAGTATTGTGATCGTGAAAATTTTCGAATTCCAGTTTTCAACGGAAATAGACATTTTTCTATCCCTTGAGTCCAAATAACCAAGTCCCGCAAATGTCAATTTGACTACTAGATTCAGTATTTCAGCTAATACTTAAACTTTTTTATTTATTTTTTTATTTTATTTTTTTTTTATAATATAAGTATAATATTCTTGGTCGAATCAGTAAAATTCCTTAATTTTACGTTTTTCTCTATCGTCGACCGATTTATGCTATACACCCATAAATGTTGCGTCTACCATATACTATATAAGTTATATATACCATGGCCATTCCTCCTTCAGAAGAGGCCTACACATCAGTAGAAAATCATTTTATTTTTACTTTCACTTCCTATATATAGTAAGGGAAAGTATTGTGATCGTGAAAATTTTCGAATTCCAGTTTTCAACGGAAATAGACATTTTTCTATCCCTTGAGTCCAAATAACCAAGTCCCGCAAATGTCAATTTGACTACTAGATTCAGTATTTCAGCTAATACTTAAACTTTTTTATTTTTTTTTTTTTTATAATATAAGTATAATATTCTTGGTCGAATCAGTAAAATTCCTTAATTTTACGTTTTTCTCTATCGTCGACCGATTTATGCTATACACCCATAAATGTTGCGTCTACCATATACTATATAAGTTATATATACCATGGCCATTCCTCCTTCAGAAGAGGCCTACACATCAGTAGAAAATCATTTTATTTTTACTTTCACTTCCTATATATAGTAAGGGAAAGTATTGCGATCGTGAAAATTTTCGAATTCCAGTTTTCAACGGAAATATACATTTTTGGATCCCTTGAGTCCCAATAACCAAGTCCCGCAAAAAGGTCTGAAGCCAAACTGATGATTAGGGATAATATTATTGGAATCAAGGGTAGAATATATACGTTTCAGAAGGAGTTTTTCAAGGATTTTTCCCTTGATACATAAAAGAGAGATAGAGCGGTAAGAGGACGGATATTCAGGTTGCTTTTTGGGTTTATGGATCATTTTGACTATTGATAATTTCCAGGGATCGGGAAAATATGTTGTGCGGAGTACAGCATTATAAATATAGGTAAGAAATAGGATGGCTTTTCGAAGAAGCAGTTTTAAAATTTGTGAGGGGAGGTTAAATTTGTTTTTCTTACGGTTACAAAGGTTCATTAATGCAAATAATTAACCAAACAGAATGTTATTTTTAAAAAACGGAGTGGATGGCGTATGGAGGACAGACGGTTTTTTTTTATATTTATATTCTTATGGTAGATTACAATGCTTCATTATTGAAGATAACAAACGCGAAGAATCATTAAATTATCTTTTTCGAATTGATCGCAATTGAACGTATCGTTTTGAAATTCATGTTTATTTTCCCCTATATGATGCATATCTACTCGGTACCCAAGATCTTCTAGCAAGATTTTGCAAGCATTTTGTTCGCCCTGAGACCGAGAGACTGATCGAAGACGACATGCCCTGGGGAGCAGACCTGAGTGATGGCAGGGCGGTCCACCTTAGTATCTTAAATCTTTCTCTCGCTGACCTTAGCACTCCAATCCTATGTCCAGTAGTTTTTTTTTAAAAACTATGCCAAATGCTTAATGTTTCAGGTAAGCCCTAGTAAGTTTATTTCCTAATTCATTTTATGCACTCTCGTAAACTTAGTCATTTATAATTTCAACAATTGTATTCTTAACCCTTGTATTATTATTTCATGTATGCATGCTATTATTGTAAATAAAACCAGAGAATAGGAAAAAAAAAAGTATTTTTATTTCATTGCTCTATTATTACTTTCCTATTATATTCACTTACCTTTAAATCAAATATATAGTAAGAGAAAGTATTGTGATCGTGAATATTTTCGTAATCCTGATTTCAAAGTACATACACTTTTTAAGGTCGCTTGAGTCCAAGTCCCGCAAAAAGGTCTGTGTTTGTGTATGTCTGTGTTCATTTGTAGTACGTCTAGCGCGAAAACGAATTTTAGGAGATTGAAATTTCATATTTACAGGAACTTTTTCAATATCAGGATCAAACTCAGCTAATCAGAAGAGCCACTTTGTACAATGCATTTTGGACCTTTTTACCATTTCCTCAAAAACGACTTTAACGATTTTGATTAAACTCACTATATAAATGTAAACATTAATGAGCTTGAATTTTATGGAGGTTTCATTCGGATTGAAATAGTCTAAAAGAGCTTAAATGCCGATATTTTAAAATTTCTTCCTCTAACGTACCTTTCATTTTGTAGATTAAATTAAAAAAAAAAAAAGCATGGCATCTTGTTTGCATCAATAAATAACGGTTGAATGTGCAAGTTGAGTGAATTCGATAAACCACTAAAGGAGAAAAGTGCAAACATATTTGTTTATGCAATTTTTGAGGTTTTGAACTCAAGAACAGTAATAAAATGGTATAATATACCGCTGAAGAGCTCAAATTTTAAGAAAACATATTATCTAATTCACGGAATTGTAAAATTCAATGGATAGTTATGGAAAGCCGATAAAACATTATAAATATAATAGATTATTTAATAAAACACACGTTTCTATCGAAACTTAATGCGATAAATCTTTGATCTGTTTTTATCCCTAAGTGTATTTAAAAATTCTTGAATTGATTTTAACAACGGAGGTAAGTAAAAGTCGTGTGATGCACGCACTAGATTTTTTAAATCGATTGTTGTATCAATTTTTGTTGTAATGTTCTTTTGTCCTAACTTTTTAGCTAAGTAAATTATAATTGTGGGGAGCCTGTGGCTGAGTGGCTACCATGCTAGTTTCTCATGCTAAAGGTTGTGAGTTCAAATCCCAGTCCTGGCTGGACTTTTATAATGATGTAAATAAAATGGGGATTCGCTCACAGTCTCTCCTCCGGGTGAGACCCGTCAGCCAAATGGTGGCCCCTCACAAAATTAGGCGTAGGGAGTGATGACCCTACACTACAAAATGCATCACGAAACGTGAGTGTAATCTCCCAGGAGATTATACCACGAGGCCCCGGGGCCTACACGGCCTGTCGCGCCACTGGAAGAAATTATAATTCTAGTGTTGTTTAATTCACTTCATTCTTTATGGCTGTTCCACCAACACTATATCTTGTTATTTTTTAGTCCTGATTTAGACCCGCAATCTGAGTTTCTTCCGTTGGTTAAATAAATTGTTTCAAAGTTATTTTCTAATAATCATCTCATACATTAAAAATATATATATAAAACAATTACTAAGTATTGTAAAATATTATTATATTTGTTTACTATATTTATATAAATGTATCGTTAATATATGAACTGAAGCTGACTACCATGTCCCCAGGGCGTGCGGAGGAACGGATCAGCACGAGACGGGAGAAGGCCAGTGGTGAGGACGACTTCCGAGGACGAGGGGTCGGGGAGCAAGAAGGAGAGGAAGGCCTCGGCCGCCTCCAGGTTCACCATCTACAAGGTCAACAAGGCCAGCAGGAAGAAGAGGGAGAAGTCTTCCGCCAAGAAAGAGCGCAAGGCCACCAAGACACTAGCCATTGTTCTAGGTATGTCCATCTTTATACTATTTATATTAGCATTCTTAATGTTTTCAATATATACAGGGCGTTTTAAGCTCTATGCCTGGAATAATAAAGGCAACAACAGTGCAGGAAAAAATAAAAATAATAAATATGTATATTTATAGTTACCCTGAAAGACCGAAATAGGGGAACGTCGACATTCACATGGTCGCTTGGTGTATGTCCAAAATCTTTATATATACTCTTACATTTGATTCATCTCGTTATATCGACATCCACCACACACTAAAGTCGCGGCCACACTTCGCGGAGTGGAAAGGCAAAACGATTTTGCAAAGTGGCCACACACAGTGGAGAAGAAAGGAAATTGGCTACCTCACTGACAGGCAAAACCGTCCAACTCAAGGAAGCGACGTTCACTGATGATTGCGATTGCTCATTGTGAACGAAGAAGCGTGTATTAATCTTCTTTTTTTTTTTTTATTTGTTTTAGTAAATTACAATTAGTAGCAGCAGTTCGGAAGATTTTGTCATACCGCAATAAGATCCAGGATCGTACTGCTACTTATATTTTTCAACAATTAAAATAAGTTCTTCTTCCAGATCTGGACAGGTTAAAAACAATAGTAACAATGGAAAACGACAATTAGTAGAAGGCACGAAGAGTAAAGTAGAGGGACCCGATATCGCACGAGAACGGCCAAAGTCGACCGAACACTATCGGAGTCGACATTACTCTCCGTTTCCCGGCCACACTAGGCAGAGTGGAAAGGAAACTCGTTTTTCGAATCCTCGCCTCTAAAATTTACCTCGGAGTGTACCAGCGATTGCCTTTTTACTTTTTATTGACGATAGAGGCCACGCTTCGGCAATTCTAAAGAGATTCCTATGTAAATTACGTCATTTGGATTCGTCTTTCCTTACCTCGCCTTTCCACTTCATTTAATGAATGTTTGGGAGTAAAAAATTGTTTTTATTTTTCTCATGAAGAGGAATCATTATATATTTGATTATAACGTTTTGGCATTTTAAAAATTTACATCACATAGAAGTTAATTGTGCTATAAAAACCTGGAGAATAGAATACAAAGTGAACAATATTACCTATCATTCGCATACTATGTAGAACACATACATTTCTGCAGAAGTTGGTCATTTGGACTTACGGAAAACTAAATGTATTTTCCGTTGAAAACTCGAATTCGAAAATGTTCAGAAACGCAATACTTTCCCTTACTATGTAACTGAAACTCAAAGTAAGTAAGTGAGATCAGTGGGACAAAGCACCCCTCACTCCTACCCTACCAGCTGCACCGCCCGCTAATGAAATCCTGTCCGGTTTTATTATCCCCTGGCTTCGGGCGGCCTATCGCTATCCATCGGCTATCCAAACAAGGTCTCTCTTCGGTTTTCATGATGTCCTCGAAGGAAAAAAAAATACATGGGTGATTTCAATCCCTTGTTTTCGAAAATCAATCGCAAATGATATTCCTCTCGAAATAAACCAGCAGGACATAACAATTAGTATCTAACATTGTAGTTTCATGAATATCTCGTAGCCATACTATCAAAACTGTAATAATAAACGTGCAACTACATTTTAAACAACCTCAAAAAAATATTATTCAGATAAAAAGGTATATATAATTCGAAAGAACGGGGGTATAAAAGTTATTACTACTTTGCAGAGGAATTAATAGTTTCTAAGCCTTAATAAATTAATTATGAGTTAGAAGTCTTAAACTTATCATACCTTTTAAACTTATTTTATAAATATGCAAAAAGTAACTTCTTGTTTATATCGTGACTTATTGGGCGTTTCTGCAGTGAGATAACTAAAATTTATCTATCGAGGTTTAATCAAGATACGGATCTTTAACGAGTACCTGACATCACACATGCTCGGGACCACCATTTTACGTCCCTTCCGAAGGACGGTATAACCAGCAAATAAGAATGTGTCATAACAATGAATCCGGAATTTCGTAACTAAAAAAATATTTTATTTTTCCAGAGGTCTATCTAAAGAATGTATACAAATTGTAATTTAGAAAAATAAGTTAAATAATCGGTGTTTATTATCATTTTTACACCGGTTGATTATTTTTTTTTTTTTACAGCAGATAATAAAGGGTCCTTCTCTTCCAATTTGAACACCAAGGAAAAATAAATCATTTCTCTCTCTCTCCCTTGTAAAACATAATTAAAAAAAAAAATATCCTGGATACCTCACTCATATACCACTTTACCTTATAAAATAAAATAAATATAATACAGTCATATTGAACTTTCTGATTTCAAAGTTGTGCACCAACAAAAACAAAGCAAGATGCAATGAAAATTATTTTATTATTTGAAAGACTATAGAATGTAGTTTTATTTTATTAAGATTTGAAAATTATATCTTGTAAATGTCTACCTCCATTGTCTAAAAACTGGAGTTCATCGATAGTTCCGGGACGATACTTGTGCATCTTTTCCTTGAGGCAACCCAAAGAAAAATATCGCATAATGTTTAATCAGGCGATCTGGGGGACCACCCAATGTCATCTCGCAAAATTCATAAGACGGCCAGGAAACATTTGCCTTAGAAGTTTCATTGAACGACGAGATGTGTGGGCTATTGCTATTGCTCACACTGAAAACTACATGTCATGGCGAATCTGACAGCGTCATCCCCACCCTTCCACTCCCTCCAGTGTTCGGACAATGACCTTATAAAATCGGACAGTTCTACATGAATCATTCTGTATAATGTCTATTGAACCATTTTGATTTCTGTTTTTTTATTTTATTATGTCCTGAACAATTACTCGGTTTTTCATGTTGCCATTGTATTTAATGTAATTTACCGAATTTAATTATTTTCAGCTCTTACAGTAGCAAAAAAAGAGTTGGCTTAATCAGTATTCAAGTACGGAGAGAGGGGAAATAAAAAATCAGCTGTACCCAGGCCGAGCTCACGGCGGCACTCTAAATTAGGCACTTGCTTAGGAAATGGTTTCCCTTCCTTAGCTCGTTTAGATAATATATCGCCCGAATTTTCCGAGGATATTCCCTTCTCCAAACAACTATAATGGAATACTAACCTGTCTCTTTCATATGTTTGCCCTGAGAATGGAATCTATGTCCTAACTTAAATATTTTCTTTTGGGCTAAATTGTGCTTAAAGTTAATATTTTGATAGCAGTTCATAAACGGGGAATGTTTCTCATCTAACCGAAAGATAATTTTATATTAAACATCTAATTTAAAACAAAAATTTATAGTAAAAAACTCTTGAGATAACAACATAGTTTAATATCTTATTTTATTACATTTAATAACAAGATCAGGTTAGTATTGAAAGATTTTGGTTTTTTTATTCGACCCCTATCCTCCCCCAAAAAATACCAACCCTTCAAAAATTGAGGACACGTATAAAAATACGTAAAGCTCGAATAACGTTTTTTATTCCACCATGCAGATAACAACATTAACAATAATAATAATATTACAAACCGTAATATTATTGTCAATACAATTTGATTGAGCATTAAATTTCCTACAAAACAAAAAAAGAATCATTGAAATCCGTTAAGAAATAGCAGAGGTATATCTTTTTGAAATTAGCAGTGGCGATAGACCATTTTCCTTTAAATTATTTATTGCTTTCTATATTAATCAATCGCCTGTAATCAGGGATATGAAAAGATATGTCATAGGATGGTAATTTGGAAATAATAAACTATTATTGTGGATGTAATTAGTTGACCGTTGAGAATTACTGGAAGGAATTAGTCCGGGTTGTGGTCATTCTCACAGTTTCCATTCTCCCACCATGCGCCCTGATGATGACCCACAAAGGGGGTCGAAACGTTGGCAAACAATAAATAGTTGAAACTATTTAGTTGTTTCATTTAATGACCGCCACCCGGACTAATTCCTTCCAATAAACTATTATGAAGTAGTATTTTTTTATTTTTTTTTTAAACATGATTTATATCATACAATACAGTTTTTACCTCCTAAATTATAGCGAACAACCAAAACACTTCATGTTCTCAACAGGATCAAATTTTATATGGTTGTTATATCATTATTTCACAATTTTTCTAAAGATTTAATGATTTAAAATAGTTTTTACAGTACATATTCAGTAACAATACTTATTTCATTCTTACTTAATGGATTTTATTTGATAAGTTATTAGCAATTATGAAACCGTGACATCGATCAGGGAAAAAAGTTAAATTCTCTTAAATATGAGGTTTTACGTTTTTAAAGGGTAAAAAAATAATAGAAACAAAACAATACCGTTCGTGGCTTTTCTCCAAGACTTTCAAACCGATTTTTTTTTTAGATTTTACGCCAAAAGTTAACGCAAAATGATGTAAAGAACTGGAATTAGAATCTGCCCTTTTTAAAATGAAATGGTGATTGGGTGAAAATAAATTAAAAGGGAAAATTTTGGAATAGGTAAATACAATTCGAATTACTTAAAAACCTTTAATTTTCAGCAACATTTCGGAGTATGTCTTTCTCAGGTTTTTATTTTAAAATGATAAAAAAATAGTTCTTAATCAAAAATTACATACCAAATGGTAATTATTTTGTTCTAAGACAGGTAATGTTCAACCTTTATAATTGTTGACTAATTAAGGACTAGTTTTAATTAAGAACCATCGTCAACCAGATTTTTTACTTATTTAACTTTGTTTTTTTACTTGATTCTTAAGTACCTTCTCGTAGTAAATTAGATATTATATTTGTGGGCCGAAGATTTGTCCATTATTAGAATCAAGAGAGAAAAAATCGGGTAACAACCTGTAAAAATAAATTACAATATAATAGGAAAATAATCAGATTAATACTATAAAATGTGGAAATCGGTATATATATATAATATATTATATATAGGTCCGACAGCCGATGTAGTTTCCAAGGATTCCATACTGTGATCTTGATAAGTTGATGATCTTGATCTGAATGATAAGTTATATGGTAGGTTCATCATTCCTTCGCCTATTTTTGTGAATGGCCACCAGTTGAATGATGAGCCTCATATATACCTTCTTATTGAATCCCTCTTTAATTATATGTTAAAAAAGTACCTCCGAGTAAATTAAGGGAATATGTACTAGAGATTCGAACTCCCGACAATTATCGAGGTAGATTAGCGTGCTAGCCACACAGACACGGGCATATTATATTACTAAAAAAAAAAAAAAAGAAATGTTAATATGCATAGTTAAATAGTATTAATAATAGTAATAGTATCAAACAACTATCAACTGATATAAAACATAGAATATGGTCGTATTGGGTGTTCTGAGAATATATTAAGAATCTAAAAGAACTTATATCGCCACATACACTGTATTTCGTCGAACATTTTTTAACAATATTAGATCAAATCGTATTGACTGAGTAAGGGAAAAATAACTTTATAACAACATTACAATACCAATAAAGTAGAATAAGATAGGAAGGAAAATATTCCCTACATGAAAGTCAACATAATATGCAAATAAAGGGAGCTACTACTGTTTGTCGATCTCTATTGGGAGAATTGCCAATCCGGAATCGATAGGATGTGAAAAACGTGAGGTCTAAGGTAGATCTAAAAAGACCTATAGGAAAATGTTCTGGAAAAAAAAAATATATAAACCTGTAAAACTTCAATCCTTCAAAAATATTAGATTCAGTAAATATTAACTATCTCTACAGTTTCAAGACAAACGGTTGTGTAAGGAGGTGTTTAAGCTAGGATCATTCTCAACCTCTAGCTTTGGATAACCATAAAAAGGTCTCTCTACCTAAGGATATAATAATTATAATTTTATGAAGGATGGGATGGTTCGGGTGACGGACTATTTTTTCTCCACGTTGCCGGTCTTCCAGGAAAGAGTCAAGAGCCAAGCAAGTTCAGTTTGCTTCTGAATTATAATAATATTTAACAGAAAAAATAATTATCTTGCCACAGCAGGACTCGAAGCTGAAGGGAAAAAGAGCCAGATATGGTCCTGGGCGTATCAAATAAGACAAATATGATCAATAACAGTTTAAGCTATTATGATTATATTTTTCCTGAGTAAAAATCTTCGTTTGTTGTTTTCGAATCTAAAATACAGAGATAAATTTCAACTCGCATCTAGATTCGAAATTTTACATTTTGATATATAATAACCAAAAATCAAATTTAAAAAATCTGGTTTACAGATTTATTATTTCTCTAAGACTTTTAAGCCGATTGTTTTAGATTCGGAAATTCCTTGGGTTTTAATCTACTTTATTTTCTGAGCCTAATCTAAATCTGTCCCAGCTACAAGTCATGTGATAAATGTAGAACAGATATAAAGTTTGAAACCAGAAATGAAATGTGTTCTGATATTTTAGGAGGTAAAATAAGTTCATAGCGTTTTTCAATATTTCAATTTTATCTTCTCTGAGTTTATCTTGGTCAATGATTTTTACATATTCTAAAAAAAAAATAGTTTAGGTGCTTCTATGCATCAGTTTTAACCGAGATTCCTTATCTTTGAATGGTATTTTGCTTGCTCTAAATGGAAGAGAAAAAAAAATTATTTTCTTCATTTACTCTAAAGTTTCGATTCAGGCTATTATATTCGATACTACAAACTATACTATGTAGTATATAGACACTCTAAATTACCCATTAGACATAAACTTAATTGTATACTTATTTACTAAAACCTATATGGACTTACGCATTGCAAATTTACGGACCAGCTGAAAAGATACACACTAAAAAAACACAAATCTTTCAATCCAATTTTTTAAGACTAGCAACGAACTCTCCACCGTATGTTTCAAACGATACCCTTCATACCATTTTCAACTGTATTCCAACTACATCTACATTCCAGCATACGATTGACTTACAAACGATTTCACTACAAACTACATGGAAAATCTGTTCAAAACATGGCTACATCTGACATACCTAACATAACTCGTCGTAGCGTTAATGTGAGGAGGACGCAGGCTGTCTCCCTCTTGCCTAACCACACTATGTTTTCCATATTTGTGAACCCATTTTCTTATTGTATCTAATTTACAAGTGCAAATAAAGTTTGGGTAGTTGTTTAGCCATTTCTCTTTCGATTGTATGACAATCATGACTCAGGGGTACTCCGTACCTCCACGTAGTAGGTAGGATCGCCTTAGCTTTGAATGGTCTGAGTAGACTAGGGGGCGCATTCTGGGGCCTTAGATACCCAGCAACAATGAAAATTTATAACGGCAGGGTGCTGGGTATCCTGAGGTACGCGTGGTTCAAGAACATCACACAGCGGCAGAAGCACAGGTTGGCGACCATTCAGCAAAGGCTTTGCTACGAGTAACAAAGACTTACCGTACGGTATCGCATGAGGCGGTTCAAATTCTTGCAGCAGGGGTACCTCTCGACCTCCTTCTGCGTGAAGATTCGTTTAAGGCTCAGAAGGTCTCCCGGGAAATATCCAAATGAGGATTGCGGATGACCCAAGCGTATAATAGAAGCGTGCAATCCGAGAAGACACCATTGATGAGTGGGACCGGCGGTGGGTGACAACCTCAAAAGGTGCTACCTTGAGGAAATTCTTCCCCACGGTCCGGTCACGATTGGAAGCTAAATGGGTAGTGCCGGATTACTGGGTCTCGCAATTCCTCACTGGGCACAGGGCTTTCCGAAGTAAGTTACACAGTTTTGGGAAAGAAATAGATCCCCTGTGCCCCACTGGAGACTGCTGAGCACATGATTGTGGACTGCTACGCCTTCGAAGCACTAAGGGTCAAACTACTAAGGGAATGTGGGCTCTGGGTCCTCACTGAGAGCGATTTCCCTCAGCTGGTGTCCAAGCAGAATTATGGACATTTTCTAGCATTTATTCATGCTTGGAAAACTTCACTTGGTCCATCAGCTTTTAACGTAGGTGGAACAAAACGAGATCGAGAAAGGCCACCTCCGAGAGAAGAAGCAGAAGCTGAAGATATGGTCATCGAGGAGAGACCAGAATGAAAAACTGGGAAGAAAAGAAAAAAGAAAAAAAAAATTCAAGATTACTACTGGTAGCACTACTGGCTACCGACACCCGTATTGCCATGTGGAAAGGTAGGGAGAAATAAATAAAAAAAAAAAGTGCAAATAAAGTTATTGAGTTAAAAAAAAAATTCTTCATTTAATGATTTTTTATTTCCGAAAAGGAAAATCTACTGCACAGATGCCTTAGGAGAAAGCACCGTCCGTAAGTGATATCCTCGGTTTAGAACCGAAAATGTTGACTTGGAAGACGCAAAGTGCTCGCGTCGTTCTTCAACTGTTGATGATGACCAATTTAAGCATTGGTCACAGATGACCCTCAGTCCACGACACGGGATATCGCAGAATATAATTGATTACAAATATTTTCAAGAATTTAAAGTTTTCATTGAAATGTAAAAAAAAAAAAACGCTACCAACTTATTTCACAACCAAATGCCATATGTTTTGAAAATAAAAATGAATGGGGTAGAGAAATAAGCATTCAGTATCTGAAAGAGTACCCAGTATTTAAAAGTCTTGAACTTAATTTAATAAATCTGGTGCGGGCAACACACGACTTTCACTTCAACACCTCCATTTTTAAATTCAATGAAAGAATTTTCAAACAGAAACAGTTAGAGATACAAATACGTGAAATTATTAAGGAATTAATCAAATTGAATTTATATAGAAACATGTGTTTTATTAAAAAATCAATTATATTATTATCTTAAATAATCAGTAAGTTTTATCTTCTTTTCATCACTCTCCAATAACTTTTAAAAGCTTGTGTATGAGATGATATTTTTTCTAAAATCTTTAGCTTTCCAACGGTATATCATACATGTATATTACTGCTCTTATGTTCAAAAACGAAAAATTGCATTAAAACAATATTTTTTCTGTTTTCTCCTTTAGTTGGGAATCGAATTTATTCAATTTATATATTTACCAGTTTTTCATCAGCGTTAACAAGATAATTTAGTTATTATTATTGAATCTACAAAATTAAAGGTACTTTAGGGGAAGGAAATTTAAAATATATGCATTTAAGCCTTGTCATACCATTTTTATCTAAATAAAACTTACATGATATTAAAGCCCATTAAATTTTACATCGATATAGCGAGTTTAATCAAAATCGTCGGAACCGTTTTTGAGAAAATCGAAAAAAGATAAAAAATGCATGGTATAAAGTGCCTCTTCTGGTAGGCTCATTTTGATGAAAAAAGTTTAGTCACGTCTCGGGCGTATAGTTGTCTTAAATATGAAATTTCAGTTTCATAGGACTTACCGTTTCCGCCCGGGAGTTACCCACACACACACACACACACACACACACACACACCACACAGACACACACACACACACAGACCTTTTTGCGGGACTTGTTTATTTGGACTCAGGGGACAGATAAAGAACTTAACCGCTCGATGAACTTAAAAAAAACTTTATTGGTAAAAACAAAATGTTACAAGCACTACACTACTATTTACAAAGAACTAAACTACTATCTAGATCTACTTGAATGGCTAGAGTGGCTAGAATGAATGGTTACATCTCTAGAAGGGATATTTATACAATACTAGAAGGAGGGGGAAAGTGCTGATTCAGGGATGTAGGGTTTTGTACCTTAACTCCTCCCTTCTCAAGATGCGAAACTCCGGAGAGCATTAATTTTTAGGCAAAGTCCAAGGATTAAATATTTGAGGTAGCTGGACATGTTCTATGTTGTTGTCCAATGGTTGAGTCCTTGAGGTACATTTACAATGAGTAAGGATAAGAATATAGATATTATACATAAAAAGATATAAAATAATAAAACTAAGAACATACAAGTAATAATCAGTTTCTATAAAGGAGATATAATCTAAGTCTTCTAGGGTAACAGATTGATTAGGTGGTAGTTCAAGTACATCAAATGACATGTTTAAGAGTACAGGGTTACTAATAGTATTTTCTAATTTAATAATCTTTGAATCTATAACTACAGTATTAGGTCTAGGGCATTGTAACAAAGTTTCATTTTGTTTTAGTTTAATTAAGGCAGTTAAAGGTAAAAAAATGGGATGGGAAGCCTTATCTTCTAAAGTTACATAGCTTATATTAAAACTAAGGTAATAATCTATATCATCAATATATTTAATAAAAGAATTCACCTTAATACTAGATGTAATACAATTTTTAAAACTATTTGTTAGTAGATTTTTTGTACAATTGTTGTTTGTTTCTTTAACATTTATACAATAATAATAAGAGTTAATATATGTACAGTTACCTGTAAAGGTTTTATTCTTATTTAATAATACAAGTTTATTAGGTGTTAAAGTTGTTACAAATGTTCTGTTGTGTAATACAGGAATTGGAAGAAGATACATAGTACTATACGTTTTAGTTTTCAAAGGAATTGATATAAAGTAGTGAATTATATTATTTTTAATTGAACATCTAGTTTTGCTGATTTGCCACAGTGTTTCCAATTCAGTTGAAATTAAAGATATGTTACGTTTTAGTAAATATGATATATCAGCTTGAGTTAACATGCTGGAGTGTAATATTCCTAATTCACAAAATTCCAGAGAGTTTTCAATGTCTAGTGTTCTCAAAGTGATATAGTTAATAATAGAATACAGTTCGTTCAAGTGAGCAGTTATTGTTGCCATGTCCAAAGAATTGATTAATTTTGCGGCACGCTCATTATTTTTATTTAATATTAATATATCGTTTCTAAAGGTTTCAATTAATTTTTTGTTGTACAAAATTTCTTGTTCGACATTATGTTCTATGTGATAAGAATTCTTTTCTAATTTTGAAATAATTTGATCATAATGATCCTTATCGGAGGCATCTAGATTGCCAGTGATCCATTTAATGGCGGTTCCTATACCGTTTATAAGTCCTCGTTTATGTCTGTTAGTTTGTGGCATACTAATTAAGGATTCAATTTTAGATTTTACGAATTGTAATTGTCTATTTACTGTGTCGAAAGTAGAACTACTCTTGAAAGATTCCAAATTTTGTTCTGCTAATGTCAATTCATCTTTCAAGTGGGTGAAATTGATATAGTGAATTAAAGTGTGATATTTGTCTAATGTAAATGCTGAAGGCATTTTTATTGCAGTTATACCTGGTGCATGAGTTAAGTCCGTTATTTCGTATGCTGAAATATTAGGAGATATCCATAGAAGGAGTATCACTACCATCATCTTCATTATCTGAAACATATGATGTGTGAGGTTGTGTTTTATTCCTATAAGTTTTACGCTGTCTTTGAATATTGTCAGAATGAACTAATATTTCTTTATTTTTGTCTTTCATTTTATATACTGGTTTAAAGGGGTTATCGTTTTTATTTTTAGTTCGCGCTCTAGCATAGGTATTATCAGGAATGTTTGGATCTTCCCTGTTTTGGTTAAGTGCTTCTGTTCGGGTTTGTTTTTCTTTATTTATATTTGTTTTGATTTGTTCATGAAGTAGTTTAAGATTATTATGGTATTGTTCCACAAGTTTTTCTGTTATAGGAGCTGTATTGATTTTTTCTTTGATAGTTCCAAAAGTGATTTCATTAGGGGTTAATTTTAATTGTTGATTTAGACTATTATTAAATGCAATTACTGCAAGGCTTAGTCTCTTTTTTAATTTTATATTGGATTGTGATTCATGTAAATTCCGCAATATTTCAATTAATGTTGAATGTGTTCTATTAAGGAGTCCTAGGGAGTTGGGATGGTTAGGAGTAACGTAATAAGGTTCAATGCCTTGGGAACGAAGTAAATTTTCTACTAAATTATTTTTGTACTCTCGACCGTTATCCATTTTTATACGATCCGGAGACGGATATAATTCTAAATATTCTATAATAACTTCAGAAACTTGTATTGAATTACAAGCATCTGTCAATCTAGCGAAAAGGCGTTTAGAAAAGGTATCTACTATTGTAATAATGAACTTTTTCTCATAATGTAAAGTGTCTATCATTAGTTCTTCGAATGGTTTATCGGGAGTTGGTGTAACACAAAATTTAGTTTTTATTGGTTTTCGGTCATATTTAGTTTTCCGACATACTTCACATTTATTACAGTAATCGGTAATGGTATCCTTCATTCGAGGCCAGTAATAATCTCTTTTAAGTTTTTCGTAAGTTTCTAAACTACCTCTGTGACAAGTTTTTCCTAAGTGGTATGAACTAATAATTTCTAATTGTTCTTCAGAATTGGTTATATCTAAACATTTCTTTTTATAACGTTTTATTTTAACAGAAGGGTAATTTTCCTGAATAATTTGAGAAATTTTTAAAAATATGCCTTCAAACTCACTGCGAACAGTTTCCACGTTAGGTTCGCAAAAAACACCATAAGTAGTATTAGGTTTAAGTATTTCGATTAGAATTTCATTTAAATCAGTACTCCAAGGATACGCGGTTTCTATGTAAAATCTAGTTTTATTAAAAGGTTTCTCTGCACGGATTGATTTTTTTCCGCGTTGTACAAAGATTTGAAATTTTTCTATGTTGATTGGTTTATCCTGATCTACTATCCAAATTTGTTGGTTGGAGGAGTCTTGAGAATGAACCGTAGCAAGACTGCTGGTTTCTAACTCATTATCTATGTTAGGAGGCGGAGGGTCATTATTACCTAGTGTGTCGAATTCTTCAAGAAATTCCTCTAGTTCGTCGGAAGAAGCTAGTGGCATATTAGAGGTTTCTTCTAATATTCTATCTAATTCGTTATAATCTATTTCTTCTATTGCGTGAATCGAGTGGGAATTTCTGGAAAGGGCATCTGCAACATAGTTGGTTTTACCTTCTATATGCTTAATTTCGAATTCGAAGTCCGAAAGCTGGAATATCCATTTCATTAGTCTAGCATTGGCGTTCTTCATTGTGAACAGCCAAGTCAATGGTTTGTGATCGGTATGTATCACAAACTTTTTTCCATAAAGATATGGTTTGAAATGGTTGCAAGCGTAAACAATTGCTAACAGCTCTTTTTCGATAGTCGAATAACGTTGTTCTGTATCGGACAGTGTGCGGGAAGCAAAACCTATAGGATGGTCTCTACATTCAGAAATCTGTGATAGGACCGCTCCAATTGCTACCGAGCTTGCATCAGTTGTTAAGATAAATGGGAGTTCCCAATCAGGAAATTGAAGTATGGGAGCATTTAAAAGATGTTGTTTTAGAATATTAAAAGCTTCTTCATAAGAGGCTGGGCGAATCTCTTTTTCCTCAATCCGAAGAGACTGAGTGAGAGGTTTGGCTATGTGGGCATAGTTTTGTATAAATTTTCTATAATACCCTGTCATGCCAAGAAATTGTTTTATACTTTTATGACTTGTAGGTAAGGGAAAATTTTCTATCGCTTCTACTTTAGCTGGGTTGGTTTTTAATCCATCTTTTGAAACTATATAGCCTAAAAATGGGAGTTCTGTTTTTAAAAATTCAGTTTTGTCAAGTTGGATAGTAAGTGAATGTGAAGTGAGTTTTTCAAAAACCATTTCTAAATGTTTCATATGATCTTCAATATTTTTAGAAAAAATTATGATATCATCCATATAGACTAAACAATTAGGTGTGTTTGCTAACATCATATTCATGGCCCTTTGAAATGTTGGTGGAGCATTGCAAAGGCCAAATGGCATTCTAAGAAATTCATAGTGACCAGATTCTGTAGAAAAGGCAGTTTTTTCTATTGATTCCTCATCCATTTCGATTTGGTGAAAACCAGATGCTAAATCTATGGTGGAAAAGATCTGGGCTTTATTTAATTGATTAAGAAGGTCTTCGATATTAGGTAACGGAAATTTATCCGGAATAGTTTCCTGATTCAATTTACGATAGTCAATGACCATTCTAATTTTATTTTTCCCACTAGCATCGGTCTTTTTTGGCACCACCCAAATCGGTGAGTTATATGGGGATTTACTTTCACGTATAATATTAGATTTTAATAATTTATCGATTTCACGCGAAATGTCTTCTCTAAATTGATGTGGGTATCGATAATTTCTACTGTAAATAGGTTTATCCGTTTTTAAATTTATAGTATGCTTAAGCAATTTAGTTGATTTAAGCGGATCATTTTCGTCTTTGATCATCGCAGGATATTTATTTAAAAGTTTAACTAATTTATTTAAATGCTCATTATCTATATGCTCATGGCGAATGAGATTTTTAATTTCATTACATTTATAAGAATTAGTACTAATATTATTTTTATTCTTATCATTAAACTTATCTTTAGGAGTGCTATATTTTACTTTATTATTAGTTTGAATAGCATTTTTAATTCCATTATTTTCATATTTATTATTAATTTCATCATTATCATTATTATTAGTATTATAAGTAATTTCATTATTAGTATCAACATACTCAAGAGAACCATTATTATTAATTGTCAGTTTTCCATCTAACAAAAAAACTTTTTCTTTTCTACTAAATATATTAATATCTAAAACTTTCATTGTTTCATAACCTAATAGTATATCAAAATTATTACTAACAGGAAGTATATAAAACTTAACTAAAAATTGATTGTCTAGTCCCAGATTTGGAGCAAGGTCAATTAATGCTGTATTATTGCCCTTTTCGCGTCCGGTAGGAGATTTGACAAAAAATTCTTCCGAGTTTATTTCAGTTCCCTCGGGTACGGAACGTGGATTAATGTAATTTTTTAAAGCGCCGGTATCAATAAGCCAAGTCTGTCCTAAGAAATCTTTAAATTGGGGTAATTGTTCAGTACAGTTTAAGGGATATTCGGGGATGTGTCCGGTGGACTGACCCCTAAAAAATTATCGAACCGTTGAGCTAATGCTCCAAGCTGTTGTCTTATGTCGCTTATCTCACCGTCGTCTTGTGTTACGTGGTGGACAGGCGCGTTATCTGACCTAACAGTTCTCATAGACACTGTATTTGCTGAGTCGGGTTTAAAAGGGCCCGTGGGAAAAGGCGTCTTCTGCCTCTGTTGATCCCAGTTAAAACCTGTGAAATTATTCGTGCTTTGTTGATTGAAACGCCTATTTTGACCCGAGTCTCTACTAGTTTGATTTTGACTATAATTGGGAGTTGGCTCAGGGTTAGGGTTTGAATTAAAATTAGAGTTTGAATAAAAATTAGAATTAAAATTAGGGTTTGAATTAAAATTAAAATTAGGATTATGATTTGGATTAAAGTTATAATTAGGATTAAGATTAGAATTAAAATAAGGAGTTTGGTTATAATTATTATGAGGATTTTGATTATGATAATTGTGATAAGGATTTCGGTTATAATTATGATTATAATTGTGATTATAGTTAAAATTATTGTTTGGTTTAAAATGTTTATTATTTTTATATCTAAAGTTATTTTTTGGTGTGAAATTATTTTGATGTCCGTATAGTCTTTCTAAAATAAAAGAACAGTCATTTTGAATAGCATTTCTAATATCGTCTATATCTGAAAGTCTCAAGTGATTTAGGAAATCACAAAGCTGTGGGTGTAAATTTGCTTTAATATGATAGTTGATTTCCCGATCTTGTAATTTCATAACTGTGTCCTTATTTATAATTTCATCGTCTAGGGAGATTCTAGAGAATATTAAGGCTCTAATGTGTGCTATCCTATCGATAAATGAAATAGGGTGTTCTTTTGGTCCTGCTTTAATATTTAATAATTCTAATTTCAGTTGTTCAACTGTTCTAGAGTCTTTGAAATTCTTTTGTAAATGATCTAAAAGTTCTGAAACATTTATAAAGGTATTTGTTAATAAACAATGCCTAGCATTACCTACTAACCTCGATGTTACTTTACTAAGAAGCCGGGCATGATTTTGTAACCTTAAAGAGTTATTTTCACTACAGACTGTATCGTATACTGCTTTAACAGATTTTACAAAAAAGATTAAATCTTCAGGATTGCCATCATAAGTTGGGATATGATCGTAATCCTCTTTTGTCATAGAATATGAAATGGTAGCCATATTGTTTGTTAAATCAGTATTTGTATTCTTAATTAATAAGTTGCTTAATTGGTCTGTAATTTCACTTATATCTAACCTAACTATGTTTTTCTTATCCTTAGGCATACATACAAAAAATAAATCTTAAACTAATATGTACCTCAAGTTTTTTCTCAGTTCTGCGGAGTTCTATCAAATTTTTCTTGACCCTATTGAAGTGTAAAAACACAAACTTCAGGTGGTTTACTCCAAGACCTGTTATCAAAAGACTATTTCGTCGGTCTTTCTTGAGTTTCCGTTCAAGGCTGTCTTCTCTGAGTAGATCCAAAATCTGTTGGGATATTTCGTCGATTTTTCTTGATCTTCAGGAAAATTTCGTCACCTTTACTGACCTGAGGCTGATAGGGTACCTGTTCGGGCGCCAGATAAAGAACTTAACCGCTCGATGAACTTAAAAAAAACTTTATTGGTAAAAACAAAATGTTACAAGCACTACACTACTATTTACAAAGAACTAAACTACTATCTAGATCTACTTGAATGGCTAGAGTGGCTAGAATGAATGGTTACATCTCTAGAAGGGATATTTATACAATACTAGAAGGAGGGGGAAAGTGCTGATTCAGGGATGTAGGGTTTTGTACCTTAACGTAAAACGTGTATTTCCGTTGAAAACTGGAATTCGAAAATTTTCACAATCGCAATACTTCCCCTTACTATATATAGTTAGTGAAAGTAAAAATAAATATTATTAAAAGCTCTATGTCACATTTAAGTACCAAATGTTATTAAGTGCACTCTCAAAGTTTCTTTCTAATACACGTACTATTATCGTTTTTGAATATTTATATCTCAAATTCTTTTCTTTTATGAACAAAAATTGAAAAAGCACGATAGTAACTTAAATCCTGACCAGTCCCATTTCCATAACCTATTCCACTTTGATTACATCTCTAAACCAAACACCAATAACGGAACTGTTAGAGAATTTATCACCCCAACCAATGCGGGACTATCAATTTCATTAAGCCATAGGAGAGATATATTTGAATGGGGAATCAATCTGTGAATTGCAGAAGAGTTTAGAAGTCCTCCCATAAACCAACACTTTACAACAGCTCATAAATTGCTAAGTATTAACACAGTTTGAAACGAAATCCCTAAATCTCCAAATACACCCTGGATCAAACTGGCTGTTTTTTTTATGATACAGATCTTTATTGACTTCATACTTTCAAGCAACATTTAGCACTATCATTTTTTTTTTTTTTTTTTTAGCTTTGTGTTTGTGATATTAGATTTGGGTTATTTATTTTTTTTTTTAACAGATCTAGTTTGAATAACAGTTATTATAATTTCGTTTATAGTAGCTATTCCTTCATAAGATTTCTTAGTTTCCTTATGATATCAAGATATATAATAACTTCATTTCCATTTTAGATCCTGTCTATAATATACAACTAGGGGCTATTTATTTATAGTAAAATACAAACTTAAACTAAATATTTTTAATTTATTTATTTTAAAATATCGTAACCTCATATTTATAAAAACGCTGCAAATTATTACACTACGGTTTATTATTTCCAAATAACTATATTATTATATAGCTGTTAATAGGCGATTAGTTATAATAAAAGGCAATAAATAATCCAAAGATATTACTATATCTTCGAAAAAGACAAAGTTAAAAGCATATATAAAGGCAATATTTCATTTTTTTTCCTTTCTAATTTTTTGTTTTTGTTTGTTTAGCAAGCTTTACTGATTCTAAAAGCCTAAACACATTTTTCTCCATCTCCTAAAATAACTGAGTAATAGGCATATTTATGGGTAAAATTTCAATTTTTTTTTTCCTTTTTCTCTTTTTTATAATTATTAGCGGCTTTTTCATTAAAAACGCCAATAAATTATTTCCACTTCAAAAATAACTGAGTTATTGATTTAATCGCTTTTAATCGGCCACCAATTTAAAAATAACTAGCTGATATCAACGGCTAGGTGTTATCATCATCCTTGCATGCGCTACTATTTTTGTGGCGAATTAAAAAAAAAAAAATGGGTCCAGTAGTTTCGGAGGAATGCCATGAACGGCCTACCAACGTTTTTTTTTTTTATTCGATATTCGGGTTATACGTTTCTTGAAACGCAAACTTCGAATTTTGAGAGGGAGGGGGGGGGTAATATTTTTTTTATTTGTTTGGTCGATTACAAATGTTCATTATTAAAAAAAATAAACCAAAATTATGACCTGTTTGCCATTACATCAGTTTACATTATTTTAAAGAAAATATATTTTTATAGCAAATTTAAAACGTTGATTAATATATATAAATATAAAGTGTTTATTAACCTTAGTTTTGAATTAAATTAAATTACAACACCTTAACCACAATTTTAAATAAAACTAAAACTTATTATATCTCAAATTTAATTTTTGATAAAATTATATATATTTAACCTCGATTTTGAACACAACGAAATTGGAACGTTTTGATCGGCACTTTTTTGAACGTCATCAACGCCCGATGATTAGTTATTATGGTTTATCCTTGAGAGGTGTTTTTTTTAGCTCAAGAGGAATTATAATGATGAAAAAAAAATAATAAAAATAAATAAATAGAATAAGACCAAAAAAAAAAATAATAATAAAATAAATACTAAAATAAATAAATACATAAAAAATAAAATAAAAATAATAATATGAAATAAAAAATGAAGGTAGAAAAAAAAATACAATAGGAAAAAGAATTAAATAGATACGTAATAAGGAGGGTACGTCCTCGATAAATGTGTTGGATAGTCAGAGACTGTTTAATAGTTTAACTTTTTTTAGGAATTTAATGACTGCTTTTATTGAGGGCTCATCATCCCGCAAAGCCGTTGATATGTTAAGTGGTATACCCAGCTGGTATAATACTTTGTGATAATAAGAGCATTCTTCAAATATGTGTCTGATGGATAAAATATTGTTGCACTGTGAGCATTTAGGAGGGATTTCTCTAGTAATTAAGTAGCCATGGGTAAGTCGGCTGTGTCCGATTCTGAGGCGGGTAATAGCGACTTCTTCTCGACGAGAACTACGGCTTGAGGTTTCCAGGGGTTTACGGTTTTCTTAATAAGTTTAAGCTTACTCGGTGGGCTTTCATCCCACATGGATTGCCACCTTATTTTTACTGTTTCTGTTTTTTTTTGTTGTTTTTTTTATAGCTATTTACAGATGACTGTGTTAAATTTTCCTGCGATTTAGAAATATACCACTATTTTTTAGTATCTTTATAATATATCTTGTTTATATCCGTTTTGCGATGATAAAGTGATTGTTGCAGATAATAATATAAGAGATTATTTAATTAAACACATGTTCCTATCGAAATTTAATGTAATTAATTGTTAAACCCTTTTGGTTTATTATTTTCAATAATGAACCTTTGTAATCTACCAAAAAAATAAAAAATAATAACTCTCCTTAAAAATTTGAAGGCTTACGTTTCAAGATGCGTCGAGACCGAATAACGAATAATAAAAAAATCCGTTTGCCGCCGTCCGCCGTCCGTGGCATTTCTCTGGAACTACTGGACCAATTCATTTTACAACAATAATTCTAACACATATACGATGATATCAGCTGATTATTTTTAAAATGGCGGCCGATTAAGCGTCATTTAATTCAATAACTCAAGTTATTTTTGAAGATAGAGAAAAGTATGTATAGAATAGTTTTAGAATCAGTAAAGCGCGATTCTCCTAATTTTGTTTATTTATTTAACGTCACTTTATGCTACTATGGTTAATCGGACGACGCTACAGTGGGAGTCCTAAATTTTGCCTACCCAGGTTTTATTTGGATAGGGATTTTTAACGAGTACCTGACATCGCACAGGCTCCGGACCACCTTTTAACGTCTCCTCCGAAGGCATAATTAAGGATTTTTTACCCCCATTAAAAAATCCTAGGACCACCCGCGGGTTTGAACCCGCGACCTTTGGCATAGAAAGCTGTTATGCTAACCACTACGCTAAAATTTGAGAGCTAACGTTTCAAGATGCATAGAATCTGAATAACGAATAAAAAATTCTTCCGAATAAATAAATGAATATATACCATTTTTACTTACAATTACTATCTATATTAAGGGAACGTATTACTAGGACGTATCGTGAAATTTTCAAATTTCATTTTCCAACGTAAATACACGTTTTAGGGTCCCCTGAGTCCAAATAACCAAGTCCCGCAAAAAGGTCTGTGTGTGTGTGTGTGGTAACTCCCGGGCGGAAAAGGTAAGTCCTATGAAACTGAAATTTCATATTTAAGACAACTGTACGCCTGAAACGTTACAAAACATTTTTCATCAAAATGAGTTTACTGGAAGATCCACTTTACATCATGCATTTCGCACCTTTTTTCGATTTTCTCGAAAACGGTTCCGACGAGTTTTATGAAACTCGTTATATCGATGTAAAATTTAATGGGCTTTAATATCATGTAGTTTTCATTCTGATTAAAATGGTCTGACAGGGCTTAAATGCCGATATTTTACATTTTTTTGCCGTAAAGTATCTCTAATTTTGTAGATTTTATAAAAATAATTATATTATTCTGATACCACTGATGAAAAACAAATAAATATATGTGTTGAACGAATTCGATACCAAATTAAAGAAGAAAACTGAAAAAAATATTTTTTAAAGCAATTTTTTTTATTTTGAACATAGCAACACGTATGATATACCGTTAGAAAGCTAAAGCTTTTAGAATAAATATTATCTAATGCACACACTTGTAAAAGTTAATAAGGAGTGATGAAAAGCCGATAAGAGTGATTATTTTAGACAATAATATAATAGATTTTTTAATAAAACACATGTTTCTATATAAATTTAATTTAATTAATTCTTTAATGGTTAATTTTTTGCTGTTAGTCCTATTTAATAGAGAATTAATTTTTCGACAGAATGAAAAAAGAATCATTGAAATTGGTCAAGAAATCCAGCAGTAGTGATATGATACTATCCTTTAAATTATTGCTTTTCATATTACTTAATTGCCTATCAACAGCTATACGAGTATAAACAGTTATACCCTAATATTATTATTTCGGAAATAATAAACCATTGTGTAATAATTTGCAGCGTTTTTCATCTCTAACCGTATTTTAAAGTTCTTAAATTTGTTTTAACAACTGAGTTAAGTGAAAGTCGTGTGTTGCTCGCATCAGACTTTTTTAATTTTTATCGATTACTTATAAAAACAACAGTACACTAATTTAGGAATACATTTTTTTATTAAATTGATTTAATTTTATTAATTATATTTAGAGACATAGATATTTAACGTTTTACTAACAACAGGCTCTCTAGTGGGAATTCGAAATATCCTTCCAAAGCCTAACCAGAACAAAGGATACCTGGGCAGGATAGGAGCCTAATTAACAAGGGGAGGAGGATATTTCTCTCTTCTCCCCCTCTCTCTCTCCTGGAACTGGAGGAAGACGGGGCCTGGAATAATAACCCTGGAGCTAGGAGATCCAGAGCTGTCCTTCAATCCTATCCCGATATCCTCCCGCCCTAACTGGAATCCGATTAGGAGACAAAAGGAAACAGCCTCGTGGAAATTCAATTTTTAACTCACTTTGAGAAGGAGAGAGCTGGGTATTTTACTCCTATTGACAAAAAGTCAGCGACCCTTTCCATTTTTAAAAATCTAACAAAAAAATATTTTTATAACTGCATAACCCTCATAGGATTTTCTTTCAGCCTGACCTCTTTCCTGGCGGACTTTATTAAATTTCGTTTCTCTACTGGAGATCGAACCTTTCTGAGAAAAACCTTCGTTTATAACTGATGATTTCAATGCCATGCTTTCACATAACACAATTACCAGTCATTTTTTACTTTCACTTACTTATATATGTAATATATAGTAAGGGAAAGTATTTCGATAGTAAACATTTTCGAATTAATTTTTTCTACAGAAATACACATTTTAGGGTCCCTGAATCCAAATGACCAGGTCCCGAAAAAGGTCTGTGTGTGTGTCCGTATGCAGTAAGTCCAGCTCTTACTTAATAATTCTTAAATGTTACAGCAACATTTTTATCAAAATCAGCCAACCACTTTATACCTTCCATTTTGCACCTTATTACGATTTTCTCAAAAACGGCTAAAACGATTTTGATTGAACTCGCAAAATCACTGGGCTTTAATATCACGTAGGTTTCATTCTGATTGAAATATTTTGACAGGGCTTAAATGCTGATATTTTTAATATTCTTCCTCTAAAGTAAACAGTATCTTCTGGTCATCAATGAATAAAAACAGTTAAATATATAAGTTGAATGAATTCGATACTTAACTAAAGGATAAAAAAAAAACCTGTACCACTACAACTTATGAAGGGTCTTGGGCTCAGTACATGTAGAGATTCGTACTGTTTCTAGGCCAACGGCAGTGCAATGAGGTGATTAGGCCTTAATCACGCTCAGCCGCCAGGTTTTTCCCCAATTAATTTAGGTACCCACTTTTTAGAGGCTGGGTCTGCCCCAGGAGGGTCTCCATACTCTAGGGTCGCCCACCGACTGAATTAACAGAATAAATAATATTCTGCCACAGGCGGGATTCGAACCCAGGACCCGGAGCACAGCAGACTAGTGCTCTATCCACTTGACCACGCCGCTCCCATAAAACTGATAAAAATGATGAACTGGATAAAACTGCGAAAATATTTTCTTTGTGCAATTGTTTCTTTTTGAATACAAGAACTGTAATATAGATATATAATATACCGTTAGAAAGCTAAAGATTTTAGAAAAAATATCATCTTATACACAAGCTTGTTAAAGTTAATCAATAGTAACGAAAAGCCGACAAAATTAACTGATCACTGTAGATAATAACATAACAGATTTTTTAACAAAGCAAATGTTTCTGTAGTAATTTTATTAATTCTTCATTAGTTTCACTGATTTTCTTCTCTAGCTTTATTATAAAATTATTTTATCTATTTTAAGATCGGAGATGAGTAAAAGTCGTGTGTAGCCAACATCAGATGTTTTATTTATTTATTTAGGAGTTTCCACTTTATTTAGTTTCCTTAACCTAAAACTTTTTGGATAAATTCTTCCCGTAATTTCCTGGCTAAGATGCAGCCTTCTCGTAGATCTGTGCCTATCAATGACTCCTCAACTTCACCGTCCCAGATCTTCCTCGTCTTCTTATTCTCTCAGTTTTCAGCTGGTAGAATCCTTTAGGTAGTATTCTTCCGGCATTATTTTCAAACGTCCATAACAGTTCAAGTGTTTTTTTTTCAATCTCTCTCAGAATGTTTCTTTCAGCCTCTATCCTTTATTCGATAGTCGTACTTCATATTTTACAACCTGATAAAATAATACTTTAGTAAATATTCTCAATAACAATACTTTCAAAATTAACAAGAGATAACATAGAACTGATACTGGGGATCACTTGTAGCTGGGTGGTTAGCATAACATCCTCCTATGCCAAAGGTCACGGGTACAAACCCGCAGGTGGTCCTAGGATTTTTTAATGCGAGTAAAAAACCTTAGTTATACCGTCCTTCGAAGGGAACGTTAAAAGGTTGTCTCGAGCCTGTGCGATGTTAGCTACTCATTAAAGATCCCTACCCTAATTAAACCTGGATGGGCAAAATTTAGGACTCCCACTATAGAATCGTCCGATTAGCAACAGCAGCATAAAGTGACGTTAAATAAATAAAGAAACAAATAGAACTGATACGCTGGCCTCCCTCGTATTTATTTATTATTATTTACCTATATTTATTTATCCCCCTGTTTCTTATGCCATTTTCCTCCACTCTCCAAACAATGGCTTGCAATATAAACAGGGCTTAGGAACTCTTCAAATGGAGTCAGAAGAGTCAAATAAAAATCGTGGAGTAAGCTAAAAGGAATTTAGTAGAACGTCCATTAAAAATGTATACATATGTGTGGTATGCAAGGACATAGAGATGAATTCGATGTGTCCTTCCAGCTTTATTTTCAAATGTACATACCAGTTCAGGCGTTTTTTTTTTTTCAATCTTTCCCAGAATTTTTCTTTCAGCCTCTATCCTTTCTTTGATAGTCGAATTTCTTACTTTGTCATCCTAATAAGAGTGAAAGACTAAAACAAAGAAAAATCAATGAAACAGTAACTCAAAGGTGGGATTTTCACTGATTAACAACTTCACAAACAAACGTGAATATTTTTAAATTACTTAAAAGAGCTATGGATGGAATTTTATGCAACCGAATACGCTGATTGATTTGTTTTCGAATCTAAAAGCTAAAAAAACCTTCACCGAAGTATATAATAGAATTCATTGAATGTGTACTGTAGTATAAGCTTGCAATTGGTGAGATGTTAAAATTCGAAAATGCACTAGTTAATGTTAAACACTACAACATATAGAAATAATGATATGTTAAAGATCAAACAAATATTAAATGTATAGGTGAGGTTCCAAAAAAAAATTAAAAAATTAAGTGTAAATCGAAACAGGATAATAAAAAAAAAAAAAAAATATTTTGATTAGACGCGCTATATCAATGTGAAATTAAATAGGCTTTAATATCATGTAGGTTTCATTCTGATTAAAACAGTCTGACAGGGCTTAAATGCCGATATTTAAAAATTTCTTCCTCTAAAGTACATTTAATTTTGATGATTCTATAAAAATGAACATATTATCTTGTTACCACTGATAAAAAACAGGTAAATATATAAATTGAATGAATTAGATACCCAACTAAAAAAGAGCTGAAAAAAATATTTTTTTAATGCAATTTTTTGTTTTTTACTTAAGAACAGTTATATACATGTATAATATACCGTTGGAAGGGTAAAGATTTTAGAAAAAATATTATCTCATACACAAGCTTTTAAATGTTAATAGAGAGTGATGAAAAGCCGATAAAACTAAGTGATTATTTTAGATAATAGTATAATAGATTTTTTAATAAAACACATGTTTTTATAGAAATTCCATTTAACTAATTTTTTGATGGTTTCACTCATTTTTATCTCTTACTGTATTTGAATATTCTTTAATCGGTTCTGAAAACGGAGGTTAGTGAAAGTCGTGTGTTGCCGCACCAGATTTTTTTTTTTTATTTGTACAAAAAATATTTTATTTTTATAAATTGAAAGCAATAAGGGATAACTCTTTATTTTGATAATGCTTTGAGTTTATCTAACCTAATTCTTATTTTATCCTTAAAAGCTTTTAACCGAAACTTCGGAACAACAGTCATCAAAGGGAAAGGCTTCGATGTGACGGGCCTTTGCCTGAAAAAAAAAATTTCCGATACCCGGAATTTTAGTTTCTCTTTCAACGGATAAAACAAAGTAAAAAAAAAAATAAAAGAAGTTTAAGAGTTTGATATAGAAAAGTGTTTCCGAACTTTACAACCTTCAGGAGACCCCCATTCTTATCCTAACTTGATTTTTTTTTTTTGTTATATTCTTGCTAAGTAACGATAATAAACAAATAAATTGTCATAAAAAAAATTCTATATATAGCATTAATAATAAAACACCTGGTCACATAAATACAGAGCTATATATCTCAATCTTGTAGTATTGGGGAAGGGAGTAACGCTGATACGTGTGTATTTAATTTTTTGTTTAATAAATTTAATTTTTTTTTTTAATGTATTTTACATAAATAATTAATCAGGTTATCGCATTAATACAGAACTGTGTATCTTGACCTTGTTTACGAAAACTATTTAGTTATTAATTCCATTTTTGATTCTTATATATTAGAGTTTGTCTCAATATGGACATTAATTATAATTCTTATATAACAAATTCATACAATATTTACATAAAAAAGTCTTTTAAAAAATCTTGTGCGCGCTTAACTTACCTCTGTTGTTAAAATCAATTTCAGAATTTCCGAATACAGTTAGGGATGAAAAAAATCTGGTTTGGGTAACACCTGACTTTCACTTACCTTCGTTTTTAAAATCTATTAAAGAATTTTCTAATACAGTTAAAGGTAATAAAATTGAATTTCTGTAGAAAAATGTGTTTTATTACAAAATCGATTATATTATTATCTACGACAATCAGTTATGGTAGTTTTATCGGCTTTTATCACTCTCCGTTCAATTTTATAATCACGTGTATAACATAATATTTTTTTAGGTTCTTTTTTTTTTTTAATTAAAGTGATCCATTTTCATTCAACATATTTTATTTATTTTTCCTTATCACTCTTGGGTAAGGTGTTATGAGTGGGCGATAACAAGCATGACCGGGCTGGACAGCCTGTAATAGTTTAAAAAAAAAAATATGACCCTCAATTGACAAACGTTCTAATCTTCCATTAAATTAAAATGTTTATCCTTTTCTAATAGTTCTATCCAATGGTTCCAATCTTTTCTTTCCGAACGTTCTCAAGCAGTTACTATTCCTAATGAACCCTTATCTTCCTTCCTAACTCTATCCTCAGGTGTTGCTCAAGGTTCGAGTATTTCCCCCCTTCTGTTCAATACCTATATCAATGACCTCCCTAATTCAATCCATCACTGTTCCTACCACCTATACGCTGATGACCTCCAAATCTATCTATCCTTCCCTCCTTCCGAATTATCATTAGCTTTTGCAAATATTCAGGCAGACCTAGATAGGATCAGTGCCTGGGCAAACCTGAATAGTCTAAAGCTTAATCCTATGAAAACCCAGGCCATTTTAATCGGTTCCAATTTCCTCCTTAGTTCTATCATCACCCTTCCTTCACTTTTGCTTAATAATCACCCTATTACCTTCAGCGCCTCCGTCAAAAACCTTGGCGTAATCCTTGACCAAAACCTATCCTGGAGACCCCATATTGCCCAAATTTCCAAAAAATCGATAAGTACACTAAAACTATTTCAACGGTCCCGTCACCTTCTCCCACAATCCTCCCGGAAGCTCCTTGTATCCTCTCTTATTTTTCCCCATTTTGACTATTGTTGTGCGGTATATGGCGGCCTCTCGAAGGTGCTTGAGGGCAGATTGAAACGAGTCATGAACTGTTTCATAAGATTTGTCTTCGGTACCTCTAGACGGTCGCATGTATCACATCTCTATGACGAGTCAAATTGGCTGTTTCCCTCTATTCGAAGGCAATATTTCCTTGGTTCCTTTCTCTATCAAGTCATCCGCTCCCATCGCCCCTCCTACGTTTATAGTCTCCTGCAATTTAAATCCACAATCCATACTCAGGAAACCAGATCCCGTCCTTCTGACCTCTATACGCCTTCCCATCGAACCAAAAAATATGAATTTTCCTTTTTAGCCCGGTCCACTTTTTTCTGGAATACTCTCCCAACAAACATCCGTCATGCTCCTTCCCAATCTTCATTCAAATCGCTCCTTTTTAAACACCTTCTTGCTTCCCAACTAGATGCCAACTAATTTCAGTATAAAAATTTGAGCTATGTGAGAAATGTCCACACTTCATGTCATAAATGTTATAAAGTTTTCATTATTATTTTTAATTATTCTAAAGTTTTTTTTTTCTTTGGTTTGTTAACCCTGTTACTTTTAGATACTATTGTAATCTTTTTAATTGTTATTTTTCATTTCTTTCTGTTTTTACCATTTAAAATACTTGTATATATTTATTGTAATCATTATGTTATAAGTCTTTTTTGTTTTTTATTTCTATGTGTTCTATGGTCAGTCATAATACTTATTTGTTTTGTACCTGTATGTTATTCTTAAGGGACCTAGTCCCAGAATAAAGTTCTTTTTTCATTCATTCATTCATTCAAACTACTAAGGACTGATCTACATGACTATTGGTAATAAGCTACAATGGATACCTGCCGACGAAGCAGTGAAATACCTCGGGGTTCACCTCGATCGCCGCCTCACTTGGAACCACCACATTAACATTAAACTAACCCAAACGTATGCAAGACTGGCAATGCTGTACCCGATCCTCAATAGAAAATCAAATCTCAAACCCGAAACAACAATTCTTCTTAATAAAACTATATTAAGGCCACTACTTATGTATGGTTGTGAAGTGTGGGGAGCTGCTTCCTCAACGAAAAGAAAAAAATTGCAAGTATTCCAAAACAAAATATTAAGAATAGCCGTAGATGCCCCATGGTTTATTAGAAATAGTCAACTACACCGCGAGCTACATATAGAATACATCGAAGATTTTATCAAAAACCGCTTCAGAAAATACCACTCTCAGCTACCAGCAGTCAGAGGTGCAGTGGCATACAACATAGGAGTTCCAAATTTATCTCGCAGGCTCAAACCCAGGCTTCTACAAGACATCTTGTAAATATTATTATTTAGTTTTATAAGCCTCATATTTAATCTAGCTGGTTTATTTTTATTTTATTATTATTTTTTATATTTTTTTTTATTTATTATTATTATTTTTTTTATTTATATATATATATATATATATATATATATATATATATATATATATTTTTTTTTTTTTTTTTTTTTTTTTTTTTTTTTTTTTTTTTTTTTTAAAGACTTAAATCGACTTTACATTTATAATTTATATTCTTGCAGCAAACTTCATATCATTTTGTATATTCATTACTTTTCTTCTTTATCTTATTTTTTTTTTTTCTTTATTTAATTTGTATTTTACTCATCAATTTAATTCATTATTCAATTCTTGGAAATAATTACAAATCTATTATCGTTAGGGGTGTCTTGTGTATGAGACTATACCCCCACTTTTTCTATTGTTACCAGTTGTAATAATTATTCTTTTTATATTAAAAAACCATGTATGGCTCACGCAGCCGATCTGGAAATAAAGATATATAAAAAATAATACATGACTATTATAAGACCTATCTGGACTTACTGAATTGAGCTATGGGGCTCCACCAAACCATCCAATTCCTCTCGTATCCAATCCTTACAATCCAAAATCCTCAACGCTCCTTACTTTGTCACGAATAAGCTCATCCACAAAGATCTTGATGTTCCCTATGTTACTGTTTTGGCCTGAACCAAATATGAATCTTTCCATGCAAAACTCCTTTCCCACTCTAACCGAGACCTTCTTGTTTAGATTGACTACTAGAGTGTTGCCAATGGGCAGTCTCCCTTCATGTTTTTTCATGTATTTTATCTTTACCAGCATATTTACTAGTTGTATCACAAAATACATTTGTAAATTTCAATAAAAATATTTTTTTTAAAATATATGACAAAATGTATATTTAAATAAGTGCAATATGAAGGAATATTAAAGATCCCTTGAAAATGGAAAAGCCGAAACGTAGGGAGAAGGAAAAATAAATAAAATATATTGAATGAAAATGGATCACTTTTATTAAAAAAAGAACCTAACATACATTTATTCATTCAAACAAGTTTTAATTGTAATCAAAATTAATTATATTTTTTCTAAAAAGTTTTGCTTTCCAACGGCATATTATACGCCTATAATTGCTGTTTTTAAGTTCAAAAACATGAAAATAGTATTAAAAAATATTCTTGTTCTTTTCTCCTTTAATTGGTTATCGAATCCGTTCAACATGCATATTAAGCTATTTTATAAAATCTACAAAATTAAAGGTACTTTAGAGAAAGAAAATTTAAAATATCGGCATTGAAGCCCTTTCAGACTATTTCAATCAGTTTCACTGATTTTCTTCCCTAACTTTATTATAAAATTATTTTATCTATTTTAAGAACAGAGGTAAGTGGAATTTGTGTGTTGTCCACACCAGATTTTTTATTTATTTATTTAGGAGTTTCCACTATATTTAGTTTCCTTAACCAACAAATTTTTGGATAAATTCTTACCGTAATTTCCTGTCTAAGATGCAGTTAGACTCCTTTATGTAATGTTTCTTCCAGAATTATTTTCAAATATCCATACCAGTTCGGGTGTTTTTTTTGTTTTTCAGTCTCTCCCAGAATGTTTCTTTCAGCCTCTATCCTTTCTTCAATAGTCGTACTTCTTATTTTAACGAAGGAATTAGGAGCCAGGTGTTGTCCTGGGTCTATCAAATAAGACTATAAGTTTAAGATATTATGAGTATATTTTTCCTGAGTAGTGAATCTTTGTTTCTAGTTTTCGAATCTAAAATACTGAGATAAATTATTAAACGCGTCTAGATTCGAAATTATAAATGCGGTTTGTTAAGGGAACACGGCCCTTAACCCATTTTAAGATATGGCATCTTTTAAGCAGCAACACAATCAAGCGCACACAGAGCCATCTAGCGGCATAGGGAGGTACTGGCACTGAGACCAGAATGCACTGCGAGCAGGTGTGAGAGCAAGAAGAGAGAAAAAAGCACATGCATCTACAGACGCAAACTTCTTTATCATATCATATTTCACAAGGATCGTAATGGAGGAGTAGAAGAATAGGTGCCGGCTGGCCCAGGAACGGAGAAATGACTCAAGAGGAGAGACCGCCCCACCCCTGCATCAGGCAGATATGTAATAATAAGAAAATCTAACCTAATTCAAAATTTGTAATAACTTTATTAGTCATCATATTTACTTGTAACTCTAAATACAGATGTAATCATATTCCCATATATTATTCTATATTATATTACATTTAAAATACAATCCACTACATTATTTTATCATCCAGCCTTATAAAGGTCTCGAAATATTTACAAGTGGTCCTCCGGGCAACAAAATCTAATAAAATAATACTTTAGTAAATATTCTCAATTTATCTATTTGTATTTATTTATTCATCCCTTCCTTGTCTATACGGCTACACGGGATTTGGCATCAGTTCTTTACAGAACTGATAAAAACAAGTACTGGAAGTTACGGTAGTGGTCTTCGGATCACTGGCCTTCTTCTTCTTCGAACACCAAGGTTGAAGTGTGCTATACCCAAGGCTGTTTTCCAGCCATAAACTCCTTGAACCACGGGAAGTTTGTTTCATTCGCTAATTGAGAAAACTCCTCCTTATGACGAACAGTCCCGTGGCTCTAAGGGAATCGAATGTAGTGCAGGTTGTGACTACACCTCTCTCTCTCAATAACAATACTTTCAAGATTAACAAGAGACAACAAAGAACTGATATTATAACCAAAGCAAAATCGCTTCCTTCTCCCGCTATCAACATCCCCTGTATTTATTACTGTTTCTTATGCCATTTCCCTTCACTATCCAAACAATCACTTGCAATATAAACAGGCCTTAGGAACTCTTCAAATGTAGTCAGAGCAGTCAAATAAAAATGAAGGAATAAGCTAAAAGGAATTTAGTCGAACGTCCATTAAAAATATATACATATGCGCGTTATGGAAGGACATAGAGATGAATTCTCTGTGAAGGCAATTTCATATAGATTATTTAGACGAGTTATGAATGCCTCAGCAGATTTGCCCTGTTTTCATTTTGTCTCTCTCTCTTGCAAACACAATACATTTAATGGATGGGGGAAGCGTTGGCGTTTGAAAATCAGAAATTTATTGGAGTGGGGTGATCCATAACTTACGACCATTATGCTGCCGGGACACCGAATGGATACCTAAATGCTAATGTCCGATTGGATGGAGGGATCCCATTGAGTCTTTACTAGATTAACTAAATGGGTTAGTTATGATGTGGAAATAATGATTTATTTTCTTATATGACAGTTTTATGTTCTTGAAACTACATATTAGATCCAATGATCATATTATTTTCATTTAATTGTTTTATTTGTTTTAAAATTATATTTTAACTTTAAAACGCTGCAAATTATTACACACTGGTTTATTATTTCCACGCAACTATATTAAGGTATAACTGTTTATATAGTTCTTAATAGACAATTAGCTAAAATGAAAAGTAATAAATAATCCAAATAAAACGGGGTATGTCACCACTGTTAATTTCAAAACGCAATATCTTTGCTAGTTCTAAACCAATTTCAATGATTCTTTTTTTCATTTTGTAGCAAATTTAATTCTTTATTACATAGACGGAGGACAAACGGATTGTTTTTATTCGATATTCTACGTATCTTAAAACGTAAACCCTTAAATTTTGAGGGGAAAGGAGGGGGAGGGGAGGGGTGGTAAATTTTTATTTATTTAGTCGATTAAAAAGGTTCATTATTGAAAATAATAAACCAAAAAAATACCAATGAAATTTAAATTATATAATTTTTATTTATTACTTTCACTAACCTATATATGAAATATATAGTAAGGGAAAGTATTGCGATCGTGAAAATTTCCAAAGCACATTTTTCAACGGAAATATAGGTTTTAGAATCTACTGAGTCCAAATAACCAAGTCCCGCAAAAAGGTCTGTGTGTGTGTGTTTGGTAACTCCCGAGTATAAACGAAAAGTCCTATGAAGTTGAAATTTCATATTTAAGACAACTATAAGCCCGAGATGTTACAGCAACTTTTTCATCAAAATCAGCTAACCAGAAGATCCACTTTACACCATGAATTTTGCACCTTTTCACGATTTTCTCAAAAACGGTTCAAACGATTTTGATTAAATTCGCTACATCGATGTAAAATTTAATGGGCTTTGATATCGTGTAGGTTTCATTCTGATCAAAATAGGTTTGACAGGGCTTAATTGCCGATATTTCAAAATGTCTTCCTCTAAAGTACCATCAATTTTGTAGATTCGAAAGAATTGACCATATCGTTTGATTAGTATTGCAAAAAACAGGTAAATATATAAGTTGAACGAATTCGATATCCAACTAAACGAGAAAACTGTAAAAATAATTTTTTAATGCAATTTTTTGTTTTTGAACTTAAGAACAGCAATATACATGTATAGTATACCGTTGGAATTCTAAAGATTTTATAAAAAAAATATTATCTTATACATACTATTGTAAAAGTTTACGAAAAACGATGAAAAGTAGATAAAACAAACTGATTGTCGAAGATAATAATATAATAGATTATTTAATAAAACACATGTTTGTATTAAAATCCAATTTAAATAATTCTTTAACAATTTATTTTCGTTCATCAATTTGTTTAAAAAATTTTAAATTGATATAAATAATGGAGGTAAGTGAAAGTCGTGTGTTGCGCGCACCAGATTTTTTTTTCAAGTGTTTTACAAAACGTTAACCTGGCATTTTTTTTTAATACGAGCCAATTTTCATTGAAAAATTAATGTGCTAAGAGATTTATCTGTTTTTGTTTGTTTATTAATTTTCAATTAAGCTACTGTGGCTAATCGGCCGATGCTACAGTGGAAGTTCTAGATTTTGCCTATCTTGGTTTAATTAGGGTAGGGTTCTTTAAGGAGTAACTGACATCGCGCAGGCTCAGGACCACCTTTTTACAATATATATTAAATTTTGGAAAACAGATTTGTTTTCATTGTGGTCATATTTTCACAATAACCTTATGTTTTGTTCTACGATTTTTTTATTTATTACTAAACAAATATGATTACAGCCTATGTTGTAGACATTAACTCCTGCCATACCCTAATATAATACACTGTTCTACAAACTGAATATTACTTGATACAAAATATATTTTATTATTAAAGAAAAAAACTCGCACCACCTTTTTACATCTCCTTACAAAAGACAGCATAACTTAGGATTTTTTACTCCCATTTTAAAATCTTATGACCACCTGAAAATTTGAACCCGCAACGCTGGGCATAGAATGCTGTTATGCTAGCCAAAAAACTAACTGTTAGTCCTAGGTAATATACAAAGTGTGTTTGTGGAATTGGGCTGTCACAAATATAAATTGGTGTGTTTTATCTTAGTTTTGAACGTTACATCTTTTGACTTGTCATGATTTAATCACATTTTCCTAAGAGAGTATCAATTTTTGGTGAGCATTAAGTGATTTAGTAGAGACAGGTGGCCAGTATGGATATGTTATTTAATGTTAAAGTTGCAGTATTGACTGCCTAATTAGCAGTCAATGTAGTGAAGTTAGTATTTTATGTGTATATACAATGTATTGGAGAGGAGCAAGTATCGACCCTTGTGGTATCCTGCCAAAAATGGTTAGGGTAGTGTAAGGTTAGTGCGTTATTGAGTTTAAAGAGAGGCCTCTAGTGCCAGACTTCATCAAATGTCTGGACGACATCCAAAAATACTCCAGTTATGTATTGCTTTTTTTCTCCAGTAGTGTAGTCAGTAACTCTGTGTTATTGGTGTGTCCTTGAGTGTTACAGGAGAAAATCAAATTGATGGTTAGGCATTATATTTCAAAAATTTAAGAGCATACCAGAAGAAGGCTATTATTATTTTTTTTAAATAGAGTTTATTTTCTGTGATAATAATTTTTAATTATTTTAAAACGTTGTAGTGAGCACTGAAGTTGGGGAAAAGCCTTGAAAAGTAGACTCAAAATAACACTTTTTGTATAATAAACTTTGGAAGAATCAATAACCAATTACTTATCATGTATTGATTTTCAATTGAGAAAATACAAAAAATATATACTATACACTGTACTGTTTGTACCTAAGATAAGATGAATATCCACATTGGTAAAAAATATGCACCAAACTTCAGCTACATAATAATTCTTATTAATTTTTTTATTATTATATTTTTTTTTGCAGGTGTCTTCCTGATCTGTTGGGTCCCATTCTTCACATGTAACATCTTGGACGCTCTCTGCTCAAAGCTTGGAGCCGAGTGCCAGCCGGGCGTGGCTGCCTTCATCCTTACAACCTGGTTGGGATACATGAACTCTTTCGTAAATCCCGTCATCTACACCATCTTCAACCCTGAGTTCAGGAAAGCTTTCAAGAAGATAATGTCTTTTGGATCATGACCTCAGGGGTGGAGCGGGCAGCCGAGCACAACAGGCTGACTAAGCTCTGTACCCCATTGAAATACCACTCACGCACAAAAAGTGGAAATGACAAATAATGAGTTCTGATTTAAGATGACAAGATGTTATAAGACATTGAAAGAATAATGATCTCTTAATCAATGTTTTAATAATTGTAAAATGTTTTATGATTCTTTTAGGATATAATATAATTTTTAAATCGATAAACATTTTCCTCCACTAAGACAAATAACTATGTCCTTACCTTAAAGGAGGAGTAGCAGCTGAATCTAAGTAAAGAAAGAAAGAATTAATTATGGTTAAAAACCTAATTTCTTTTTTGAATTACATCCTTCTCTTTCACTTGAATCCAATTTATTGTTGTAGGAAACCCTAAATACGACACCACTTGTCTTTCAAATCCCTGCTAAGGATTTTAATTTTTAATAAAATTTTGCTTCTATTAATGCAATATTCTGAACACTCACTTTACATTAAGCTTTGATTGTTTTTTTGACATTCCTTAACTTATCCAAATAATTAGAGATGTCTTGATAGACTGTAACTAATCCACAATGTATTGAATATTTTAGGACTTTTCCCAGCGTTAGAGTTCCACATAAAAAAATTTACCTACATGATAAAAAAAAAAAAATAATCATCATTAAACACGATTGGGAAGACTTCATCAGTGTTAAATCAAATATCATAACTATATACATGGTTTTACTTTTTAACAATCAATGAGCAATTGTTTGAGAACCTTATTAAACAGATGAACAGTAGGTTAACTTTAAATAACTTCTTCTTTTCTTTTTTTTTTTTTTTTTGTTGTTAGTGTGAGCAATATATTTCATAATGTTTAATTTATAATATTTTCCATGGTATATAGATCATTATATGTTCCATGATATGGAAAATGTTATAATGACAAAAATCTTTTTTTTCATAATATTACGTAATATATTATAAGGTCCATGAATCTAATCTGGATCTTAAAATTCCCAAGGGCACGTTCAAAACTTTAGTGAGTACCCTTAATTTAAGTAGTGATTTACTCTGAACTTAAATGCTGACCACATCATCTCCATGAAGGACTGTGGGCCAATATTTTGTGTTCTGTTCTTCTAGACTCTTCTCTTTAATCCATTAAAGGTTCGTAGGCTTAGTCATAGAGAAATAAAAATATTAATATAAAAAAAAAGTTATTAGAATAAAAAATGTAGTTGAAAACTGTTAATACTTTCCAACAACTGACTTAATTTTCAAATGCATGCAGTGTTTAGAAAAATTTCTTATGATTTCAAATTACTCAGTCTTCTCTTAGGATTTTTCTAAAAAGAAATCCTTGGGGTCACCTGTGAAGTAGTGTATATTATAACAGCCTTCTAAGCCTAAGATCAGGGGTTCATACCCAGCAGATGACCTAAGTATTTTATAAAGAGAGTAAGAAATCCTTAGTTTGCCATCCTTCGGAAGGGAAATAAAATGGAGTTCTGGAGCCTGTATGTTGGTGCTCCTTAAAGATCTCTATCCTAATTAAACCTGGATCAGCTAAGTTGAGAACTCCCACTGCAGCATTGTCTGATTATCCAAAGTAGAATAAAGTAATGTTAAATTAATAAAAAATCCTTTGTAGTCTCTAGTAAGTTTTTTTATTCAAATGAATGTAATTCTAGTTGCTCCTTGATATGTTACTAAATTTATCTTTAAGGAACTACATAGTGTTTCCAGATCAGTCTTCCTAGTACTGGTTATAATAATTCTAAACAGTTAGATTTTTTTGCAACATATCTAGAACTCAAAACACTGAAAAGAATTTCATGGACCTGTTTTTATATTGCAGTTCATCCTGATACTTTGCAATTAATTTCTTTTATTTTAAAATACTATTGAATCTTTTCAATTTATAATACTTTTTTTTCTTTTTTTAACATTTGTCACTAGAAATGTTATTTTGGTTTAATTTTATATTTAAAAAATAGTAGTATAATCATTTAAATTGATATATTATCTTCAAATTGTATATAAAATCACCATAAAATATGCTTCATAAAACCAAAATAAAGAAATTTCACTTATATCACTAAAGTTTAATGGATATGTCAGCTACTCCTTTGGTATTCTTTTTGAATTTTCAAATATTTTGTCAGTTCATCTTTCATAAATTTTTATTTGATAAATGATTTTATCTCTTGAGCACATTTCTGACAAAGGTACTAAATTAAAAATGATTCTCACTAGCTGCGCTTAATCTGATATGAAATCTTAGAACGCTTTTTATCTGCAAAGCGATATTTTATATTTATATACTTATGTATACATGCAGAATTCTGTTGTAAATAAACTGTTTGTATAAATTGTAAAAAAATATATATATATAATATAAGTTTATATGTATATTGTAGCCCTTTGCAACGCTACATTAATAATAAAACTTCTTACTGTGAATATAACCAACCTAACTGTATAATGTAAATAATTATATCTATTTGCCATCATGATATAAAGACATTCTATTAATTATGAGGATTTTAGAATTGGTAAATATTTTTGTGATATCATGTAAAGTTTAAACTTCAGTGTTCTATGAAATTTAATGCTTTTTATTACTTGAAATTTTATTTATTTACGCTGTAAATAACTTGTAAACATTTCGATTTTAATTCTTATTTGTCTGACATTCTATATGAGCCAATAGAATGACAGACGCCAATATATATTGTTTATAATAAAATGAGGTATAATAATATAAAATTATTTATATATAAAAGAGTAAGTTAGGTTAAGTACTATGTAGGGCATTAGGAAAACCTAGTGTAATAGTTGTTCGGGACATAACGTGGTAAAGACTTATCTCAATCTAAAAGATCTTCTTAATATGATGGGATAAGTTGATTTTTTTTATACTCGTCAGTAGACTTGTACTATTTAGATATGTATTATGTAGGTGAATATAATCCATTATGCATATAATGCCTGGATGAAACTTTAAAACCATGTCAAGAGAAGTTCGGCTGTGATGTCCATATCTCTGATTTCCGAGCGACTTGCTTCCCTGAATATCCGCCCCTCATTAAAAAAAACAAAAAATAATAATAAAACAAAATAAACAAACTTTAAAAAAGGCAAATGTCTACTTTGCCATATCTATCTAGTCTAACATGAGAAAATATCTTAATGAAAATACTGAAGTTACCTAATTGGTTGAATATTAGTTAAAGTAAGAAAAAAAAATGTTAATATATCGTTTTATATTAAATGACAGGGTGTTACATGTTTATAAATAAATACATATGATATAAATATTTATCTCTGGTCTGTTTCTAAATTTACTGTAAATAATTATAAATAACATTTGTGGAATGAAAATAGCTTTTGTCTATTTATTGTATATTTCTATAATTTCAAATACTCCTGTAAATTTTATAATAGCCTCGTAGAATCTTAAGCTTGTAAAACTCTACTATGGAAGGAATATAGAAATAAAAAATCGGCTTTCATGTTATGAAAAGAACAATATGTATATGTGTGTGTTATTGTACAAATGTTAGTGAGTATCTTATTGCAATGTTGTCTACTTAAATATACAGTTAAAATTATATAAATAAAAATATTAATTATGAAAATGTTTTTGTAGTTATATTAAATAATTCCTTCCTATTAAGTGATGTTGCCAACACCAAATATTTCTACCAACTACCAAAATCTCCACTATTTTATTTTCAAATAGAATACAACTATATTAGTACTAATAATACTAATAACTTTATTTATTTGTTTTTTAGGGCAAACCCTATACAAATAGAGCTGGCTGGCACAGCACAATTAATAAATTTATCACCAGCAAATATACATAATTAATCACAATTCCAATAAATATTTAAAACAAAAACAACAAAACACATATACAGCAATAAGCATAAAGGTGCTGCTATCTTTATGATTAATTTCCTCCAACATATACAATAACAAATTAAATATAAGAATATCAATAAATAATGTAAAAAAATGATAGTACTAAAGTATATACTAAATCCCTACAATTACAAACAAATCCCGAAATACTTAAGAATGATTAACATTCTGAGAAGAAAGATGATGAAATCTTATTTTAAGATTTTCTCTGACAAAAATAAATAATAATTTCATGTCTAATACATGGGGTCTCGCAAGAATTTCAAAAAAGTCATCAATACTCACATTATTTAATTCTGGCATAAATCGTATTCTATTGTCATGGTATGCAGGACATCGAGCAAAAAAATGGAAACAATCTTCCAATGCGTCTCCTTCACAAACTGGGCACGGCTTCTGTGGGTCCAGACTATACTTCTGCGGGCCGACACTAAAGGAGATGGCGTATTTTCCCGACAGTCTGATCTGGGCTAAAGTTCTAACATACGCGATATTGCATCCTAACATTAAACAACTATATTAGTAATTAAATACTAATCATTCTAATAAAAATTGTAAATATATCTTTAAAAAGTAGTAATAAAATTACAAGATCACATATATTATGCTAGATTTAAAAAATAAAATTTTTTAGGTTAAAATTATTCCAGAATATACAAAAAAAAAAAAATTATATTACATTGATAATTATTATAACCATAATGTGGAGCCTATTTCAAAAGTTGATATATGAAAATGGTGAATGAAACAATAATCAAAAAATTATATTTGAGGAAGAAGTTGGAAGTAGATTATATGAAATTACTTTTTGAAAACATAATAATAATAATAAAAGTACTAAATAATTATTCCATTTATAATTTTAATATTTTTATACCAGAAGCTTAGGTGGAAGAGTATTATAGATATATTATGAATTACTGCGATTAATGAAATATGCAGATGACCTCTTCTGCTTCTCGATTTTCACCCTCCTCACATCTATGCCCTCTTCTTTTCAAAAGTACTTTTTTTGGAAATTGCCAATGACATGACAAAGGGAGGCGAGGCTAATATGGGAAGTGCCTGAAGTCGGCGGTCCAGCCTTTGTCCAGCTCTTGTCGGCTAGTAGCTGGAGTCTAGGAAGTTTCCTGGAGAAAAACGGAGAGACCAGTGGAGAGTCCAAGGGGGGCAGGTATGCGCCCTTTGAAGTTTTCCTCACAAAGGGTTATTAACAATTATTTGATTAATATTGTAATAATCTAATAATGAACTAATTCCCCTCAGTATCCTCAATATTCTTACTTATAACATCTTAGATGAAACTAGTAGTCAACGAAGTAGAGAAAGTAAAACGAAGGATTCTTACAGGTAAAAGAGCATATTTTGCATTAAGAGGATTTACTTGTTATCTCGTATCACAAAGACCCATGAGTAAAAACCCAAATAAAGTCAGTGGTAACCTATGGATTCTATACAAGGAAACAGCTGAAAGACTTGACAGATTTTGAATTGAAGGAAGGTGTTTAGAAGGATCTTGAGTGGCCTGTGTGAGGGTGATGGGAAATGGAGCTTATGGAAAAAATAGGGAAATTTGTATGAGTTGTTTAACAAGCTGTGCTCATCTGACATCATACAGGTTGAGAACACAGAGAATACAAAATAGGTTGAGATGGTATGGGGTATGTGGAGTGAATGAGTGAGGATAGGTGGGTAAAAAGATATACCAAGGAATTAATCCTGGCAACATTAAAAAAGGGGCGGCCATGAAAGGGATGGTCTGTAGTAACCAAGGAAGAAAAAGAAGATATACATAAAGATTATATATTTTGTTTATTAGTTCACCTAATATAATATTGTGTCTAGTACTGAATAACTGTGCATTATTAGTGCTGTATGATAGTTCATGTTATGCCATTTTTCTATTTTCATTAACCTATATACAAAATATAAAGTAATCCTCAGATATTGCAATCCTGAAATTTTTTAAATTCGAGTTTTTATCATAAATACGCGTTTTAGGGTCTTCTGAGTCAGAATGATCAAGATCCGTCAAAAGGTCGAAACTCAATGTTTTGTTTTTTCCTAAATTTTTTAAACTCTTAATTAATTAAAAAGTGGGGTTATCTGTTGCATGGTGGTTAGCATAACAGCCTCCTATACCCAAGGTCCCGGGTTCAAATCCGTAGGTGGCCCTAGGATGTTTTAATGGGACTAAAAAATCCTTAGTTATGCCGTCCTTCGGAGGGGACGTTAAAAGGTGGTCCGGGCTTGTGCGATGTCAGGTACTCGTTAAAGATCCTTATCTTGATTAAACCTGGATAGGCAAAATTTAGGACTCCCAAAGTAGCATCGTCCGATTAGAGAAATCAGCATTAAGATACGTTAAATAAATAAACAAACAATTATGAAGTTCTTATACATTTTAACAACGGAGGTAAGTGCAAGTCGTGTATTTGTGCGCACCAAATTTTACAATTTCTCTTGAAACCAGGTAATGTTCCTTATCATATGTTAATTACTAAAATATTTGATAGCTTCCAAGAAGATTATCCTTCGAATTTCAAATAATATAGAGCATATAACAATACAGATACAGTTAACTATAAAGTGAAAACTTAATTTTTAATATAAAATTTAAAAGTATTTATAGAATATCTAGAAATAATTATAATAAACGCATGTAAAAAAAAAAAAAAAAACTAAATGTTTCACCAAAAAAGTAATCTCATGAAGATTTGTGTTTTTCTTTCTTTTCCAGTCATATGGACTATTTTCCTCCAGTTGGAAAATACTCCATAGCATGTCCACTTCATGATGTTATAAACCCATGTGTCCTTCCTTAAAAGTCCATATAAATACTATAAAGCTGAACATAACGATAAAGTTGACTATAATTTCTAATGTTTAAATAATTTTATTACCTTTAGTTCGGCACCGGCTTGTCGCGACTGTAGACATTATTTACAGACCAGAGCTCTCCAAACTTTAATATCATCAAATAATCTATTATAGTTTATTTGAGTACATTATTAAATTAATTTTGTAAGTAAATAGTATAAAATAATAATGACGACAATTATTAATTTATTTGATGAAACTGATGTTTTGATAGCAATTAATTATATGAGTATGGCGCGCTACATCTGTTTTTAAATTTCAAATGTAACTTTTTAAATAAAAAATCTGGTGCGGGCAACACACAACTTTCACTTACCTCCGTTCTTAAAATCGATTAAAGAATTTTCAAATACAGTAAGAGATAAAAATGATTATATCCAATTTAGACAATTTTACAGGAAACGCAAAAATCTCTTATTTTTTTATTATGGGACCAATTTACGTGATTATTTTTTTATTAAAATATAAAGTTGATTTTTAAGCGTGTTTTCAACTTATTTTTCCAAATTATTGCAGTTTTCCCATGAATTTTTACCAATATAAAATGGATATAGTAGTTTTTGGAACGAAACGTGGATAAAGTACTTTTTGGAAAGAATTTAAAGGGATATTGTACTTTTTGGAAGAATATAACGCGCGGTATGTTGGTAACAGTCACTACAATCTTCCTAATACAACATTACCATAACTAACGTCTTTATTTAGTTAATTACTAAGTTATGTATATTTCCTTATTATCCTTCTGAGAAATATCTTTCTTTTGAAGAAATGAATTTGTTTTGAACTTATATTAACTATTTGTGTGAATTTAGCAATATTTAACTATAAAGAATGATAAATAAATAGCATTTGAGCTTTATATTTCATAAAAAAATCAAATAAATCTATTATTAAATTAGATCAGGCACGGTTTTTCCTCTCATATTTAGCATGTTGGTGGAATGCTAATTCCAACTATTTGCTGCATCAAATACCATTATTCTATTACAATGTGATTTTCTGAAAAAAATTTAAACTAAATTTATGTTGCTGCAAGAAGAAATACTATTAAAAAACTTAA